>JARHVA010002092.1:792500-1257500 GCA_037957365.1 Torreya grandis | reverse complement strand
ACATCAAGAGAGCTAATCCCATATTTTTTTTTTCAAAGAACTGAGAGACAATTTTGTTTGCCAAAGATTTTTAATATAAAATATGTAACACTTGTGGTGATTTGTCACATTTGACCAATTGTATACACAAATAAATTTCACAGGAATCTGGAAAGCAACTAGTTGATTTTAAGTAGTAAAAATATAAAAAGTAAGCATTAAAATATGACAAATATCATAAAGATGTGAATTAGTTACAACCTGAAAATTTGTATTTGATTTCATGTTTGAATTCAAGAAGAATATTATCTACCAATATTTAAGACACACACACCAATTAAAATAGTTAGGTAATAAATTCAAGTTTTTTAAAGACAACTTCTCATTTGGGACCATTGTTTTAGTTCTAAACTTTGTTAAAAAATACACACTAAAACCACAAAATGAGATTCAATATCAATACTATAATTCAATTCAAGTTGGAATTTGTATATATATTACATTTAGACACGCCCCTGATAGCATATAGGACAGTATAAATATTTGAAGGAATGATCACTTTTACGTGATCAATGACAATTTGCATTCTCTAGATTTTTCCAAGGTTGTTTTGAGATATTTTATAGAAATATGAATGCAAGAGATATCATGTTAAATACACACTACATTCAGTCAAACAATCGTTTAGGATAATTTAATAATTCTTGAATGTTTTACTAGTTAAACAAGATGCATAAAAAGAGTGAGGTACAATACTTTTGGAGTTTATTTGAAGTTGGGCATGGCAAAGGGGACCATGATGGTGCAGGTGCAGGTGCATGTGTAAAATTATCCTTAAAAATTATTAGGAAAAGCACAAGGATGATGTTTATTTGATTGATGCTACAAGTATTGTGGCTTGGTGTAATGAAAAAAAAGTCATGGATCAAATAAATATTCTCATGTGCAAAGATTTTTTTGGTTAATGGAAGAAGAAAATAAGGTAATGTATAAATATTGTAGTACATTTCTTGGATTGAGTGATTATCACTCATCCAAAGCTCATATTTTAGTTCATGGACTATTTATACTAGGGATATGGCATGCTTGTGTTTGGGTTGTATTGAATTTGATTGTAATGAATGTGAGTCAAAAGAATGGGTTGATGAAAAGTATTGTAGACCTCTAAAGCCTATGATGATTAGCCATTCATTATAACCACTAGGAGATCATGAAATGGAATTAACGATTGACTTTGACCATATCTTAGATCTTATGCAACCATGTATAATTTATTTGTAATTTAAATTTAATTTTAAATATTAGTGATATTTTACTTTTTTCCAACATGCCCTTGAAAATTGATTATACTTTAAATGTAGAGAAAGTTTTTGTAGTACTTGCACTTGAGAATAATGATGATAGAACAAACTACTACTTGTCTCATTGCGTACACACAGAAAAATAACCACAATTGTCATGGATGGAGAAGACCTAGTTTATCCCACTGGATTTGTGGTGGTTACAAAAACTTGGATTCGTAAATACTTTAATAAAATAAATAAATTAATGGTTATTTGAGGACTTTGAAATGAATAGGGTGATACTTCATTATTCAAATTTGGTTATCACTCTAAATATTAAATTGATCAAATTGCATAGAAATCTTCACAAATTTTTTTGTGGACAGTTCATGAATTCGAGCATGAATTGGTTCTTGAAACACTTAAAAATAGAGTTGATCATGAAGCTACATTGGATTGACTTGGTAAGGTTAATAGTCAATGTAAGTTACATTTTGAATTTGTAAAGTCAACTTATTTTATTTAGTCTAATTTAATTTATAATCATTTTATCATTATGCATTTATTTTTGTTTTAAATCATTATTAATATATTTAATGTAATTATTGGTACTAGATGAGTTTCCATCTTCACGTGGTTGGTGTTGTGAGTAAAGAAGATTATCTTTTTAAAATAAATGTAATCATAAAAAATAATATATGCTGAGTAGATAAGTTTATTTTTCATTTCAAGTGGAAGATAATCCTCTATGGGTGCTCTGATCATCCCCCATCCAATTGTAGGATCTTATGGTTTGTCTCTACCCCTCACAGTTTGTCTGCAATGAATACACAATACTTGTTCTATTTTTCCTCTTAAGAATGAGAAAATCATGTTCATGGGTGCATCCATCCTCCTACAATTCTTGACTCTGGGGAATGAAAAAGGGTGGATGAAATCCATTCCTATGTTTATACACTCATCTAAACATGTTTGCGAAGATGATTCATCGATTGGGTACGTGATTCAAAAGTTGTGGGTTCTACTAACAAACTTTTGCTCCCCAAAGTAAGATTTTATTGCGAGAGAAAATGTGATGCCATTTCTCCCTTGTTGAGAGGGGAATATAATCCTCCATGGTGTGCTTAGATGAATCCCTCATTTAAATTTAGGAGTTGTGTTCATCTCTACTCTTCATGGTTTGCCTACAATGGGTGCACAAAATTCATTCTATTTTTTCCCTTAAGAATGTGAATATTCTCTTCAGGGATGCATCAGACCACCTATGATTTTTTACTCCAAGGGATAGTGGAAGATGGATGAAGGTCATTTCTATGTTTATATTCCCATCCACATGTCTTCATGAATACAGTTTGTCAATTAGGCATACAAGTCAAAATTTGCTCATTTTACTAACCAACTTTTGCTCACTAAAGAGAGATTTCATTACAAGAGAAAACATGATTTCATTTATTACTCATTTCAAGAGGGATATAATCCTCTGGGAGGTGCTCATAAGATTCCTATATGTAATTTTAGGAGTTGATGTTTCATCTCTAACCCTCACGACTTTCTTGTAGTGGTTGTGCAAAATTCATTTCATTTTTTCCCTTAAAAACTACAAGATTCTCTTAAGGGATACATCTAGTTTCCTATAAATTTAAACTACAGGGGTTTATGATGAGTGGACAAAGGCCATTACTAATTTTATACACCCATATGAACATATTCGTGAAGATAGTTCATTGATTGGGCTTGTGAGTCAACAATTGTGCATTCTATTGACCAATTTTTGCTCCCTAAAGAAAGATTTGGTTGAGTCATAAAATGTGCCATTGTTTATTCCTAATCATCAATGGGAAATAATATTTCATGGAGTGCTCAAAGGACTCCTCATTAAATTTTATGAGTTGACTATTTGTATCTACCCCTCGCGATTTGACTGTAATGGCTACCCAAAGTTTAATTCATTTTCCCCTTAAGAATGTGAACATTCTCTTAAGGGAACATCCATTCACCTAAAAATTTTGACTACAAGGGGAGATGAAGTGTAAAATAAGGCCATTATTGAATTTATACACCATAGAGATGTGTCTGCAAACATGGTTCGTCAATTTGGTTCATGAGTCAAAAGTTGCACATTCTACTGACCTACTTTTGCTCCGTAAAATAAGATTTGGTTGCGAGAGAAAATGTGATACCATTTATCCCTCATAAATATTGGAATATAATCCTATATGAGGTGCTTAGATAACACCTCCATGAAACTATACAAGCTTACAATTCATCTCTACCCCTCGTGGTTTGCCTACAATAGCTACAAAAGTTAATTCTATTTTCCCCTTAAGAAATACAAGATTCTCTTAAGGGATGTGTCTGACTGCCTGCAAGTTTCAACTCTAGGGGCTAAATAAGGGTGAACAAAGACCACTCCTACATTTATAGGCCCATTCAAACATGTCCACAAAGATGATTCATTGATTGGGCTCACGAGCCAAAATTTATGCATTCTACTAACCAACTTTTGGTCCCTAAAACAATATTTGGCTATGAGATACATGTCTTCCTTTCTTCCTCATCACGATTGGAATAGAATAATTTTGGGGGTACTTAGAGGACTTATACATGCAGATTTGTGATTTGATGGTTCATCTCTACCCCTTAAGAACATGAAGATTCTCTTAAGGAAATCATGCCCCTGCCTACAAATTTAAACTCTAAGTATCAATAGATTGTATAATAAATAAAATTATTGAGTTTATATGCCTATCTAGACATGTCTGCAAATAATGCTTATTGACTAGGCTTGTGAGTCAAAATTTGTACATTTTATTGACCAAATTTTGCTCCCTAAAACAAGATTCGGCAACAAGAAAAAATGTTTCATTATTTATTCCTTGAAAATATTGGAATATAATCCTCTAGGGGGTGCTTAGAAGACTGTCGTATGAAACTGTAGGAGTTGATGGTTCCTCTCTACCCCTCATGGTTTACCTCTAATGGGTACACAATTTTTTTCATTTTTCCACTTAAAAACTACAATATTCTCTTAAGGGATGCATACAATCACCTAAAAGTTTCAACTTTGGGGGCTGATGGAGGGTGGACAAAGGAAATTATTATGTTTTTATGTCAATCTATATGTGTTTGCGAATATGGTTCGTCAATTGGGCTCACGAGTCAAAAGTTGTGCATTCTACTGACCAACTTTTGGTCTCCAAAATAAGATTTGGTTGTGAGAGAAAATGTGCCACCATTTATTTCTCATCACGAGTGGGATATAATCCTCTAAGTGGTGATTATAAGACTCCCTTATGAAATAGTAGGATCTGTGGGTTCATCTCTACCCATCACAATTTTCCTGTAATGGTTACACAAAGTTTGCTTCATTTTTTCCCTTAAGAACTGCAATATTATTTTAAGGGATGCATACGACTGCATAAAAGCTTCAAATATAGAGGGATGATATATGGTGGATGAAGGTTATTCCTATATTTATACACACATCCAAACATGTTTGCAAAGATGCTTCATGTATTGGGCTTGCAAGTCAAAAGTGGTGCATTCTACTGACCAACTTTCAGTTCCCAAAGTAAAATTACACTGAAAGAGAAAATATTTCTTCATCTTCCTCATCATGATTTGGAAATAATAATATATAATTTGATTATAGGACTTTTTATGAGACAACAATTTATATCTACCCCTCACAATTTGCATGAAATGACCGCTTAAAGCTTTTTCCATTTTTTCCCTTAAGAACATGAATATTCTCTTAAGGGATGTGTTCTCCTACCTACAATTTTTGACTCTAGAGGTTAAAAAATTGTGGATGAATGGCATTCCTAAGTTTATACATCTATGCAAACATGTTTGCAAAGATGGTTCATCAATTGGGCTCGTGAGTCAAAATTTGAGTGTTCTATTGACCAACTTTTGCTCCCTAAACCAAAATTTGGATATAATAGAAAATGTGTTGTTATTTCTCCCTCGACAAGAGTGGAAGATAATCCTCCATGGGGTGCTCAAACTGATCACCTATTTAATTGTAATATCTAATAGTTTGTCTCTACCCCTCACATTTTGCCTGCAATGACTATGCAAAGTTTATTTCATTTTCCCCCTTAAGAACTACAAGATTCTCTCAAGGGATGCCTCTGAACACTTAAAGTTTTGAATCTATGGTCTAAATGAGGGTGGACTAATGTCATCCCTACACTTATACTCTCATCTAGAAGTGTTCATGAAGACAGCTCGTTGATTGGGCAACTTAGTCAAAAATTACACCTTTTATTGACCAATTTTTGGCCCCCAAAGTAAAATTTGGTTGTGAGAGAATGTCTTTGTTTCTTCCTCATAGTGAGTGGGAGATAATTATCTAGGAGGTGCTCATAGGATTCCCATATGAAATTTTAGGAGTTGATGGTTCATCTCTACCCCCACGATTTACCTGCAATACCTGCCCAATGTCTTTTTCCATTTTCCCCCTTAAGAGCGTGAAGATTCTTTTCAAAGATGTGTCTTCTTGTATGCAAGTTTACACTATATGGGATGATAGAGTGTAGACGAAGGAAATTATTGCATTTATATTCTCATCCAAATGTGTCTGCAATGATGGTTCATCGATTAAGCTCACATTTGAAAAATTGTGTGTTCTACTGACCAACTTTTTTTTCTAAAGTAAAATTTTGTTGTGAGAGAAAACTTGCCGATGTTTTTCTCTCATCGAGAGTGGAAGATAACACTAGGGTATGTTTAGCTTACTTCCCCATACAACTTTAGAAACTAACAGTTTGTCTCTATTCCTCATGGTCGGCCTTTAACTATTTTTTATTTTCTTGTAACATTGTGGTGAATCAAGCTTTTATTTAAAAAAGAGTTGATTTGGAGCATTGTACACAACAATTTTGTGAAACAAACCCAGATTCCCAATCATTTACTTTTGTCGAAGCATCCCAAAGAGATTTATACCTCCAAGATCAAAGCCACAATTGCAACAAGAAACCACAATCATCAAAAAGTAGTAATTGTGGGTACAATTCAATTCACGTCTTTATTGGCAATCTATAATTCTGGTAAAATTTTGTAGCTTCTTTATTCACCAAATGATTTTTGGATTCTTTTTCCTTGATGTCTATCTTGTTTTTCATTATTTTAAGCCTCCAATAATGCATCGGTAGTTCAAAAATCAGGTATTTCTCTATAAACTTTATTTGTCAAGTTTCAAGCAGCTAAATCTTAATTTTAACTCAATTCATATCTATATGTATTACTATATTTATAAAAATTTATATTGTTCCATAATTTCACATAATTGACTTAATGTTAATCACTCTTAAGTCACCTTTTTGTAACACACACACACACACACACACACACACACACACACACACACACACACACACACACACACACACACACACATTTACAATATACATACATACACATGTATGTTTATGTGTGTATAACGTACACATGTACACTATACATACAATGGATGTGTGTACACTAAATATGATGTCTATACATACACATTTGTGTGTGTGTATAGTGTACACACATTGGATGTGTGTACACTAAATGTGTATGCTTATACATACATGTATGTGTTTGTATAGAGTACACACAGACATGTATGTATATGCATACACATGTTTGTATAATGTGTATAATCTATGCGACATACATGTGTATGTATACACACACATACACAAGTGTATGTGTGAGTATACACAAACATGTGTAAGTGTATAAATGCACACATGTATGTATATAAATGTGTACACACATACACTTGTATATGTGTGTGTGTGTGTGGCACACATGTATGTTATTATGTATGTTATGCATACATGTGTATATTACATATATAAACACAAGTAGGTGTGTGCATGTGTATGTATACACACATACATGTGTTATTATGTATGTTATGCATACATGTGTATATTACATATATACACACAAGTAGGTGTGTGCATGTGTATGTAGACACATATACATGTACGTGTGTGTACATACACATGAAACACAAACATTCACACATGTATCACATATATGCATGGATATACACAATTATACCTATGTTGTGTATGTGTATATGCATATACATGTACATATGATGCACAAACATTCACATATGTATCAAATATGCATGTATATACACATATATACCTATACTATGTGTGCATACACATACTATGTGGGTGTATATATGTTCATATGTGTGCACATATAAATGTGTGTATACACGTTCACATATATAGACATTGTACACATATACATATATACATGTATGTAAAACTTCAAAATGTCTCAATCTTGAGGTGTCTATCTTTGATTTGTTACATAGTTTTGCCCATTGAAAAGTTCCACGTTGATTAACAACTCCACCTTCTGTACAATTTTTTCTTTGAGTGGTGACAAGATGTCGTCAATCTAGCTTTCCCATTGAGTCATGCTCCAAAAAGTATTTCTAGAAAAAAAGAGGCTCCATACTCCACCTTATGACCAAGATATTTGGACTTTTCGATCACCTTCACCAAGCAAGAAGAAAAACTACTCTATAATGTTCAAATTTAAAGTCAATCAATTTTATGAACAAACTCGTGGACATTACACTTGACCATTACCCTTGATTGCCATTGTAAGTTACATCTCTTGACGTAATAAATGCACGTACTCATGTATACCCATACATATACAAAGCCACATTCTAATGAATCAATTACCACCACCATAGAAGTGAAACGGCTCCTATCTAACTTATGGAGGCTTAAATATGTACTTAATTTTAGCATCAATATTCATCGATAAATTGCATCTCCACAAAATACTAACAAAAAGCTGTACATGGATTTTCCATAAATTATTAAATTTGAATGCAAAGAGTTCCTTGCATATCTGCAATCCCAACTAGTCTAAACATGATTGTTCAAATTTTCTTGAGCTCAACAAATTTCCTACAATAGCAAGTACGAATACAAAATGCTTTTGATTAATATCATTTGCCAACCGTAGTTGTAGAAACTTCGAAATTACCCAATGCTTTTGACTGGTTCAATCCTTGTGATATTCTAATTACACGGCCCAATAGATACATGGAATTTCGACTTTTGAAAAAGTCCCATAAAATGGAAGTATTGCTCAGCAAAACAAAGTCTGGAGCATCCAGAATCTCAAAGGGGGCTTTTAAAACAGTCTTACACCATTTTTCTGGATCTGTAAACATGATGTAAACTGGATGGATAGCCCTCACTTTTGTTTTGGATTTAATGGAAATAGTAGATGGGAATATGGACGAGCTTTTTCGGAAGAACAAGACCTATTCATTTTAAGCTCAAATTCAAACTTGAATAAGCAGCCCTAGTATGCATTTCTTCTTTCTGTAATAAAGAGACTTAAATTAAGAACATTGGTTTTGGAATTGGATAGATCATTATGCTATTATAAGTTCTGAAATATAAGACTGGAGGCTAAGTGTTAAGATTAGTAGCAAAAGAAAAGCAAAGTCATTGCTTTCTTCCTGAAACTGTCTTCTTAACTGCACCTATGGAAACTAGTAAATCGTCAAGAGAGGACAATGTTTTCATGTCATCTGGTGGAAAGTAGCTGGCAGCCCTCCCTAAGAGGGCACTTAGATAAACAGGGCCCACATTGGACTTATCGCTCACAAGATCATCCAGAAATGCAAATGCAGTCTTCAAATCAGATCGACTAGCAGACACAGGTGCAGCAAAGTGGGCTGGAATGATTTTCTTGAAAGGCCAATCAGCTACAATGCGATCAACCCAATCCTTTACCTGCAAAGTTCATAAGCCAATGCATATCAGGCATGAATTGATTCAATGTTGAAGCATTAAGGTCATTTTATCAATGCATAAATACCAGTTAATTATTGCAATTGAGCTGTAAGACATTTGCGTTGTTTGAGCTACTACTTTTATAAATGTGTTCACTATTGTTAAAAAGAGACTAACAACAATATGATTGTTGATGCATGTATTCTATGAATCCCTCTTTATGTCCGATACAGGCATATTCTATGAATGCCTGTGTGTCCGTTAGAGGCATACTTAGGCATATATAGGTGTAGTAGTGGGCATAGGCGCCAATGTGTGTGTACATGCTTCATTTGGAATGGAGATAGAGAAAGGACCTCCTCCGGAACTTTACTGAAAACTAATGTTTTGACAATTGGAGAGACAATGAGTTTCTGAGACATCTGTGTAAACGTCCTTTTTGGTTCAAGCAAATTTGAAGGAGCTAAGAAAAGTATTTGAAGAACCATTCTCTCCCAACCTGCAAAGTATTTGGAAATATTTTCTGTGAATAAATGAGGATGTGGAAAGGAACAAAGCTAGAAGTAAATCAAGGAATATCAAAGTTAGCACATCAAGATCATGAAATACCACATCCAATTCCATACCTAAATGATAAGTAATCAGATATACATCAATACACATTACTATTTTAAAAAGACATAATCTTAAATTCTTCAATCTTCTGCAAGCCAAACCAAGGCTTATTTCTCATGACAAAATCATTACTCAAGATAGTTCAATCATCAATCACATTGCATTAAGAATTACAAAGGCAGCCTCAAGTAATAGAATCAAATTTTAAATATTGTGTCCTAAGGAACTTCTTGACCAATTTTGGTCCTACAGGCCAAAATTAGGCACCCCTCTTTCCTTTTCCTTGTAGGGTCTTTTAGCCCAGGTTCAGACAAGTTCATCCCATAGCTGCCTTGTGGGCTTTTCTTTGACAAGTCTCTTTCTATGAAAAAACCAAGTGTTTCCTCCTTCTGATTGCCAAGTGCTTTGGGTCCGGCAAGCAAAGGTTCGACTTGAAACCCATTTTAATCTTGAAAGCCTAATAGAGCAAGCAAGTTACTTCGGAGGGCCTTTTATCAGCAAAAGAAACCAAGTTCAAAGGGCCAGGGGTCTTTTACAAAAAGTCCAAAGGGTAGATACCCTTGCGGAGGGCACTTAGGTGCCAAACAGGGCCTTTGCATTCTTCCAAAAAGTGATTTAGAGGCCGGGAAGCCCTTGCGGGAGGCAGGAAATCAAAAAAAGGGACCTTTACAAAAGCCTGAAGGGCAACTTTGGGCTCAAGGTGTCCTTGCGGAGGGTAGATAGTCGAAGCAAAAGGCCAAGGCAGAAAGCCCAAAAGGGAAGATTTCCTTTGGAAAAAGTGACAAGCCAAGAAATGGATTTCTTTGGAAAAAATGTCTGAAGAAAGTCCATGAAGAAACTCAAGGAACAAATTTCTTCGGACAAAATGTCCGAAGGAATTCCTTCAGACATTTTGTCCGAAGAAATTCACCGAGTAAAGAAATTCAAGGAAAGACACTAAAGGCACGAATTCTTTCGGACAAAATGTCCGAAGGAATTCTTTCGGACATTTTGTCAAAAGAAATTTGACAAGACAAAAACCCGAAGGGTAGGTGCCCTTTTGGAGGATGTTTGGCCATCAAAAGAGGACCTTTCCATTTTTCCAAAGGGTCACTTTCCCTTCAAAAAAGTCCGTTTGCAAAAAAAGTCGAAGGAATTTCTGGAGGGTAGTGACGGGCCCGTGAACGTCAAATTCAAGGTAGCAAAAGAGCCATTAGTTTTCAAATGGTGACAGGCCCGTGGACGTCAATTTTATGGTGATAGGATAGCCGTTTATTTTCAAATGTTTAATGACGGGCCCATGAACGTCAAATTTAAGAAGATGGGTTAGCCGTCGGAGAAAGGCCAAAGAACAATTCTTTCGGACAAAATGTCTAAAAGAATTCCAGAGCACGGGCCCTAAGTGTCATCAAAGGTGGGTGTCAAAGCGGTGAGCATAATGAAAGGAATTCCTTCGAGCATTTCGCCTGAAGAAATTAGAAAGGCCAAGAAGCCCGAAGCAAGATTCAGAAAACCATCGAGAAAGGAGCCCCAAGCAGGAAAGATAGCCCCCAGGAGCCTGAATTGCCAAGAAAAAGACAAGAAGTAGAAGAAAAGAGAAAAGTAGAGCAGGTAATCCAGAACGCGACCACGCACCTATAAGACAAATGCTTAAAACGCTCTAAGTGGTGTGGCAAGTCAAACAGAAAGACAAACTAGACCAGGCTAGGTGGCATAGGAGGCGTCGATCGAAGAAGTAAATGCTTGCAGATGGAATAGTATCCATGAACAACCATTAAGAGGGTTGCGCGAGCTTTTAAGGAGGTGGCCCGATTTTTCTTGTTTTGACATTAACAAATAGTCATTATGGGGAGTTATGGGAGAATTCAAGGAAAAAGTATGGCCCAAACGTGGTCGTTCGAGGACCAAAGCGCCCCATGCTTTAGTAGAGGTGTTTAATGCAGCTTAGGTAGCAAAGTCAATATATTGGACACCTATAGTATGGCTCCTTCAGACGCATTTATGGGAAGATGACAACATGGGTGATTTCTTTTTGCCGAGGTGTTTAATGCAGTATGGGCCGCCTGCTCTTGAAAGGGTCAAGGGTCTTTCTCCAATTTGGATATATATTGTAACCTCTCAGTTTTGTAGAGGGATATCTCTCACTTTTGTATGGCAAAGTCCTGAAAAAATTTGCCTTTAATCAAAAGAAGTGTTTTACCTCCATTTGATTCTTTACACTTCTACATATGTATGTGTATTGCTTTATGTTTAGTCATTTATTTTAATGCTTTCATAGGTCGATGCCAGTGTATCTAGTGTATCCAAGATCTTCTTCTATAGGTTAACAAGAAGCATCCAGGTTAGAGTATATGTGCAGGTGAGCAACCATCCAATAGTGTGCCTCTAAAGCACCTATGGTAGGTTCTTCATTATACCTCCATCAAACCCCTTGTTAAAACATTGATGCAGTCTAAGTCTCTTGTTCAAATGAAGTGTATGTTCACTCTTTTTGGTATAAAGCATGGATAAAATATGAGTAAATCAATCAATTTTGGTGCATCACCATTTTAGTTAGGTTCTGCTTTTGCAGTATCTCTCTCTCTTTTCACCCCCCATTGTCAGCAATAGAAATTCAGGACCTCAAGGTGCATCAAGAGGAGCTAGCCCTTAATCTAGAGATTCATTCCTCAAACTTGCTACCCACAGGAAGAGGAATGTCTCCATTGTGTCGCGTGGAAGAAAGGATCTAAGTTTCCTTTCAAAGGGTGCAATCCACTACGTCAATGATTTTTGGCACCCCCGATGGGACAATTTTTTATGTCCTGTGAAGTTTCAAGGTTGGTGCTGGTCCCATTGCTGCAAAAAATCCAAAAGAAAGAACTATAATCCAACATCTAGCGACTCCATTTTAAGAACTCAGTTTTTGGTTAGTGATCAACCTGGCATCCCATGCCTAAGGTTAGCACAAGATCTTCTTCTAAGGGTGTTCCTTTCGAATTTGTTGAGCTACCTTTGAACTAGACAAAGAGGCTAAGGTTTGCGATGACTCATCTTTACATAGCAAACCAATTTCTCAAACCTGCCATAAAATACACCTACACAAGAAGACCCAGGGTAAACCTCGTCACAGTCATTGCTTAACCTTTTTTGGCCTTCAATGGTTAGAGTCCTTTGAACCTTCTGTAGTATGACCCAATCCCAGGGACAACCCTTAAGAGTGTTCCTCCCTTTAGTGGAGAGGGGCCAATCACCACTATTGAGCATATCATTAACATACCAACCTTTACAACATCCATAATGTCACTGAAGAAAATGTAGCCATCAGGTTACTAGCCTTGTCCTTTAAAGGTAAAGTTTTGGACTGGTATGAGACCTTGCCTATGAATTTAGTTAGATCATGGAATGAATTAGGCACCCTCCTGACAAATAGATTTGGAGAGAAAAGTGACCATTTGTCTCTAGCTGAGCAATTGACCACTATGAAAAGAGCTCCGCATGAATTTATGCAAGATTTTAACACTAGGTTCCAAAAGACTTGGGATAGAATCCCCATTCTAGTGAGGCCGACCCTAGGCTATGCTTTCCTATACTACTTAAAGGACTTGAATAACAACATTGCTATCATGATATAGTCCATGGGTGGACAAATTTTACCCACTACTTATGAAATAGCCATAGCTACCGAAAATTGTTTGGTGCAAGCAGGGAAGATAGCCCCTAGAGCCCATATGCCGCTCTTTCTTGATCTACAATCCTTAGCTCAGCCTGTCGTGCCCACTTTAGCTCCTCTGCCTAGTGTAGAAAGGCCAGCGACTACCCTTACAAATGACCTCCACGAGGTTAAGAGTTTATTGCAGAGTGTTACCAATGAATTAGTGGCCCTCAAGAGGCAACAGGCTCAAAGCTATCGATCGAATCAAGGGTACCAGCAGTTTGTGAAGACAAATAGACCTTCTTTCTAGAATTATAATCAAGGGTAGGGTCATATTATCCAAGTTAGACCTTATCAGAGTTATAATCCAAGTGCCCATTTATCGTCCAAGGCTCTTGTCCCCACTCAAAATAATTTGGTATAGGAACAACATAATTGTCCACCCCTGGGGTATGGTCAAGAACAGGTTGCTTATGCTAATGAGTTACCAAATCAATGTATGCACACACAAGGTGATCAGGCAGCCCAATTCTCAAGTCTTGAGACGTCAACACAACTTGGGATGGACAACAGGCAGGCTCAATCTGATTCCACTCTTATTAACCACTTAGAAGGGGAGTTCTATGCAGTCAATTATGTGGGGAGTACAAATAGTCAAGATGATTGTGTTGTAGCCAACACTAGGTCCAAGAAGAAAGCTACGGAGGAAGCTCAAGCAGCTACTCAAACATTTGTGGCATCTTTTTCATCACAAGTAAACCAAAAATTTCTCAATTACAGACAGCCAGTTGCAGCTTCAGCTCCTCATGTTGCACCTCAAGTTGCAAATGTCCCTAAGGAGAACTCAAAAGGGAGCAACCTTCCAATAAATGTGGTGGACCAAATGAAGAAGCTTCACATGAATATCTCATTGTGGGATTTCTTAGCAATTCTAGGACAAAAGGATATACTCCAAAAGGAATTGCATGGGCTGAGTGAGCAAGCTGTCCCAACAAACATTGATAATGTGTTGATTGTGAATGGGGCTCCTCCCATGGGAGGTCAAGCAAAGAAGGATGAAAAGGTCCCTCCTTTCTATCCTTGATTATTGAATATTTCTTGGTTCATAATTGCATCATTGATAGTGGAGCAAGCACCTCAATCATGCCCAAATGCATAGCTAACAAGTTAGGATTCAAATATAAGCAAATGACCAAGGGAGTTCTGTAGTTGGATGGATCACCAACCAAGACATTGGGAGTGGTAAGGGGCTTGAATCTAACCATCCATGCCTATCCAACCTTCTCCATTTCCCATGATGTGGCAGTGGCGGATGTTCCCCCTTTCTTCATTTTTTGCTTATCCAGGGATTTCACGTCCAAAATAGGTGGGTACTTAGCAGCAAATTGGTCTTACATGGTTTTTAGGACCAAATATGAAATCAAAGTGAGGATTGAGTCAGAGCCTATCCACAAAGATCACCTGGAGCCATACTCACCCAAGGCAACAAATGTTATCTACGCCATCATTGATGAAGAACTCCAAGTAAACCAATCCCCGCCATCTTCCCTTGAAGGAGTTGTTGACCTGCTCCTAGACGAATGGGGAAATGACAACTTTGAACATGATCATTACAAGTTCATTGAAGAGACAAGTCTTGGAGTTTACTGCATGCATGAAAAAGATACTTTCATGCCAAATTTCATGAAGGCAAACCAAGAGAGTTGTGGTTTGTGGCAACTTTTCTTTATGGATCTAGAAGCAAGTTGGGAGTTGGTGGTGGAGCAATGCTGGTTTCACCTTCAAAGGAAAAATACTTTTCAACTTTCAGGTTCCATTTCTCCTGCACTTGCAACGTATTAGAATATGAATCTCATGTTCATGGTTTAGAGTGGACAAGAAAAAGAGGAATCAAAGAATTATAAGTTTTTGAAGATAGCGATTTAATTGTAAATGTAAGAACCCTTCACAGGTTCTACTGCTGAACTTCACTTTTTTTTGTTTTGTTTTGAAGGTTTTATGATTTTTTTTGTGTTTTCAGGGGGTTTGAACAAAAAAAACATACTGAAAGTAAAACTAGTCTATTGAGAATAAATTTTGAATAATATTGAGACTTCTTTTATTGCCATATATTATTCCATTCACTGAATAAGAGTCCAAGGCCTTATTGATAATAAATACAATATGAAAAAACAAATTCTGATAATTGAATGAACCTGATATGATTGTGATCTGCAGATACCATCATATGTTTACCTCCAAAAGAAGCTGCAAACACTTTGTCTTTTATGACCAACAATTCCTCTCTATTCACATGTATTGTAGCACGTCACTATTCACAGTACTGTAGTGCATCACTATTCACGAGTACTGTAGCACGTCACTATTCACAAGTACTGTAGCACATCACTATTCATGGTACTGTAGCAACAAATAAAACCTCTGAAAATAATCCCTTTCAATCATAAATTAATCTGCAACTCCAGTCTCTTAAATCTGATTCAATCTTCACCAAATTCATCCAATTGAAATCCCAAATAGAGCCTCTGATTGAGACTCCTCAAAATCACCATGTTCACTGGGTATTTCACTAGCTCAGATGGTTGCTCACAGAAGAACTACGTTCTTCAATGGCTGCTGTAGGTAGAAACCCTCGTTCTCCAAGCAAGTTCAAAACTGCTCAAAAATGTTCTCCAAATGCAATAATCTAAATTAATTCAAAACAAAACCTTATATCTCCTCAACCCTGTTCATTTCCTTCAAAAGCATCCTTTAAATTAACTTTGAATTTCACTTTTAATTTTCCAATAGCTTGGGCGCCCATTTAATTATAATAATTAATTGAAATATGGCCTCTTCTTCATGATGCTCAACCCCTTCATTAAGTCACTTAAGTTATAACATAAATTTAAATTATAACTCTATAATATAAGCTTCAATTAAATTAATATTTATTTTGGCAAATAAATATTAATATCTCCCTCAATATAAGTCCAAATGACAAGTCGTCTGAAGCCGGATGATAAGTGACTGAGTCTGCATATGACCAGACCATATTGCTAAAAATAGCGAGGGTGCTCCACTGAGTGTCTCCACTTACTAAAAATATTAAGTCAAGTAAATGGCATCCAAAAGACCCCGAACGAAAGCCAAACTAAAAAATTCTGACAACTAAAGCCAAGCCATGCCTCAACAAGACCCTCTATCCTCCATATTAGCCTACGAGGGCCACATAATAGGCTAATCTCAAGTATTAAGAGATGTCAACTGGAAGGGGACATTACAGTCTGCCCCTCCTGAAATTGCTTGTCCTCAAGCAATCTCAACTCAAGATGCTGCAAAATCTCCTCACTCTCCCACATAGCATCCTCCACTGGCAAATCTCTCCACTTCACTAGATATTCCCTGATGGTCCTCCTGCATAGTTGTCTCTCTCTGTACTCCAGGATAGACTCAGGTACTAAAATCAACTTTTCCTCATCATCCAAGGGAGGCAATACTACTGAAGGTACCACACGATGTCCTAATGCCTTCTTGAGGCGTGACACATGAAAAACATTGTGGACCTTACTATCAGTTGGAAGCTCTAGCTCATAAGCCACCTCTCCAACATGCCTAACAATCCTAAAAGGACCATAGTACCGTGGCTTGAGCTTCTCTGATCCACTCTTCCTGAGAGTAGACTGTCAGTAGGGCTGCAACATGAGATATACCATGTCTCCCACCTCAAAAGATCTCTCAGTCCTCTTCTAATCTACATAGTACTTCTGCTGATTTTGTGCCTTAGCCATATTCTCCTTAAGAGCCCTCATAATGTCTTGGCTCTCCTGCAATAAGTCTCCCGCACTAGGCACTCTACTGTCACTCAGTAGCAAATCAAGAAAACTAGGTACCTCATAGGCACCTCATACTCATACAACGCCATGAATGGGGACATATGAATGGTCATGTGGTAAGTGGTATTGTAACAATACTCACATAAGTATATCCACTTAACCCACACCTTTTGTTGCCCTGCTATGTAATTTTTGAGGTAGCCTTCCACCCATTTGTTCACTATGTCCATCTGACCATCGATTTGTGGGTGGTAACTGGTGCTCAGTGTAAGCTTGGTCCCACAAAGTCTGAACACCTCCTGCCAGAAGTGACTTAGGAACCAACTATCCCTGCGCTAACTATGCTCTGAGGCAACCCATGTAATCTAAAAATCTCACAAAAAAATACCTCTGCCACCTGTGTAGCTGTGTAAGTAGTGGTGATCAGAAATAAGTGGGCATACTTCGTCAGCTGATCCACAACTACATATATGCAATCACGTCCTTGGGCTTTAGGCAAGCCCAAAATAAAATCCATTGACAAGGATTCCCACTTCCTATCAGGAATCAGAAGTGGCTACAAAAACCCTGCCAGATATGTGTTCTCCTGCTTGTTCTGCTGACAACAAGGCACTCTCACAAATACTGACGAACATCTACCTTAAGCCCCTTCCATGTAAATCTCTCCTAAACTTGTCTGTATGTCTTAAAGTACCCGGGATGCCCTGCTATAGGTACATCATGGAAAGCTCGCAGAATGGTGTTCTTCATCTCTGACCCTAGGATCAAGAAAATTTTGTTCTTGTAAATGATCAACTCATTTACTAGTGTGTACCTGGTGTCCACAATAGATCCCTCAACAATGCTAGATGCCCATGTATCCTTGGCATACTCTGCTACAATCAAGTGCCTCCAATCTTCTACAATCTGTACCATAGAACTCAGATGAGGCTAGTGTGGAAGAGCATCAACAACAACATTCTATGTACCTTTGACATAGGTGATGTCAAAGTCATATCCCTGTAACTTACTCACCCACTTTTGCTGATGGTCATTTAAATCTCATTGTCCTAGGAAATGCCTCAAGCTATTATGATCAATTTTAATACAAAACTTACTACCCACTAAATATTGTCTGATTTTGGCCAAGGCATGCATTATGGCCAGCATTTCCTTATCATATATATTGTAAACCTTCTCTGGTCCTCTGAACTTCCTACTCTCATAAGCAATTGGGTGCTTGTCCTACATAAGCACCGCTCCAACGCCCTCACTAGAAGCATCACATTGAAGCTCAAAAGGCTTCGTAAAATCTGGCAGTGCCAACACTGGACATGTAGTGATACGCTCCTTGAACCTCACAAAACACTCTTGTGCCTCAGGAGTCCAAATGAATGCATCTTTTTTCAACAAATATGTCATAGGTGCTGCATGGCTTGAATATCTACTGACAAATATGTGATAGAAACCACATAACCCAAGAAATCCTCGCAGTTATGTAAGGTTCTCAAGAGTAGGCCAATCTATGATAGCACAGATCTTCTCAGGATCCATCCACACTCCCTCTACACCGATAATATGGCCTAAATAACAACTCAGTCATCCACAATTCACACTTGGATTCCTTGGCATACAAGGACTCCCTATCCAAAATGCTGAGTACTGTATCCAAATGAGCCAAGTGCTCTTGCCATGTCCCGTTGTAGACCAATATATCATCAAAGAAGACAAGTACATATCTCCTCAACTGTGAGTGGAAGACCCTATTCATGGTGGACTGGAATGTCACTGGAGCATTGGTTAGCCCAAATGGCATAACCACAAACTCAAAGTGTCCACAATGATAACGAAATGTGGTCTTCTCAACATCCTGCTCACGAACTCTAATCTGATGATATCTCAATCTCAAGTCTATCTTCGAGAAGTAATAGGCACCATGGAGCTCATCAATAAGCTCATCTATACGGGGTATGGCATATATTTTCTTAATAGTCCTCTTATTCATGATCTTGTAATCTATGCACATACAAAGAGTACCATCTTTCTTCTTCACTAGAACAACTGAAGAAGCAAATGGTGACTTACTCAGTCGAATGTGACCCATAGCAAGCAGCTCCTTGATAGTCTTCTCTATCTCATCCTTAAGCCACTTTGGGTGTCAGTAAGGAGTAATCATGACGGGCTTGGCATCCTCCTCAAGATCTATGATGTGCTCAATACCCCTGTCTGGAGGTCTCTCTGGTGGAAGGTCACTGAAAACCTTCCCATGCTTAACTCTCAACTGCTAAATGTCAAGATGATACTCAGTCTTATGCTGTCCCTCCTGTGTAGGCATCAAAGTACACTCGGCAGCGACTCAACCATGTCATGACGCATAAGTCTCTCCATTCATTGGAAGGAAATAGTCCTGATGTTACTGTCTTGGATGGCATTCAATATGAGTCTTCCCATCCACCTCGAACCGGATCTCCACATCTTTAAGGTGAAGTATAACTTCCTCAAGAGAATGAAGCCACTTCATGCCCAAGACTATATCAATATCACCCATATTTACCTCATAATAATCAGCCTTGAATTCATAATTATTCAGGCACAAAGGAAGATTCTTAATCATACAGTCACACTTGAGAGTGTAACCATCAACCACCTTAACCTGAATGCCCTCAAACTCTTCGGTTATAAGCCCACGCCTCTCCACAAATCTGGCATCAATAAAATTATGGGTGGCACCTATGTCTAAAAGGGTGATAACCTTTTGACCAGCCAAAACTCCATGAAGTCTGAAAGATCCCTCCTACTGTATGCTAGACAACCGTGCCTCCTGGAGCTGGATCTCTGACTCTGCCTCCACCTTAGGCTCTGAAGCCTCTGACTCTAACTCCTCAAAACTCTCCTACTGTCTGAAATTTTTAGATTCTGAATCCCCATAATAAGCACACATAACTCTATTGGCCTTACCCTTAGGCCGCAAAGGACAATCATGGTTAGCATCATAGGGACCCTTGTAGTAGAAGCAAAGCTTCTTCCTGTGCAAATCATTAAGAGTCTCATGATCCAAGGGTGTTGCTGATTTTCCCTTTGAATCACTCTTAAAATCAGATTTCTCTCTATTTTTATTGAATCCCTTGTTGTCCTTAAATGAAGAAGTACTCTTGGAATTGGACTTGCTAGATAGAGCTGCAAGTTCCATGTTGCATGCCTTCTTCATCGCTTCCTGTAGTGAAAGAGGATCAAAGGCTTTTACCCAACCCTTCAGTGGTTCGGATAATCCCTCAGTGAACAAAACAACCAATCTCCTATCTGAGATATCTGGCACCATAACAGATAGCCTCTGAAAGTCACTAATGAAATACTCCAATCCGCATGTCTGTCTCAAGTGTGCCAACTCCCTGAAGTAGTCTTCTGGATCCTTCTTATCAAATCTCTCTACCAACCTGTCCACGAAGTCCTGGTATGAAGTCACCTAGTTATGTTGTAGGGTAACCATCCCATGGTACCACCAATCATGTGTAGGTCCCTCTAAATGTAGTGTGGCATATTTTATTGCCTCCACTTCTGTCATAGGTCTTAGTGCCAGAAAAGTGTCAAGCTTGTGAATCCAATCCTGCATTGTCATCTTGCTACTACCATCAAAAGTAGTCAAAGAAAGCTTGCCTGTAGCCCTCTTCAGCTCACTATTTTGACCTTTATTCCTCCTATCCTATCTGAGTGACCTGTAATGCTCTCTCCTCTGATTTACAAAGCATTCAAAGGTCATCCTCTCTTGAACTTGAAGAACTAATAATTCCCATTCATCATTTGCAGCCATGAGTGCATCTGCAAATATGAGGTCTCCTACCACCTCCTCTGTCAAAGCTTCTTCTGGCTCCTCCAGAACAAATGTAGGGCATGTAGGCCTATCAGCTGTTCTAGAGTGGGTCTGCTATGGTCTCTGATTACTTGTAGCACTCATGTTATCTCCTTGTTCCCCATTTTGTCTAATAGGTGGGTTCAACCTTTTTACCATAGTAGTGAGTTCATGTAATGCCTGTGCCATTTGATGTTACCCTGTAACCATAGCACGAAAGAAATCTCTAGTATCCTGATCATCATTATTCATGTTGCCTCTAGGTGGGCTACCCTCATGCCTATCACCCATGATTACCGGCTACGGTTCTAAACCCTATTCGCCTTCAAGTAAGGCTCTCCTGTGTGTATAATACCTATGTGAACCAACCTCCTTTGGTGGCATGTAATAACTAAACCCTCAGGATGGCAAGATTTAGCTCTGATACTAATATGGACTAGCCATCACACCAAAAGTTTTGGGATGATTTGGGTCCTCTTCTAGACCCATATGGCCAGTCACTTTAGACCATCAAGGCACCACCCTCTAGGATCGCGATGCCATTGACTCTTACCGGCTGGCCAAAAACCCATCCCGACCACCAGAGGAACATCTAGTGGGGCCCAGCATTGATCATCACAGACCACCACACCCAGAAGGTCTCGACCTTGAGACCTAGGCTCTGATACAAATATGGACTGGCCGTCACACCAAAAGTCTTGGGATGATTTGGGTCCTCTTCCAGACCCATATGGCTAGTCACTTCAGACTATCGAGGCACCACCCTCTGGGATCGTGATGCCATTGACTCTTATCGGCTGGCCAGGAACCCATCTCGACTGCCGAAGGAACTTTCGGTGGGGCCCAACACAGATCATCACAGTAAACAAGTTGAGAGGTCAAAACTCAACCAAGAATTCCTTGCTCAAGTCTTACAAGCACAAGGTGTGGGACCTAATGGAAATCTTCACTGCTTTCAACATCATTTCCATCCCAAGAGAACAAAACAAGCATGCAGATAGACTAGCAGCAGTTGGTGCTTAGTTTGACATTCCCAAGGGAATAAGTTAGGACAGAAATCAACACCATTTAAAAGTGATAGTAAGACCCTTCATACTAGACAATGTCATCAAGTGGCAAGTGTTTGACAATGAGCAGCAAATGACATTTTTATTATAGAAGGAAGTTGAGTTTGCTTTTAGGAATCAATCCAAGTTACAGCAACAATACGAAGAATAAATTGTTCAGCTGAAAACCAACAGAATTCTTAGAGGTTTGGTCACTCTTGAGAGCATCTTCAATGAGGATGATCAACTCAAGAGTGATAAAGCAAGCATGTCAATCAATAAAGAGAATTACGAAAGGGTAGAGATACTCAAGGATAAGCTGCTTGGATTTGGGAAGGTATGTAAAAATGAGGAAAGGCATTCTTTTGTTCTATTATGCCAAGAGTTTGACGATGTCTTTGCTTGGGAGTATGGCAATTTGAAGGGGTTTGACCCAAGCTTGTCCCAACACACCATTGAGCTGGAAGAAGGTGCCAAACCCATCAATCAAAAACAAAGGCCAATCAATCCAAAGATTGAGCCTCTCATGAGGAAGGAACTCACCAAACTGATTGAGTCCAAGATCATCTTTCCTATCAAACACTCTTTTTGGCTAGCCAATTTGGTCCCCGTTAGGAAGAAGAATGGGGAGATCAGATTGTGTGTTGATTTAAGAGACCTTAATAGAGTCTCTTTAAAAGATCACTATCATCTCCCAAGTATGGAGTATATTCTCTAGATGTTGACAGATAGTGAACGTTTTTCCCTCTTGGATGGGTACTCTGAGTATAATCAAATTCTGATGCAAGACTACGACTAGTACAAGATAACCTTCACCACCAAGTGGGGAAATTTTGCCTATAGGAAGATGCCATTTAGACTGTCAAATGCTAGAGCTACTTTCCAATGAGCTATGGATATGGATTTCCAAGGTTTGATAAATGACATTGTGCTAGTTTATCTTGATGATGTGATAGTCTTCTCCAAGGAGGCAGGACAACATCTGAAACACCTAAGGCAAATCTTTGAGAGGTGTAGAGGCTTTGACATCTCTCTCAACCCTAAGAAATGTGTGTTTGTTGTCCATGAAGGCAAACTCCTGAGTCATGTCATTTTAGAAAAGGGCTTGACCATTGATCTGGAAAGACTGCACACCATCTTAGCAGTGTCCTTGCCTAAACACAAGAAGGGCCTACAAAGCTTCTTTGGAAAAATAAACTTTATTAAGAGATTCATCCCTAATTTTGTTAAACTAGTCAAGCCACTAATGTCCATGCTGAGGAAGGATGAGATGTTCACATGGATAGCAAGGAGGAGAGATAGCTTCGAAGGTATCAAACAAGCTATTGCCCAGGCTTCCACCCTGACTAGTTCAGACTTCTCTAAGGACTTCAATCTCTACACCTTTGGCAATGAAGAGGTAATCTCTGCTATGCTCACTTAAGCGAATGGTGAAAATTTGGAACAACCTCTCGCATTTTTTAGCCAGGGCTTAGAGGGCTATAAGGTTAGTTAGGTACACATATGTTGAGAAGTAAACACTTGTAGTCATACGAAGCTTGAATAAATTCAGACATATGTTGTCTAATAGCAAGATTCACATCATGATGCCACATCCTAGTGTAAAGGATTTCTTGCTAAGCCCTAACTTGAACGAAAAGAGGGCAGGGTGGATCATCAAGGTAATGGAGTATGATGTGGATATCAAGACCACCAAGCTAGTAATGGGAAGAGGGCTATGCAAACACCTCATTATAGACCTCAAGGAGCCAAAGGAAGGCATTTTGATACTCCATGATGAAGCTACAATGGAAGTACCTACAATCATGAAGAGTTGGGCCCAAGACATGGCTCATTTTCTTTGAACTAGTGAGTGTCTGCAAGGCCTTGATAGAACTAAGAGGAGATATTTCAGGCTTCAATCTCTTCCTTATGACCTGGTTGATGGAGTGTTGTTTGGAAAGGACTTTTTAGGGGTACTCTTGAGATGCATCGATTCAGATCAGGTCGACAGGGTACTGTCCAAATTTCATGATGGACCAGCTGGTGGTCACTTTGCTCCTAAGCCCAACACTACAAGGATTATGAGGGTTGGCTACTTTTGGCCCAATTTGTTCAGAGACACTTATGCTTGGGTGAGGAGATGCCAGAAATGTGATCTCTTTGATGGAAAACAACGGCTAGCTATAATGCCTCTGCAACCTATTCAAGTGGAACAACCATTCATGCAATGGGGTTTAGACTTCATAGGGATGATCAACCCTCCTAGAAATTATTTCATGAGATGGGTAGAAGCCATTGCTTTGAAATAGGCCAATGGGATTTCGGTCCTAGACTTCTATGAAGGCCTAGTGATGAGATTTGGAGTCCCAGCTACAATCATTTCAGACAATGCATTGGCTTTCTTAGGAACCAAGATAAGTGAGTGGGCATTAGGATACAACATCTATCTCAGTACTTCCTCCAACCACTACCCACAAGGGAATGGGCTAGTTGAGTCTACCAATAAGAACCTGATCAAGATCATTAAAAGGACAATGGAGGAAAATCAAAGGACTTGGCATGCCAAGCTGAAGACAACCCTATAGGCAGATAGAATCACTCCAAAAAGGGCAGTTGGCAATTCACCATACACACTTATGTATGGAAGGGAAGCTAAACTTCATATTTCACTTGAATTACCAGCATTGGATCTTGTCCATCAGCTGCAATTGAAAGAAAGTGACAGCATGGAGGTCAAATTTTGTGAATTAATGGAGCTTCAAGAGGCAAGAGACCAAGCCATGGATGCCATGACTAGCCACTAGCAGCAAATAAAGAGAAATTTTGACAAGAAATCCTTGTCGAAGGACTTCTCAGAAGGTGACATTGTCTTAAAATGGGATGAAGATCGAGCTAAACTTGGAAAGCACATGAAGTTTGATGCCTTGTGGAGTGATCCATATGTCATCACCCAATGCAAGCAACATAATGCATTCCAACTATGCAAGTTGGATGGTGAAGAACTACATATCCCAGTCAATGGGATATATCTTAAACATTGTCAGTAACTTTCTCTTGTTATGTAAATAATTTCCTTGTTTTTTTCTCATTTTCCCTAAGTGCTTTTATGCATGTTTGTAGTTTTTTAGCCTTGTGTGTGTTTTCTTTACCATTTGGGATAATATATTCATTGGTTCTTAAGTTTTTCAAGGTTATTTCCAGCCTTTCAAGCTACACCCTGACTCCATGCCCAATGGACCTTTAAGCCACTAGTCTTCTCAAGTATAGTAGGCATGTTTCCCCTATGAATCACCAAATGTGTTGACCAATTTTGGTCCTACGGGCCAAAATTAGGCACCCCTCTTTCCTTTTCCTTGTAGGGTCTTTTAGCCCAGGTTCTAACAATTTCATCCCACAACTTCCTTGTGGGCTTTTCTTTGATAGGTCTCTTTTCATAAAAAAACCAAGTGTTTCCTCCTTTTGATTGCCAAGTGCTTTGGGTCTGACAAGCAAAGGTTTGACTTGAAACCCATTTTAATCTTGAAAGCCTAACACATCAAGCAAGTTACTTCAGAAGGCCTTTTATCATTATAAAAAACCAAGTTTAAAGGGCTAGGGTTAATTTACAAAAATTCTGAAGGGTAGGTACCCTTGTGGAGGGCACTTAGGTTCCAAACAGGACCTTTGTATTCTTCCAAAAAGTGACTTAGAGACTGGGAAGCCCTTGCGAGAAGAAAAAATCAACAAACTGGACCTTTATAAAAGTTGAAGGGCAACTTTGGGCTCAAGGTGCCCTTGCGGAGGGTAGATGGTCGAAGCAAAAGGCCAAGGCAGAAAGCCTGAAAGGGAAGATTTCTTTCAGAAAAAGTGACAAGCCAAGAAATGGATTTCTTCAGAAAAAATGTCTAAAGAAAGTCCATGAAGAAACTCAAGGAACAAATTCCTTCGGACAAAATTCCTTTAGACATTTTCTCTGAAGAAATTCACCAAGTAAGGAAATTCAAGGAAAGACGCTAAAGGCACGAATTGTTTCAGATAAAATGTCTGAAGGAATTCCTTCAGACATTTTGTCTGAAGAAATTCAACAAGACAAAAACCTGAAGGGTACGTTCCCTTTTGGAGGATGCTTGGCCATCAAAAGAGGATCTTTCCATTTTTTATAAGGGTCACTTTCCCTTCGAAAAAGTCTATTTGCAAAAAAATTGGAGGGTAGTGACGGGCCCGCGAACGTCAAATTCAAGGTAGCGAAAGAGACTTTATTTTTCAAATGGTGACAGGCCCATGGATGTCAATTTTATGGTGATAGGATAGCCGTTGATTTTCAAATATTTAATGATGGGCTAATGAACATCAAATTTAAGATGGGTTACCCATCAGAGAAAGGCCAAAGAACATTTCTTTCGAACAAAATGTCTGAAAGAATTCTAGAACATGAACCCTAAGTGTCATCAAAGGCGGGTGTCAAAGCGACGAGCATAATGAAAGGAATTCCTTCAGGCATTTTGCATGAAGAAATTAGAAAGGCCAAGAAGCCCGAAGCAAGATTCAACAAACCACCGAGAAAGGAGCCCCAAGCAAGAAAGATAGCCCCCAGGAGCCTGAATTGCCAAGAAAAAGACAAGTAGCAAGAAAAGAGAAAAGTAGAGCAAGTAATCCAGAATGTGGCTATGCACATATAAGACAAATGCTCATAATGCCTTAAGTGGCTTAGCAAGTCAAACACAGGGACAAACTAGACTAGGCTAGGTGGCACAAGAGGCATCAATTGAAGAAGCAAATGCTTGCAGATGGAATAGTATCCATGAACAACCATTAAGAGGGCTGCATGAGCTTTTAGGGAGGCGGCCTAATTTTTCTTGTGTTTGACATTAAAAAATAGCCAATAATGGGAGTTGTGGGAGCATTCAAGGAAAAATCATGGCCCAGAACATGGTAAGAGGCAGCCTTGTCATTCGAGGAGCAAAGCAACCCATGCTTTAGCACAGATTTAATGCAGATTGGGCAACAAAGTCAATATCTAGGACACCTACAACATGGCTCCTTCAGGCACATTTATGGGAGAATGATAACAACATGGGTGGTTTTATTTTGCCGAGGTGTTTAATGCAGTATGGGCTGCCTGCTCTTGAAAGGGTCAAGGGTTTTTCTCCAATTTGGATATATATTGTAACCTCTTAGTTTTATAGAGGGATATCTCTCACTTTTGTATGGCGAAGCCCTGACAAAATTTGCCTTTGATCAAAAGAAGTGTTTTACCTCCATCTGATGCTTTACACTTTTGCATATGTCTGTGTATTGCTTTATGTTTAGTCATTTATTTTAATACTTTCATAGGTCGATGCCAGTGTATCTAGTGTATCCAAGATCTTCTTCTGTAGGTTAACAAGAAGCATCCAGGTTAGAGTATATGTGCAAGTGAGCAACCATCCAACAGTGTGCCTCTAGAGCACCTATGGTAGGTTCTTCTTCATTATACCTCTATCAAACCCCTTATTGAAACATTGATGTAGTCTAAATCTCTTGTTCAAATGAAGTGTCTATTTGCTCTTTTTGGTACAAAGCGTGGATAAAAGATGAGTAGATCAATCAATTTTGGTGCATCACCATTTTAGTTAGGTTCTACTTTTGTAGTATCTCTCTCTTTTCACCCCCCCCCCCCATTGTCAGCAATAGAAATTTAGGACCTCAAGGTGCATCAAGGGGAGCTAGCCCTTAATCTAGAGATTCATTCCTCAAACTTGCTACCCACAACGAGAGGAATGTCTCCATTGTGTCGTGTGGAAGAAAGGAGATAAGTTTCCTTTCAAAAGGTGTAATCCACTACATCAACGAAACTCACAAAATAACTATGATTATGACAAAAGAAAACTTTACCAAGTCCCACTTTCCAAAAGTTCTTATAACGGTCTGTAAAACCCAGGTAAACTACAAATGACTTTAGTAGTGACCTTTTCAGTTTCAAAATAAATAAATAATATTGTGAAAAATAATCCACCTGTAACAACACATCCTGGAAAAGATAAAGAACATGCATTATTGTAGAATCTAACATCTGAATCCTTTCCTATCTACATTTGAATTCCTATGGCTTACCCTTTTGTCTTGTCTCTTTACTGTCAACAATAGGTTCATTTGGAACAACTTTCCCTTTGCTCAATAGTTTCACTTCTAAACCATTCTTAGTTGCTCCTAACAAGGCCTCTCTACTGATTGTTTCTGGTGGCTGCTTTAGTACATAAATCACTGCATCGGTTACCAATAATGTTTGAGATCTCTTATGGTAAAATGCAACCTCCACATAGGGCCCAATTCCTACAACCATGTATGAAAATTATACATATCTAATATATCACACAATTTTTATGTCCAATAATTTTGCATGACTTTTTGTAGACGCTGATAGGCTGGATGACTAAAACTATGATTCTAATCCAATCAATATAATGTAGCCAGATCATATTTAAATCTCATTCCTCAATTTTTCTCTATAAATTTATTTTATTGTTATGATATTCCTTGACCCCAACAATTAAAAATACCTTTTTTACACTAACGAAGCTTTTCCACATGACAGAATGTTTAGCTTTTAAGAATCCATGTCCATTATCCACAAATTAAAAAGTACTATCATGACATAGCAAGGGATTTTACTATGTTCTAAGAATGATAAATCTTTCACTGCATGGAATTGGTAGAAATTTAAAAAAGCTTACCCACTTCAGGAGAGTTCAAAACCTTCTGCTCAATATCGTCAAACCATGGGGTTGATTTATCTTCATTGTTAAGTGTTTTAGCACGGAATATTCCAAAGAACTCGAGTGGCAAGTTGATTGGCCAACTCCATTGTCTTGGTGCCACCCAAATCTTTGCTTGAGGGAATTTTCTAGCAAATGGGCCCACAAAAACTTTGTGTTCCTATGCAAAAGTGGAGAGAATGATGTGTTCTACAGGATCTTTCAACTCTTTCAACAGATGACACTCTCCAAAACAAATAGCATATGCTAGATTAAATAGTGTATTAATCTGAACAAGGGCATAATCATTACATTTACACCATTCATCCATAAATATCTAGAAAAAGGAATGTTGAGAACCTGACAATCCTTCACATAAACATATGTCAATGCTTGACATAAGTAACACCAAAGAACCAAATAAGATTAGAAAGAAAGAATAATGTATTTGTCCCATGCCTCAAGGAAAATGACAACGTAAATTTATAAATAACCTACATATTTGTAATAAAACTCTACTGTTATTCTTGCTTGCTTCATTTTTCCTATCTTGCATGTCTTTTTTGCATGCAGGTTATAATTCATAGCGAAACATAGAGTGAGGATGATAGGGATAGGCTAAAAAGCCTGCTTAAATAGCATAATTTACAAGAAAAGAGTAGAAAATAGAAGAGAACTAAAATTGGAAATAACTACAGTTGTAGCAAGTCAAAAATGGATGTCTTTGCATGTGAAGCGCTACAAATGGACCATGTCCTCTTTTAGAAGCTCCTTCACGTGCATAAAACTTCTGGCTATTTGAAACGTTCAACACTTTTCCTGTTTATCATGCAAGATAACTCTATTTTCAAAATGGAAGCATGCTTGTTTTCTTAAACATGTTCACTTCATTGGAGTCACTCACATTAGTCTATGCATGATCTATGTTCATCCTACCTTTGTTTTTATTATATGTTTGTTTTATTCACTATTCATGCTTATGTTCATGTTTAGTTCTACTTCAATCTTTTCTCATGCCTCTATTTCTGCATTTGTCTTACTTCTTGTTTAGTTCTATTTCAGTCCTCTTTGTGCTTACATCTCTATTTATGCTATTGATCATGCTCAGTTCACTTCATGTTTTCTCTAGCTTTTCTCATGTTCTGCTTTAATTTGGGATTTATTTTGGTTGGGCCTCTGTGTTTATATTTTCCTGTGCTTCTATTTATTTTTGCTAGATCTTGTCTTGTTTGGTTACTATCGAGTTTTCAGCTCTTGGGCTTTTGGTTTTCGTCCTTCAGACAAATTGTTTGAAGGACTCTCTGTCTCTTCTCTTCCCTAGGGTTTGGCATTTTCTTTTCTCTTTTTTGGCCTTTGCTTATGCTTTAGCCTTTAGGCTTTTATTCCTTGCTTGTGGCCTTGTCTTTTCTATTAGGCTTTTTGTCCCTCCTGAATTCCTTGTGACTTTGTTTGATTTCTATCAGGATTTTCCCCAGGTATATCCTCTGTTGGGTCTTTTTCTGGATTCCTTCGGACAAAAGTCTGAATGAATTCATCTCCTTTGGCTATCTTTCCCCTAAGGGCATGTACCCTTCGAGAATTTTTGAAATGTCTCTGACACTATGAAGGTGCCCTCCACAAGGGCTTCTGTTTCCAAAAAATGCCCTTCAAAAGAATGGAAAAGTTCCTCTCGCTGCCTGAGTGCTCTCTGTAACGGTATGTCTACCTTCAAAAGTGCCCTTTGGGCTTTTCTAAATGGTCCTGCCACCGATCAAGGTGCCCTGCACAAGGGTAGGTGCCCTTCGGAGAAACTGTAAATGACCCCTCAAAAGTCTTTTAAAGGTCCTCTTTGTGCTTGAAGTGTCCCCCGCAAGGGCACATATCCTTTGAGGTTTCTGAAAATGACCCTTCAAAAAAAATGAAAGGTCCACTTTATTCTTGAAGTGCCCCCGCAAGAAATCACCTGCCCTTCGCAATGTCCAAGACCTTTTTGGGTTTTACAAGTGCCATTACTTATAAAAACTTTATAATACAAGTCGATGCACAAACCCGCTTCCATCTGTAGACCAACTCAGGCCCTTGGATTACTTTTACTTATCAAAGTAAACAAGTAAGACACCCCCGTAAACCCAATATGCACTATAGACCCTTTGGGTTTTTCGAGTGCTTCAACTTATAAAAGCTAACAATTAATGCAACATCATAAACCTAATTAACACTGAAACTGTCATAGACCCTTTCAGGTTCTCTAGGTGCTCCTACATATTACTTATAAAGCTTATAAGTAATGTTGTCTTGCAAACCTGAATTGCTCTGTAAGTGCTAGAAATGATCATTGCCTGATGAGAAAATGCTTGTACATGCACAAAAGTGACTTATCCTCGATCTCTCAAGGGTTAAGACCTAGTTTTCAAGGCAAATGGTCATGGTGAGCAAAGTTTTGAATGGTAATGGTGACAATTTGGCATGTGGGGCAAAATTGTCAACAGGTTCAAAAATAGAAAAAATGTGTTGTATTTCTCAGAATGGTGAGTTTTTCATTAAATGATATTATTTTTCAATTCTAATCCAAACTTTTTGTAATGGTTATAAGAAAAGGTGATAGCCACCAAACTTATTTCAATAAAAAAATCTAACTAATTAATTGTTGGGGCAGCTGTCCATATTCTTCCTCCTACATCTCGAAAGAGAGCCACATCTTTAGCATTGTGGGAAGCATCTTTGTTGGACCCATTCACCTTAATGACCTCAATGTTTGTCTAGGTTAAATTTTTCTTGGGTGACACTTATTTTAGTATTTGATAAATCCTCCAATGTGCTAACTTACAACTAATAAATCCTCCAATGCTCTAACACCTCTTGCATGACATCATTATCCAAAGACTAGCATTTTTAATTTTTTGTTCAGGTGCAATAGCCACCCAACCACTCCTTTTCATCTTCTTCTCAAACTCCTCCAATTGCATTTTCCAAAGCATTGTAATCGTTAGCAATGGTGACAATTTCTTGGAAATGGATGTGAATAAAATTTTTGTCAGGTGTATACAGGGTCTAAATTTCTCCTTAACATACTTGCACATCTTCCTTTGCATGATCCTTTCCCCATTTTTGGGTCAATAACCCAAGCAAAATAATTGCAAAAACACTGTTTTATGCTTCATAACCCTTCTTCACATTGTACCATGACAGTTTCTATTTCCTTAAGAGATATATCAAGAGCTCCAACTTCAACTCATGATTAGAAATCCACTCTGCAATGGTGTATGGTACCACAATGACTCTATTATCTTGTAATTGCTACTCAAATGTATATCATATCCCTTAAATATCATATTTGATGTCATTGACTTTTTGAAATTATTTAGTGTTCTCTAAAATGTAGTGCCTACCAATGCCATTGCTGCTCAAGGTGGTTCATGGATACTGTATACACAATAATTTTAAACTTTTATTGATTACTGACACTTTGTATCTTGTAGGAACCCGTCGGGTCTCAATCTCTCTGAGTGCATGCCTTAAGGGGTGCACCGAGAAAGGGGTGGGTAGAACATTGGTGCTTCGTAAGATTATTGTCCCTTTTGCCACTTGCCATCTATACACTCATCTCCTAAAAACCATTTACTCTAATATTATTCTTCTCAGTCTTACCCATTCTAGTCTTTTGCCATACTTTATCCTCCTTGTTCTTACCTTGACCTGTTTTAACCAGTTGACTATACTAGGTCAACTGGGTTGACCCTGTACAATTTACAGCTTCTAATTACTATACAGGGTCGACTGGGTCAACCCTGTACTATTTAGGGACATTTTTCATTAGGAGCTTTGTTAGCCTTCGGCTGACCTAGTGAATTATCCCCCAAAAACATATAGGGTCAACTGGGTTGACCCTATACAACCAACATATTTGAAAGGATTTAGGGCAAGATCTACCTATATATACAAGTTCATGTGCAACCATTTGTAAGAAGAGAAGCGAATAAGAATAAGTGCGAATGAACATTTGCTTATTGACCATTCTACGTGAGGAATAAAGCTTAGGGTTCCATACTTTCTTTGGAGATACGAATCTTGTCTTGTGGAGAAGTCTTTTGGATTCATAGATAGGTTTTATAGCCTAGAGCTGATTTGTCTTTGTTATCCTTACATACCACAACAATCTCTTATAAAGCACCTTGGCCAAGGGAGAGATTCAGGCTTGACAGGTTCATCTTCAAGGTAAGTATTCCTAACTTTATTTCTCCTTTGTAAGAGTAAATAGATAATGTAGTTGTGCTTCTTTCTTCCATGCATTAAGACTCTATAAACATTGATGTGAGTGTCTTCTATGCATGTTTAGTTTTGTTTGTTTTTTTCTAACCCCCACTTTGTGCCACAAGCTTTAGTGTGCACTAGATTAGATTTATTTTCTTGTTATTAGAATAAAGTGAACATTAAACTTAGGACTCTTTTAGGGTTGTTGTGTGATTATGTTAGATTGTAGGATTTAAAACCCTTCCTAGCATGGTGTATTGTGACAAGTGATCCCCTAATTAGGTTTAACGAATCCCCATATTGGTCATGTTCCCACTTAACAAATGTATCTCCAATCGAAAGTGTAGGTATGCTCTATCTTCTCCGAGCTTGGATTGATTTATAAACATGATATATTTTTGATTGCATACATTCTGGTGAACCCAACATGAACTAATCCTTGCAGGATTTGTTCATCTTATTTTATTTTTTCATTGTTTTATCATATATTTGTCATACTGGATCGACTCTATCGACCTAGTATCTAACTTCTATGTGCAAGTTTTCATGTACAAGCTACTGGATCGACCCTGTCGACCTAGTACAATTTTTCAGATTTCAAGACATCTAGTCCAGACTACTAGGTCGACCTAATCAACCCTGTACTTTTTTAGACATTAGGTTAAGCATACTAGGTTGACCCAGTTGATCCTATACATTTCAGGCACTCAACAACTAGTTTTTGTAAAGCTTGATTGACCCAGTCGACTTAGTTAGCAGAATCTTCAAGCATATACCAAGGTTCTTGAACAATAATCTTTATTCTATGCATCTTTGATCTACCAAGGTTCCTTTCTATCTTTCTATCTCTTTCTTTAAAATATTTCTTTTCACAGTTTGCAATCTTCAAAACTGCCCTTGCACATTCGACTAGATCGACCCTACCGACCTAGTTTTATGTTTTATGTGTTGTTTGAATAACTGGGTCAACTCTATTGACCCTGTTTATTTTCAAAACTTGCTTTTACAGTATAGGATTGACCATGTCAACCCTGTTCTATATTCTATGCATACACTATTGACTATATCAACATTATACCTTGTTTCAAGTTTGGAATTAACCTTATATGCTAGTAATTAATTCACACTTTCTTTTCTTCTTGCTTGCATGTTTAGAATAGATCACATAGCTTAATTAGATGATTTTTCAATTAATTGTTTAGTTTCACTATTTTTTATTTTATGCACACATCCAAATCACAAAATTTAAACAAGCATTTTAACATTTGTCTACCCAAGGTCAACCTACTTAGATTTCATCACCAAAGGGGAAACCAACTTGATACTCTAGTAAGTATAAAGTGTGGTTAATGGTATATTCTAGCTAAACACCTGACACCCTTATCGCTACAGTGTGTGAAGTGAGGGGTAGGCCCCAATACCAAGCTTATATCATTACCACTATAGTCCCTTTCAACCCAAACTACCTAAACCATCCTTAGATTGTCAGTCTAGTTCATTGCTTATAGCCAACTTCCCATCACATTTAAAATCATATTTTAATAATCTAATAAGCATTCAGGTTGACAAATTAGTTAGTGTTGTCAACCTAGAGTTTCACCTTGAATCGAAGACTTGCTAAAATGGCTAATACTCTCTCCAATTGAAATAATGGGATCTTCTCACAAGAGTGGATGCCTCAATGGTTAGAAGAACCTTCAAAGAAGGTTGGTTCCTATAAGATGTATCAATGAGGATCTCAACTTCTACACTACAAACTGTTTGAGGAAAATGAAAGAAATAACTTGAAATAAAATTCTACCTAGAGCGGTGATACATCTAATTTGATTGATCCACTCAAATCGAGCTTCTAAGAACATTGATTCAGATAAAGAAGAGACAAAAATTTAACTCCAATTGATCAATACATATAAGTATTTCACAAAAAGGTTGTTTAATGATCTGAGTTTGAGGAAAATGTAAAAATAGCCTTGATGAAAAAGGCACTAAACAACCACTATAAACTCAACAAAAGATGTTCAAACATAGACATGACCTACATAAATGACCAGCTAGTTACTAGGTATAAATCCAGATTTGACAAGGAAGAAGGAAAATCTTTCACTTAGGTAAATATATAACAAAAGTACTTTATACCAGCTGCTAGAAATTAAAAAAACACAGTCCTCTTCTTATTGATTCTGAAAAAAGTTATAGCACAAACTTTGGCAGAAGTTTTCTTGCTAAAAGAGGGGATCCCTTATCTAAGGCTGAAAAGCCATTAATATAGAAAATTATAAAAATCCAAGAGATTGGCGTTCAAAAATAGAGAGGGAGTAAACTCAAACCAACTCAGCGTCTACAAAAGTATATTTTGTCTTGCATGAAAATTCCTTGCATTGAAAAAGAAGACAAGATTTGGATGCATGAAATCTACGAATAGATGTCTTAACTTGAAAACCACTCAACTCCAAAACAAGAGTAGTCAAATCCACTCAAACTGTTGGAACATTTGCAACTCTCCCCTTTGCATAAAATCAATGCAAATGTCAAATTAAGAATTACGTTTGAACTACCAAAATGTTTCAAGATTTGAGACAAATGAGAGTGCATGCATAAAATTTCTTTTTTTTAAGCTTTCCACTATTCCAATACTCGAGTCCTCATGCAAAGCGAGCCTCTATTTAAGAACTGAAGGTGATGTGTTAGAATGGTCAAATCTAGACGTGTCTATTCTTCATGGCTATTGCATGCTCTTGTATTCTTGAACTATTTAGGCATGTTCACCCTCTGTATTTGTCTTTTCCATAAATCTTCCCTTTGTTTTCCCTTGCATGAAATCCATGAGTTTATTCTTTTGGGCTTGACTTGGTTCTTGACTTTTCTGTTCATGCCTGTTTGGACAAATATCCATGATTTTCCTGTGTATTCTTCCTTGGTTATTTGCCTGTGTATTTACTCTTTGGTTTTATTTCCTTTGAAAAGAATGTTCAAAGTCCCTTTAATTTCTTCATTTCCTTCAGATTTTTCAATTGACTTATCTTTTCTGAAGGAATCCTTCAGACAAAAAGTGTGAAGGAATTCCTTCAGACAAAAAGTTTGAAGGATTCCTTCATTATTTTCTTTCCTTTGTTTATATTTCTTCAGGCTTTTTGAAGGGCACCCAGGCTTTTTGAAAGGCACCCAAGCTTTTTGAAATTATCCTTCTTGATGAATTGTTTGTGTCCTTAGAAACATAAATTGAACCAACCTGAAGGGTACATACCCTTCGAGACTTTTGATTGGACCTTCGCGAAGGGTAGGTGCCCTTCGGGTCTTTTCAACTATGCTTTTCCTTTTCCTTTGAACAAAAGTCTGAAGGAAATAAACTTTGATAATATCCCTCCAACTGTGAAATGGCCTTTCAGAAAAATGTGCCTGAATTCTTTTGGACTTAATGTCCGACACCCTTTTGCAGATTCCTATCTCTTGATTTCCTTCGAACAAATTATCCAAAGGAAATAAACTTTGCACAACTGCCACTTAGTCATTTTTTTATACTTTTACATAGTCCTTTGAGAACTCTTTCTCTCAGACAGAATGTCTGAAGAAATAGTCCACCTCTTATAACCCAAAAAAATACTTGGAAAGACAAAATAAATGAACTTACAGCTTGTATGTCTTCACTTTTAGTTGTACGTGATGCTTAGAAGAGGAGAAAAACCCTTTCAAATTGATGTAGATGATGTTTTAGAAGGAGAAAAACCCTCTTAAAACTATTGTATGTGTCCTCCTTTTGAAGGAACTGTATGCTCTATATGATGGCTATAAGAGTTCATCAAAATTTACATGGCCATAGGAGACCTTTTCATCATCATTTGCATGGTTGTATTTGTACATTGCATTAGGTATAATCAAGAAAGATCATTGAAATCCTTTGAATGACTAGACTTTACCTGGTTGTAGATGTCCACTTTGGCTTATCCCTGGCTGTAGATGGCCACTTGGGTTGCTGTAAATGCACATTTAAGGACCCCAAAATTGATTGACAAGACAAACTTGGCACCATAGCAAAGTTACAAATAGTAGGGGTGACAATTTGCCCTGTGGGGGAAAAATTGTCAACATTTTTGGTCACTCAACTAGGAAGCATGCCTATTATGCTAGAGAACTCAGACTATATAGATGCTATTCAAAATCCCAAAGGGTAAACCTGATTTTTGACTGAAAATCTCCTCCTAACCTTGGCTGAAGTATCCTTTCTCCCTCAAAATAAGAAGGAAAAACATGAAAGCAAGAAAAATAACTAAGAAGCAAATGTGCAAACAAGCACTTATTAGAACAAAACTAAATGGAACAACTGTGATTGAACAACACTTGGAGGAAAGCAAAAAAATAAGGAACCTAGCTAACCATGATAAAGCATGATCTTCCTAGATCAAATAAGAAATTCTTGAACTCACTTCTTTCAAGAGATGGTACAAGTTACAAAGTAGGATGTTTAATAATCATAACCTTTGATGAGACATTTTCCTTGTCCAGCAACTGTATTAGCATTTTCTCAGATGAGTCATCAACAAACCAGTCAACAATAGAAACAAACTCATCAAGTACCTCCCAATATTTTTCATATTGCTTGTCATCTACCACCTTGTCAAGTGATACCTCATCTATGCATGGTTCTTGAGTGACCACATCCTTCTTATCGACTGTTGCAAGTTCATCTAGCTCTTCAAGGAGCTTTGAGTAGGCAACCCAAGCTATACTATGATCTTGAATAGGTGATTCTTGATCACATTTTTTGTAAACATGTCCTTCAATAGACAACATATCCATACAAAGTTCTTCAATCCCCTAAATAGATTCAAGGTACAACTACCAATCATCTTTGTGTTCTTCATTTTGATCTATAAAATTAGCTTGAAAGCTATCTGGGTCCTTCCCAATAGGAGATACCTGTAACTCACGTATGACTTTAATTTGTACCAGCTCCTCCTGAAGTTCCTCTACATCAAAATTAGTCTTCTCACTCTCAACTATAATTGGATGCTCAACTACAACCTCAAGTGAAGTATCAATAGAAAATTCTTCCTCAAACACACCTAAAGCATCCTCTACACACTCTGTAAGAACTTGACCTATAACTGCAACCTCTTTCTCAATCCTCCAAAGAACAGGTTCCACCTGAGGAAGGGAGATGGTGGGAGGGTGATGAAATTCATTTGTTTGAGAGGAAAAATGAAGCATGGGAGGTTGATCATGATCAGTTTTGATGCAGTGGATTGCACCCTAGATAGGAGGCTGAGCTCTTGCCTTTCACACGCAACAATGTAAACTCCCCTCTTGCCTATGGGCAAGGCAAAACTATGGGGAGAGTCTCTAGATAAGGGCTAGCTCCCTTTGACGTATTTTTTAGGTCCTGGATTCCATACTACTAACAAATAAATGAAAAAAGGGGGGGATGAAAAGGGAGAAGGATGTTGAAAATAGAACCTAAACCTAAACTAAAAGTTGATACACCAAAAAAGTTGATCCACTCAACCCAAACATACACTTTTACCAAGAACAAGCTCCCATACACTTCATTTGACATGATAAATTCTTCTACATCAATGGGGGGTCCATGGATATACAGGGCGGAAGAACTACCAGAGGCATTCTCAGACACACTATGGCAGTATATTCATAGGCACCTATACTCCTCTAAGGACACTTCTAGTAGACCTGCAAAAGAAAAGCTCACAATGCACTAGACATGCTAAAATAATCTTGTGAAAGCATAAAGGAAAATGACTTAACACAGAACAAAGGCATAGACACATACAAAAGTGCAAGCTCAAATAAAGGTAAAAATGCTATGTCTCGATTCAAGGTAAAATCTGGCAGAGTTCTGCCTTACAATCCCAGAGGTTTTTTGGGCAGAGCTTTGCCTTACAGGATAAGAGATCTTTTTTTTTCAAAATGAGAAGTTTTATAATATATAGAGAAGAGGAAAAGACTTTGGCACCTTCCTACAAGTGGCTCATGTGCGTCCCCAACATTGGGAAGAGGAAGCCGCTTGATAGATAATGTTGTGTCAGCTCCTGCTTTGACTTTGGTGTTCAAACATTAATATGAAAGCACGGCCCATGCCTCTTTTTTGTAAACAAACTGCTTCCTTTCAGATATTCACGTAGTTTGTCTGCTCATAAATGCAAAGTGGAGAAAACAAGCTGTGCCACTTACTATTTTCACCATTTGATGACCACTTGGCAAGCACTATTCTAACTGTAGGAGTAAATCCTTGAGTCGACACCTCTCTTTGCCACCTAGACTGTTTGTCCATTTCTGCACTTTGTCTCTTCTTAGATTTGTCTCTTTCTGGCTCCTTCGGCCCTCAAGGCTATTTTTTAGGTGGGTCACTAAGTTCCTTGGGATCTTCTTTAAGTTTTTCAAAATCAATGGCTATTTCACCACCTTAAATTTGATGTCTGCACACCCGTCACTGCATTTAAACTTCCAACGGCTAGTTCACCATGCTTGATTTTGACATCTTTGGGCCCGTCACCCCTTGGAATTTCTTTGGCCTTTTCCTTTCTTTCAGCTTCTTGTTTTGAACCCTCCCGAAGGGAATATGACCCTTCGGCTTTTGGAGAAGTGTCCTTTATTTTGGCTGAGAGTCCCTTGCAAGGGCACCTACCCTTCAGGGTCCTTCAACTCCCTTGGTCTTGAAATCCTTTAGACATTTTGTCTGAAGGATCTCTTCCTTTGATTTTTTCACTTATTTCCTCAGCTCTTTTCACTCGACTACTTTTCCCATGGACAAAAATTCTACAAGAATTGCCTTGCTCGCTTCTTCAGAGTTTTTTCCCAGGCCTTTTCCTCCCACGGCTTTTCTCAAATTTCTTCAGACTTTTTGTCTAAAGGAATTCCTTCAGACAAAAGTTTGAAAGAAATCGCTTATGTATTTTGCCTCAGCCCTTGTTTATTTCCACAGAACTTTTTCGAAGGATTTTTTCAGACAAAAAGTCTGAAGGAATTCCTTCAAACATTTTATCTGAAGAAATTCTCTTCTTTGCCTTAAACAAAATTCTAAAAGAAACTTACCTTTTCGGCTTTCTCTTTGGCCTCTTTGAAAATGTTCCCTGCCCATTGCAAGGGAACTTAAGTCCAAAAATTGCCCTCTACAAGGGCACTTGGAATGGTCCATTTTGTGCCTAAGTGGGAACTTGTCTCTTCCTTGTAGAGTCTGTAGAAACTCTCTGCAGAGTCCATAGAAATAGACCTGCAGATTCTGTAGAAACTAGACTTGTGCAAAGAATCAAATTTTGGACTAGTTAAAAATAGTAGGGAAAAAAAGGTGGGATTGATTTTGGCCTACAAGACTAAAATGGTCAACAAACTGGTGACTCCCAAGGGAAGCATGATTGTTATGCTTAGAAACTAGTTGCCTTAAATTCCATTGGGCACAGAGTCAAAATGTAGCTTTGAAGAAAGGTTAACAATAGCCTTGAGAGATCTCAGAATCAATTATGAGCTTTTACCCCAAACACAAAGGAAAACACACACAAGGCTAAAAACACTACTCATGCAGATAACACTTAGGGAAAATAGGAAAAAAAACTGAAATCAAACTACTATATACAGCTAACCAAGTATATTTGCCTCCTTCCTAGATCAAAAAGAAAATTTCTTAAGTCCACTTCTTGGCTAGGAAACTTATGGTGCCAGACAAGTGGCTAAATGGAATGGAGACTTGGTGACCTGCTCCTCTTGCCTGCCACCTGGATTAGTTTGCATCTGAGTGGATCAGAATCAAATATGCCCTCAACATATATGTACTTTTCTTGTCCTTGTAAGCTTTTCAAATGCTGGTCCTTCATACTAGTGTGTTTCACCAAGAAATCAATGGCTATTGGCTCATCACCATAATCCCTTTACTGTGCATGGTCCCTTTACAATGCATCATGAATTGGCTCGTCTCCTTTTGCCTCATTAAAGACTCTGTCAGACTTATCCCCTGCTTCCTCTTGGCCTTCTTGAAGAAGGGTGACTATTTTGATGTCTGAAATGGAATCACAAACTGATTGCTCATCCCACAGAACATCACCTTCTTGTTCAAAACTCTCTTCTTCAAAGCTATCCTCAAGATGGGCCGGCCTCTCCTTTTCCTACTTAAGGATCAGAGTCTCTAGTTTTTCAAAGACATCCATCTGATCCTCCTCCAATTTAGGATCCTTGGCATAGTCATCCTCATCAAAGAAACAAGGAAGTTCATCAAACAAAGGAGGATAGAGCTCACCATGCTTATGTTCCTCTTCGTATTGTTGGAACATCTGCATGTATGCATGCCCTACATCTTCTCCATTGTTGATAATGTCTTCAAAAGGAGCCTCCATGATGATTTCATCTTCTTTGTCACTCATGATAGCCTTTTGGACAACTGTAGATTGGATCTTCTTCTCCTCACTCACCTCCTACAGAACAGGTTCCTCCTTGAGAAGGGGTGAAGTGGAAAAACCATGTGGAAGAAGAGGCAATCCTTGAGCTAGAATCGAATGATTCCCTTCTTTCCATTTGGCTAGAACTTCATCTATATTAGGTGTGGCCTAATATCTCTATTGGAGGTGTGTATATGGGGTGTGTTCAGACATGTCCTTCACACGTTGGCTAAGGAATCTCACTCTGGACTCCAACTCTACAATTTTCCTGGCTATATCTTCTTGGAAGAGCCTTTCTTGGAGGTGATAAGCATCATCATGAGCAGGAGCAGCCTTGACTTCTTCAAGGTTTTGAGCAAAACTTTTCTCCTCCACCTTATTTTCCCAAGATTCCATTGTTTGCTTCCAACTCAGGACCTTGGGATTGGAACTTTTCTCTTGGGAGGAAGCAACAACTTTATTTTCTTTAAGGTCCCAAGCTGGTTCATGACTTTCCTTCTTCCAACTTGGATTTTGGAGATCATGTTGAAAGACTTGAGGAGGTTAGGGAAGATTTGGGAGGGTCTACTCATGTACAAGAAGTGTTGTCTAAAGAGAGGCATGCTAGAAAGCTAAGCGCATGAGATTAAGATCAGGATCGATTGATGCATTAGATGAGCTAGAATGAGCAAGTACTATCTGATAGAAAGGATTTGGTGCACAAGAGGGGGTTTTCTTTAGAATAGGAGGGGGTGCGCAAGGCTGACTGCCTTGCGTGAATGGATTCCTCCATTTTGCTACCTCCTCCTCCATAGATTTCAAGGCCTGAGCTTGCTTAAAAAAACACTCCTATTTTTACATCAGCTCTTGCTGATATTTGTACTGCTCATCCAGTCTGTCAATCTCCATTACCTGCTTCTCAAACTCTAGTGCTACTTCCCTTATCATTAAAGGGCAACTAGGAGAGCTGTTTGAGGGGATTGCATGAATTTTTTGAGCTTGATCATGGTAATATGAAGGAATACAAGGCCCATGATTCTTATCAATGGAATTATACATACAAAAATAAGATTTCTTGATGGCACCAAAACTACTTAACTAGCTAATTCAACTCAAAGTCACCATTGGTGTTGATGAAAAAGCCTTCAAAGGCCAGTTGGTTGAAGAACACACCAAAAATTCTTCAACTCTTTGAACAAAACTTGTCCTAGTTGGTCCTACTGGGCATGCCAAAAACTGTTGATGCAATGGATTGCACCCTGGACAGGAGACCGAGCTCTTGCCTTCCACATGCAACAATGGAAACTCCCTTCTTGCTTGTGGGCAAGGCAAAACTAGGGGGAGAGTCTCTAGATAAGGGCTAGCTCCCTTTGATGTATCTTTTAGGTCCTAGATTCCCTACTACTAACAAATAAATGAAAAAGAGGGGGTATGAAAAGGGAGAAGGATGCTAAAAATAGAACCTAAACCTAAACTAAAAGGTGATACACCAAAAAAGTTGATCCACTCAACCCGAACATACACTTTTACCAAGAACAAGCTCCCATACACTTCATTCGACATGAGAAATTCTTCTACATCAGTGGACTAGGGGTCTATGGATATATAGGGAGGAAGAAATACCAGAGGCATTCTAAGACACACTATGGTAGTCTATTCACAGGCACCTATAATCCTCTAGGGACACTTCTGGCAGACCTGCAAAACAAAAGCTCACAATGCACTAGACATGTTGAAATCATCCTACAAAAGCATAAAGGAAAATGACTTAACATATAACAAAGGCATAAACACATACGAAAGTGAAAGCTCAAATAGAGGTAAAAATGATATGTCTCGATTCAAGGTAAAATCTGATAGAGTTCTTCCTTACAAGCCCAGAGGTTTTTTGGGCAGAGCTTTGCCTTACAGGCTAAGAGATCTTTTTTTTTTCAAAATGAGAAGTTTTACAATATATAGAGAAGAGGAAAATACTTTGGCACCTTCTTACAAGTGGCCCATGTGCATCCCCAACATTGGGAAGAGGAAGCTGCTTGATAGATAATGTTGTGTCAGCTCCTACTTTGACTTTGGCATTCAAACATTAATGTGAAAGCTCGGGTCGTGCCTCTTTTCTACAAATAGACTGCTTCCTTTTAGATATTCACGTAGTTTGTCTGCTCATAAATGCAAAGTGGAGAAAACAGGTCGTGCTGCTTACTATTTGCACCATTTGATGACCACTTGGCAAGCACTATTCCAACTACAAGAGTAAATCCTTGAGTTGACACCTCTCTTTGCCACTTGGACTATTTGTCCATTTCTACACTTTGTCTCTTCTTGGTTTTATCTCTTTCTGGCTCCTTCAGACCTCAGGGCTATCTGCTTGGCAGGTCATTGAGTTCCTTGGGCTCTTCTTTAAGTTTTTCAAAATTAATGGCTATTTCACTTCCTTAAATTTGATGTCTGCACACCCGTCACTACGTTTGAACTTCCAATGGCTAGTTCGTCATGCTTGATTTTTACGTCTTCGGGCCCGTCACCCCTTGGAATTTATTCGACCTTTTCCTTTCTTTCAGCTTCTTGTTTTGAACCCTCTCAAAGGGAAGATGACCCTTTGACTTTTGGAGAAGTGTCCTTCATTTTGGCCAAGTCTGCCCCGTAAGGGCACCTGCCCTTCGGGGTCCTTCAGCTCCCTTGGTCTTGAAATCCTTCAAACATTTTGTCCGAAAGATCTCTTCCTTTGCTTTTTTCACTTATTTCCTCGACTCTTTTCACTCAACCACTTTTTCTCAGATTTTCTCTCAGATACTTTTTCCATGAACAAAAAGTCTGCAAGAATTGCCTTGCTCACTTCTTCAGAGTTTTTTCCTCGGGCCTTTTCCTCCCACAGATTTTCTCAAATTTCTTCAGACTTTTTGTCCGAAGGAATTCCTTCGAACAAAAGTCTGAAAGAAATCACTTATGTCTTTTGCCTCAGCCCTTGTTTATTTCCGTGAAACTTTTTTGAAGGATTTCTTTAGACAAAAAATCTGAAGGAATTCCTTCAGACATTTTATTCGAAGAAATTCTCTTCTTTGCCTCAAACAAAATTTTGAAGGAAACTTACCTTTTCGGCTTTCTCTTTGGCCTCTTTGCAAATGTTCCCTACCCTTTGCAAGGGCACTTGAGTCTGGAAACTACCCTCCACAAGGGCACTTGGAATGGTCCATTTTGCGCCTAAGTGGGAACTTGTCTCTTCCTTGCAGAGTCCATAGAAACTCTCTATAGAGTCCGTAGAAATAGACCTGCAGAGTCTATAGAAACTAGACTTGTGTAGAGATTCAAAGTTTGGACTAGTTTAGAATAGTAGGGGAAAAAAAGGGGGGACTGATTTTGGCTTGCAGGACCAAAATGGTCAACAATCAAATTTTGGAATCTTGAGGGTAATGGAATTATCCAGGGAGTTTTGGAGAGGAGGGAAAGAGAAACTCTTAAAGACCTTTGTATTTTGTTCCTTCCACTTGGCCATTACCTCATCAAAGTCGAAAACCTGCTTGTCTTCCTAGACAACTTGAGCTTAAGGGATGATTGGTGAGGAAAGGGGACTATAGGAAGGTTTAATCTCATGAATAGGCTCTTGAATACAAATAGGAAGCTCCCTTGTCATACACTGGGCATGATTAAGAACTTCATGAGAATAAGAAGCATAAGAACCCTTTGTAGACAATTGGTTTAACTCAATTTTCTACCTCTCCTAAACCTCCATCTTTTCAAATACAAGAATACACAGCCCATTTATCTCTTCTAGATCATTGGACACATTTTGAAATAGACCATTCACTTCCTCATACTGAGAGTTAGAACAAACCTTTCTTTCATATGCTAGTATTCTAAGATCTTTTTCATTCATTCTTTCTTAAAGGCAAGGCTACTCATATGCAACATCATAGCCATATGGGAAAGATGAAATCTGGTCCTGAGACTAATATGGCTCACAAGGAAGGTAAGACTCATGCTCTTGATAATAAGGATCATGAGAAACTTGATAAGGCTCAACATAGCTTTGATAATACTCTTGATAAGGTTGATTAGGCTCATAAAAAGGATCATAGGTATCATGATAAGGGTGGTATGATCCATCATTGGGCTGATAAGGAAACATAGCATATGAATTATCTTCATACATAGCCATCAAAATTCATTCATAATAATGCAATAAAAATAGACTTAGATGAAAACTGTGTCTAAACTATTAGAAGCAATTGCTTGAGCTTGGAATCACCAACTGCTTCTTGAAGAACACTACTGCAACTGTAATTTCATTAAGACCAGCTCCAATAAGTCCCATAGGCGTGCAAAAAATTGTTGTCAACCTAGAGTTGCACCCTGAATTGAAGACGTGTTAAAATGGCTAATCCTATCTCTAGTTGAAAAAATGGGATCTTCTCACAAGGGTGGGTGCCTCAATGGTGAGAATAACCTCCAACGAAGACTGTGTTTCCTGTAAGATATATCAATGACGATCTCAACTTCTACGCTACAAACTACTTGGGGAAAAGGGAAAAAAGAACTTGAAAAGAAATCCTAGCTAAAGCGGTGATACACCTAATTTGTTTGATCCACTTAAATCAAGCTTCTAAGAACACTGATTGAGACAAGGAAGAGATAGAACTTTAACTCCAATTGATCAATACATATAAATATTTCACGAAAAGGTTATGTCTAATGATTTAAGCTTGAGGGAAACATAGAAATAACCCTGATAAAAAAAGAACTAAATAGCTACTAAAATCCACTATAAACTCAACAAGACATTCAAACACAGAATGTGACTTGCATAAATGACCAACTAGTAACTAGATATGAATCCAAATTTGACAAGGAAGAAGAAAAATCTTTCACTTAGGCAAATCTATAACAAAAGTACTCTATACCAGCTGCTAAAAATTGAAACAACATAGTCCTCTTCTTATTGATTCTGAAAAAGGTTATAGCACAAACTTTGACATAAGTTTTCTTGCCAAAAGAGGGGATCCCTTATCTAAGGCCGAAAAACCATTAATATAGAAAATTACAAAAAGCCAAGAGATTGGTGTTCAAAAATAGAGAGGGAGTAAACTCAAACCAACTCAGCCTTTACAAAAATTTATTTTGTTTTGCATGAAAATTCCTTGCGTTGAAAAAGAAGAAGAAGAAGAAAAGCTTTGGATGCATGAAATCTATGAATAGATGTCTTGACATGAAAATTAGTCAACTCCAAAACAAGAGTAGTCAAATCCACTCCAACTGTTGGAACATTTGAAAGTCTCTCCTTTGCATGAAATCAATGCAAATGCCAAATTAAGAATTACATCTAAACCACCAAAATGTTTCAAGCTTTGAGACAAATGAGAATGTGTGCATGGAATTTATTTGTTTAAGCTTTCCACTATTCCACTACTCAAGTTCTCATGCAAAGTGAGCCTATGTTTAAGAACTAAAGGTGACATGTTAGAATGGTCAAATCTGGAGGTGTCTATTTCTGTTCATCGTTGTTGCATGCTCTTGTATTCTCAAACTATTTAGGCATGTTCACCATCTGTATTTGTCTTTTCCATGAATCTTCCCTTTTTTTCCCTTGCATGAAACCTATGAGTTTATTCTTTTGGGCTTGACTTGGTTCTCAATTTTTCTGTTCATGCCTATTTGGACAAATATCCATGATTTTCCTGTGTGTATTCTTCCTTGGTTATTTGCTTTTGTATTTTCTCTTTGGTTTTATTTCCTTCAGAAAGAATGTCTGGAGTCCCTTTAATTTCTTCATTTTTGAAGTCTTTTTGAAAGGAATCCTTCAGACAAAAATTCTGAAGGATTCCTTATTTATTTTCTTTCCTTTGTTATATTTTCTTCGAGCTTTTTGAAGGCCACTCGAGCTTTTTGAAGGGAACCTGGGCTTTTTGAAAGGCAACCAGGATTTTTGAAATTGTCCTTTTGATGAATTTTTTTTGTCCTTAGAAACATAATGTGAACCAACCTGAAGGGTACATACTATTTGGGACTTTTGAATTGGACCTTCCCGAAGGGCAAGTGCCCTTCGGGTCTTTTCAACTGTGCTTTTCCTTTTCCTTTAGACAAAAGTTCGAAGGAAATAAACTTTGATAATATCCCTCCAGCTGTGAAATGGACTTTCATAAAAATGTGCCCAAATTCTTTCAGACTTATTGTCTGACACCCTTCTACGGATTCTTGTCTCTTGATTTCCTTCGGACAAATTGTCCGAAGGAAATAAACTTTGCACAATTGCCACTTAGTCATTTTTTGGGACTTTTACATAGTCCTTTGAGAGCTCTTTCTCTTAGAAAAAATGTTTGAAGAAAAATTCCACCTCTTATAGCCCAAAAAAATCCTTGGGAAGACAAAATAAATGAACTTACAGCTTATATGTCTTGGCTTTTGGCTGTACATGATGCTTAGAAGAGGAGAAAAACCCTTTCAAACTATTTTAGATGACATTTTAAGGAGAAAAACCCTCTTAAAAATGCTGCATGTGTCCTTTTGAATGAACTGTATACTCTATATAATGGCTATAGGAGTCCATCAAAATTTACATGGCCATAGGAGACCTTTTCGTCATCATTTGCATGGTTGTATTTGTACATTGCATTAGCTGTAATCAAGAAAGCTCCTTGGAACCCTCTGAATGACTAAACTTCACCTGGCTGTAGATGGCCACTGTGGCTTATACCTAGCTATGGATGGCCACTTGGGTGGGTGTAAATGCACATTTAAGGACCCCAAAACTGATTCACAAGACAAACTTGGCACCATAGCAAAGTTTCAAATAGTAGGGGTGACAATTTTCCTTGTGGGGGCAAAATTGTCAACAGTTAGCTCTTTACTTTTCAAGTTGATTGCTTGTTCTTTGCTCAATTGTATTTTGTATATCAAAAACTTGCATTAGCCAGCATTGGTGTAAGGTTTTATGTTGTGTGCTTCAATCGGATTGGCCAGTGTTAATCCAATTGACTTTTTGTTTCCTTTTTGTCATTTTTCTTCAATTTTCTTGAAAAAGTTATATTGTTTCAATCCATAAATCTATTATAGGATTCTAAATTTTTTTCCCTTTCTACTTTACTAAGTCAACCCAATCGACCCTGTACCTTTTTTTAGTCTTTGTTCACTATACTAGATCAACCCAGTCCACCCTGTATAGTTTGCAAATCCTATTTCCATTTACTTAGCCTCTGTTTGTTGTACTGGGTCAACCTAGTCGATCTTTTACAATTTACAGGCCCTTTTTCCTATGTTGGGTTGACCCAATTGATCTTGTATAGTTTTTTTTCACTTCCTATTTTCCATTGTGTGGTTATCTAGCCTTATTTCATCATGATGACATTTATTCAACATTATTTTAGTCAATAACATCGCATAATTAAGGATTTGGATAATCTAACTTATTTTATTACTTCAGATGAAATTATTCAATTTCTTCCTTCCTCCTCCTAAACTAAAACCAATCACTACACAATATAATGTAGTTGAGGTCATTTGTCTTAATCCTCTTTCCAATACCAATTTTGGGAATCTTTCACCAACTAATCCCTCTCTTATCAACACTCATACCCTTACAACCAATGTTCATAATCCTCTTATTACACCCATGACAAGGTCACCAAGTCTTATCAATTCCCAAAGTAACATGGTTAAAACCACTCAAATTGATACAACTCAACTTCTTGCACATGTAGTTCAACAAATGAACATCATGCAAACAACCAATCTGTAAGAGATCTCCAAAAATGACTCAAAAATGCAATAATACTTAATCAAATGAAAAAATAACTTGTGTACCTTGTTGTGGGTTATATTGTGAATGTAACTTGCTGGAAATAAGCGAAGAAATTATGATAATAGAGGCATAGGTATAGCAGGTCCAGATCTAGAAATAAGTTTTAAATTCTTCTTCACAAGAGGCCAAAAACCCTCAATGACAACCACACTTTGCAAGGTTAAATTCCAGGCCCACAAGACTAATCAAAACCTTCACCTAACTCATTCCTCTTCAAGGAAATAATAGAGATAAGACCTGAAAATAATATTCCTAAATTTGTCTAACAAAATGTCTTCAAAACCCTTGTAGATTAGTTTTACCTTCTTGGAAAAATAATAGAATTAAATCATAATATAATCAAGTGAGATTTTATACCAAGAAAATATTTCCAACCTCTCCAAAAGAAATTGCCAAGCCAAGAGACGAGGAAATATTTTCCTTAAATTTTAAACCCTTCACAAACCCCAAACTATCATCCAAACACCTTCAGCTGGTTTGCCACCCTAGAAAAAATATATAGATATTTCTTCCAACATTATTCAACCTTTAAACACATGGATCAATAGCTCCCAATGGTTTGCTCTACCTGTAAAAATTAATAAAAAATATTAAAACCCTAGGAGAGGGTTTTAATCTATGAAATCTTCCAAAATGTAGTCTTTCCCAGTGCTCAAGTGGTTCGCTCAAGGTAAATACAACCTTCTTGGATCTCTACCCTCATTCACCAACCTTGGAGACTTGGAACTCTTCTATTTTTCTTGATCTTGCCCTCCAAAATGATTTGCTACAGCTGCAATATCAGGTAAGAGAAATTCAATTGATTCTTCAATAGATTAACAGGATTTCTTTTAATAGATGGTGTTAATAGACACCATTTTATAGAACATCATATCTCTTGGAGGGTGACATTCTATAAGAAACTATGTCAAAAACAATCAAGCTTGACATACTTGACTTCTCTCCCAAATAGCATATGCACACATCCTCTTCAATTGAGCCCTCATGCTCCTTAAAATAACCTCTCCAAATGTAGCCCTCCACATGAGAAAGAGAGGGTTAATTTAAAAATCCACTTAAGTCTTAATAAGCTAAGACTCAAATTTCCCCGACTTAAGTGAAATAACATAAAGAACTTTTCCTTCACAACATAACTTGAAATTAGAATTGAAAAGTACCTTTATTTTAAATCATTCATTCATAAGGGGTGTAATGAGTTCCTTATTCTTATTTTACCCTTAGTTATGGGAACCAACATGAACTAAGGGTACTTCAAAATTTTAGAGATAATTTGGGGACATTACACAATTAATCTCAAATGATGAACATGCACCAATATTTATGCAACATGATTAATCAACCACCTCAAGTCATCATGGCTCAACCAAATCAAAATTTTGTCCCTCCTCTTAGAGATTTCAATGGGAATATCATCCCCCAACCTCCAATGAATAAAAAAATTCTTCAACATCTTCAAAATGAACCTTTAGCCCCATTCATTGCATCTATAGATATTGAAAACATTTCTCCAACTGTCACATATAATGGGACTAAAGACCTTACTATCTTTCTTAAGTCTTTTGGTAATCTCTATAAGGAATGGATTCAAACTAACACCTTTGCTACCACCAAGATCTTAGCCAAAACCTTTGTGGGTGATGCACTTGAATGGTACAACCAAATTCCTAGACATTCCATCACACAACTAGAGGATTTAGTCAATGCTCTAGTGAAGGAATTCCAACATGATGACCTTCCTGAAAATTACCTTAGCCATTTCATCAATCCCAAGCAACTTCCTAATGAATCTGCTCACACTTACATCAAATGATGGAAGTCTCTCGTTCATAATGTGGACCATAACATGAATGATGACACTCTTTTAAAATTATTTGTCACAGCTCTTAAGGCTCACCTTCAATACAAAATTTGAATCTTTTCTCCTAAAACTTTAGAAGAAGCCTTAAACCAAGCAAAAAGGCAAGACTCTTTTATGACTCAAATTGAACCATCTCAAACAACTAATAAAGAAACTTCCCAATCATTATTTCATAACATTGATTCATCCAAGCCTCCCCAACCTCAAAATAGAGCATCCAATTCAAACAATTTTAACCCAACCCACCCTTCCTCGAGTCTAGAACAACTTAAGAAAAAATTGCCACCCTCTAAATCCATGAGCTTTAATCCTTCCAAACTTCCTCCAAAATGGTACAATCCTGATAAGTTTTGTTGGTGGTATGATACTATAGGTCATTCTCATGAGTCTTGTCGTGATCTTCACCATTTTCTTGTTTCTTCTTTGCTTGGTCCACATTTTAATCTTGATAATCTTACAAAACAACTTTATCAAGATTATCTTCAAGCTTCTCAACTTCAAATTCAAGAACCATAATCACATCAACATAAAATACCTAATGAACACCAATTATCCCATACCCATACTTAATTTGTTAATTTTGTTCAAACCATAGTTGATTCTTCTTCCTACACCAATAAGGAAAGGATACCTAATATGAACAATTTTAAACATATCGTTGCATCCATTAAAACTCAACCTCATAAATCACATGAAACCAAAGAGTACCTAGTTCAAATTCCTACTCCAATGCATGTCATACATGGTCCTCCTTTACCTCTTCATACCTCTCCTCCCAATCATATGTCACATTCAACATCCCTAAAATCTAACAAGCCAACACATTTACCTATCTTCAAATGCACCTACCAACCCAATGCAAACCATTTAAATAGTTCAATGTTACCTCACTCCAACTCACATGTTGGGGCATCTCGTGATGCCCATCCACATGTCCCTTTAGACTTTGGGGCATCTTGCATGCCCATCCTTGCAGCCACTTACCCTTTGGGGCATCTTACGATGCCCACTCTTATTCTACAATGCATAACAACAAACACATCTAGCTTCAAGAAACCTTCTGAGACTTATAGACTTGTATTCCACATGATCATATTTGATATAGACATTAGCATAGATCTTGTTCTTGTTTCTTGTTTCTTTTTTTTTATGCATTTTTCTTCTTTTAGTTTCACTTTAATAGCATCATTATTTTCCTTTATGTTCTTTGGTTTTATTACACATTACATTTGGCATTTGCTTTCATTTTTTGTCATCATATATATTTTTAATTGTCATTTTTTGCCTTAGTAGCTTTATGATTATTTTTACCCTTATTTAGCATTCACCCTCTGGGTTTCTCTTTTTTGAGTTGCATTATAAGACCGTGGATAGAACCCAACCCTCATAAAATTACCATTTTGTCATTCCTTTTCTAGAAAATGTTATTGATTCTTGTTCTCAACTTTAGTTTTTGCTTCTTTTTATAGATGGAATTTGCACAACAATCTATGTTAGCATGTCTTCCTCCATTTCCTTCATTCTTATGATAAGGAATCGCGTTTTACTATCATTGTATCTTTTTTTTACTCTTTGTCACATTTTTTGCAATTTGAAGTAATTCAAATTGTTCCATGTGTCACTCATCTTGATTTCCCCTTTCTTTCACTCTACATTAGATAAAACAAGGTCAAAGTCAAGATAGCACTTTTATTTCACTTAGATTTATGAGACTCTTAGACTGCATGCTCTTTGAAGTTTCTCTCTTTTAGTAACCTTGTCCCAAGTATTCAAATGAAAGTCATCTTTAGCACCCATGTTTGGTTTTCCAAATCCGTATGGAGGAAGAATAGAAAAAGCCATCAAGAAAGTTAAAAACCAAATCATTTAAAATAAAAGACAATGATATCTAAAAGGCAACATACAAATCTCAAAAGTCATATCACACCAAAAGACGTGATTACAAGCACATCTCCTATCTCTAATCGAATCTTAAATTCCACAACTAGCCTCACATAGAGCCGAAGTCCTTTGAGGTGTGGTGGGATAGTAGACTGGAATAGGGGAATTCAATAAACTCTATGGTGCTACATAATTTCTCATGCAAGTACCCAATCTTCACAGTAGATCAATGACTCTGTAAGGGGTCCTGAGGAATGAGGAACACATTTTGGGAAGGTAGGCCCATTTTACATTTCATGCATTAGCCTTCATGGGATGATCTATATACTTCATTTTTTGACCTAAGACTTGTGTAGTTAAGAGAAATTTTTAGATTCCTTAAGGTTGAAAGTCCTCTTGTTTTGACAAACCTAATTTGAGTGTCTTGGCTTCGATAAAGAGTTCCTCTACCTTGGTTTTTCCTTCATTCTCCCCTCCACCCATTTCATTTCCCCCCTTAATAGGCAAATTATGAATCTAAATCTATATTCCCTCTTCTATACTTCCTTCTTCTTCACCTCTCAAAATCATGATAGCATTACTTTGTTTCAATTTTATCTATCCTTGGAGCAAAACATGTTTGAGCAACTATGGATTACACCCTTACATTATTTATTTACGACATCATCTCATTGTCATACTAGTCATGTCATTAGGTGGTTTCATTTTCTTACATTGCATCTTAGAACAAGCACTAAGTTTGAGTTTTTCATCCTTTGGATTTTTCTAATTTTCATTTCTCTATCATGTTCTTGTTTTATTTTTGTGGACTTCACTTATCTTACATATGACATTTGGCACTATTACATGTTTCTCTTTATGTATGCCTTCTTCATGTTTGTCTTACATCTTCAATTACATTTCATTTTTAGTTTTTCATGTTTTGCCTTTTGCTTATCTTACATGAGCTTACTTTTCACTTTTTTACATATCTTTGTTTAAGTTTTCTTGCATGGATATTTCATTTGTCATTTATGTTTTACATGCTTCCCAACGTGATTTAGTAAGTTTTACATCCCTTTTTGCCATTTATGTTTTACATACTTTCCAACATGATTTACTATTTTCCAATCATTTAGCATTCATTTTCCAATCATGTCATTCTTTTACCATCATTTTGTCATCCATTTACCATCAATATTTTAAACCCTATCTTAACAATCTTAATTTGCCAATTTTTTTAATACCCTCATATCTTTGCCTTAACTCATTTTACACTACTATATGCCTGTTGACCATTTTGGTCCTACAGGCCAAAATTGGTCCCCCCATTTTTTCCCCTATTGTTTTGAGCCAGTATATTTTTGGTTTTGCACAAGTCTTGTAGGCATTTCTATGGACTCTGCAGGCATTTCTACGGACTCTGTAGGCATTTCTATAAACTCTGCAGGCAAGTCTTTCGGTAGATGAAGAACCAGTTCAAAGAGTGCAAGGTTTTACAAAGCTTCTTAAATATTTTCCAAAGAAATTCATAAGGAAAGAGAGATAAAAATGTTCAAGACACTTTTCCTTAAGGTTGGAAAAGTTGTTCAATGGCTTGGTGCAACAGTCGGTTCAATGTCTTTGTTCGACGTTCGGTTCAACGGGTTGTTTCAAAGGGACGGTTCAATAAGAAGGTTCAAGAGAGTCTCCCGAAGGACAAATGCCCTTGTGGAGCATAGTTCCTGACCCAAGTGCCCTTGTGGAGGGCAGGGAATGCTTGAAAAGGGACCAAAAGGTGAACAAGGTCAAAAAGGTAAAGTCCCTTAGAAAATTTAACAAGGCAAAGAATGAGAATTTCTTCGGATAAAATGTCTGAAGGAATTCCTTTGAACATTTTGTCTGAAGAAATTCTTTAGAGAAAAATCTTGTGAGATGGAAGGACAAGGCAAGAGCAATTTCTTTCAGACTTTTATCCGAAGGAATTCCTTCAGACAAAAAGTTTGAAGAAATTCGAAAGAGACCGGCAACGGAAAAAAGGCCCGAGAAAGAATTCTGAAAGAAAGGAATGAGCAAGACAATTATTTTAGACTTTTTATTTGTGGGAAAATAGCCAAAGAGAAAAGTCTAAAGCAAAGGAAAAGAACAAAAGGATTTTCCAAGGATAGTGATGTCTCTTAGGCTATCAATTTTAGGGGAATGGACTAGCCATTGGTTTTCAAATAGTGACGGGCCTGCAAACATCAATTTTACACTAGAAAAGCCTGAAATTAGAAGCTACCAAGTGTCATCTACTGGGACACATGATAATTTACCTCTAAAAGCAATGGAATGTGCCAAGTGTCCCTTGAAAAACCTGGTAGAGTGTGACAAGTGTCTGCATCTGAGTCCCAAAGCTCCTTTCAACAAGCTTCCCTCAGAGTTCTATGGAGGGTGCCAAGTGGCAAATGTGAAAGGTTTTGACATATTTTTCTAAGAATAGTGGAACATGCCATGTGTCCCTTGCAAAGATTAGCATAAGCTGACAAGTGTCAACATTCACGGTCTCTCCCTTTTGTTGTGTAAAGACTATGGTGGGCCTTGGATGTATTGCTAAAGAAAGTGGAAGCTGCCAAGTGTCATCATCTGTGTGAATTTGAATGAGTCTCAAATGTTTCTATATGGTTTCTAAAGCTCAGTGGAAGCCACCACATGTCATCTTCTGTAGGAATCTCAAAAGGTGCCTAGAGATTTTATAAGTTACGCAGATGCTGCCATATGTCCTTGCCTGTTTCATAGTGGAACATGCCATGTGTCACTTATTGAAATCATCAAAAAGCAACCAAAGCAAGCGGGAAAGACACGAATGAATTTCTAAGGAGGACGATGGACCTAAGGATGTCAAATTTGCAGCAATGAATTAGTTGTTGATCTTCATAGACTTAAGCATGAACCCAAAGGAATTCAAAGGCTTAAGGCCAAAAGAAAGACCAAGTGCAGAAATGGACAAAACAGTCCAAGTGGTGAAGGAAGGTGTCAACTCAAGGAGTTATTCCAGTGGTTGACATAGTGTCTAAAAATTGATCATCAAGAGGCACAAACGGTGAATGGTGTGACCTATTTTCTTCACTTTTCATTGATGAGCAAACAAGCCACGTAATTGCCTTGAAGGAGTGGTCTTGTTTGCAGATAAACGGTGTGGCCCATAATTTTGCATATGATGTTTAAGCGGCTTCCTCTTCCCAATGATCGGAATGCACATGGGTCACTTGTAAAAAGGGTGCCAAAAGGCCTCTTTTCTTCCTCTATATATTGTAGACTTCTCATTTTGAGAAGGGATCTTTCACATTGTAAGGTGAAGCCTTGATAATTTTCACTTGGAATCAATAAAAAACACATTTTTACCTCTATTCTAGTTAGATATCTCTGAGTTAGTCTTGTGTTCAGTCATTACTTCCTAATGCTTTCACAGGGTTGACACCAACACATCCGGTATCTACAAGGCACCATTCCTATAGGTGATAAGAAGAGCTGGAACCTAGAGCATAGAAGTAGAAGGAGGTTACTAGACAATGTGCTTTTCCTACAGTGTCTATGGTAAGTCCCTTTTTTTGTGTGTTCCATTAAAGCCTCCCTATCAAGCTTCCTGTAGTTTGGTCCTTTTACTAGTTAAAGTGTATGTATGTGTTCTTATGATTCAGAGTGTGAGTGTGAGTAGGTCAAATTTATTTGGTGCATCACCCTTTTAGATTAGGTTTTGTTTTCCTGTAATCCTTCTCCCTTTTCATCCCCCCATTATATATATATATATATATATATTTATATTTATATTTATATGTATTAGAACTTACTAGAATAACTCAAATGCATCAAAGGGAGCTAGCCCTTATCTAGAAACTCTCCCCCCAATTTTGCCAGGCCCACAGGCAAGAGGGGAGTTTCCATTTTGACATGTGGAAGGCAAGAGCTCAGCCTCCTGTCAAGGGTGCAATCCACTGCATCAAAAAAATTTGGCATGCCTGGTGGGACCAACTAGGACAAGTTTTTTCCAAAGAGTTGAAGAATTTTGGTGTGTTCTTCAACCAACCAGCCTTTGGAGGTTTTTTTTCATCAACACCAATGGTGACTCCGAGTTGAATCAGCTGGTTAAGCAATTTTGGTGCCATCAAGAAATCACATTTTTATATGGTTTTGATCAAGTTTAGGCTGTCATGAAACCACCTCAAACTCCAGCGTTACTTCCCTCATTATTGAAAGGTAACTAGGAGAATTTTTTGAGGAGATTCCATGAACATTTTGAGCTTGATCGAAACATATGAAGAAATACAAGGTACATGGTTCTAAATAATGGATTATACATGCCAAAATGTGCTTTCATTTGAAACAACTCTTCCTATGCATCAATAAACCCTTCATAGTCTTCCTCAACTCCCTCAGATCACTAATCATGACGGAAAGCTCCTGACTTGGAAGGAAATAGTTGAAGCATGGGGCAGGAAAGAGGAGAAGAAAGGTTTTTCTCAAAACCTTAAAAAGGTCGAGGCTACTCCTGCTCATGTTGATTTCTATGACCTCTAAGAAAGGCTCTTCCAAGAAGATATAGCTAGGAGAATTGCAAAGTTAGAATCCAAAGAGAGATTCCTTAGCCAACATGTGATGGACATGTCTGAACACACTCCATCTACACACCTCCAAGAGAGATATCAGGCCACACCTGATATAGATGAAGTGCTGACCAAATGGAAAGAGGAGAATCATTTTATTCTAACTAAAGGACTACCTCCTCTTCCACATGGTTTTTTCACTTCACCCCTTCTCAAGGAGGAACCTATTTTACGAGAGGCAAGTGGAGAAGAAAAGATCCAATCTGTAGCTTCTCAATAGGCTATCAAGAATGACAATGAAGAATAAATCATCATCGATGCTCCTTGTAAAGACATCATCGACAATGGAGAAGACACAAGGCATGCATATATGCAGATGTTCCAACAATATGAGGAGGAATGTAAACATGGTGAGCTCTCTTCCCCTTTGTTTAATGAACTTCCTTATTGCTTCGATGAGGAGGATGACTATGCTGAGGAGCCTAAATTGGAGGAGGATCAGATGGATGTCTTTAAACAACTAGAGACTCTAATCCTTGAGCAAGAAGAGGAGAGGCTGGTCCATCTTGAGGAAAGCCTTGAAGAAGAGAGCTTTGAACAAAAGAGTGATGTTATGTGGGATGAGCAATCAATTTGTGATTCCATTTCAAACATCACAATAGGCACCCTTCTTCAAGAAGGCCAAGAAGAAGTAGAAAATAAGTTTGATAGAGTCTTCAACGAGGCAGAAGGAGATGAACCAATTCATGATGCATTGTAAAGAGACCATGCACAATAAAGGGCTTATGGTGATGAGCCAACAACCATTGATTTCTTGGTGAAATGCACTAGCATGAAGGACTAGCATTCGACAAGCTTTTGAGGACAATAAAATTACATATATGTTGGGAGCATGTTTGATTCTAATCCACTCAGATGCAAGCCAATCAAGGTGACAAGCAACAGGAGCAGGTCACCAAATCTCCATTCCATTCAGCCACTTGTGTTGCACCGTAAGTTTCCTAGCTAGGAAGAAGACTTAATAAATTTTTCCTTTGATCCAAGAGGGAGGCAAATATACCTGGTTAGCTGTATATAGTAGTTTGCTTTTAGTTTTCTTTCTTGTTTTCCCTAAGTGCAGTTTACACAAGTAGTGTTTTTAGCCTTGTGTGTGTTTTACTTTGTGTTTGGGGTAAAAAGCTCATGATTGATTATGGGATATCTCAAGGATGTTGTTAACCTTTCTTCAAAGTTACATTCTGACTCTGTGCCCAATGGATTTTAAGGCAACTAGTTTTTAAGCATAGCAGGCATGCTTCCCCTGGGAGTCGCCAATTTGTTGACCATTTTGGTCTTGCAGGCCAAAATTGGTCCCCACTTTTTTCCCCTATTGTTCTGAGCTAGTACATTTTTGGTTTTGCATAAGTCTTGCAAGCATTTCTACAGACTCTGTAGGCATTTTTACGGACTCTGCAGGCGAGTCTTTCGGCAGATGAAGAACCAGTTTAAAGAGTGCAAGGTTTTACAAAGCTTCAGAATCTTATCTGAAGAAATTCATAAGGAAAGAGAGCTAAAATGGTTCAAGACAGTTTTCATTAAGGTTGGAAAAGTTGTTCAATGGCTTGGTGCAATAGTCGGTTTAATGCCTTTGTTCAACGTTTAGTTCAACGGGTTGTTTCAAAGGGATGGTTCAATAAGAAGGTTTAAGAGAGCCTCCTGAAGGACAAATGCCCTTATGGAGGGTAGTTCTTGACCCAAGTGCCCTTGTGGAGGGTAGGGAATGCTTGAAAAGGGACCAAAAGGTGAAAAAGGTCAAAAAGGTAAAGTCCCTTCAGAAATTTGACAAGGCAAAGAATGAGAATTTCTTCAGACAAAATGTCTAAAGGAATTCCTTCAGACATTTTATCTGAAGAAATTCTTCAAAGAAAAATCCCATGAGATGGAAGGACAAGGCAAGAGCAATTTTTTTTGGACTTTTGTCTGAAGGAATTCCTTTAGACAACAAGTCTAAAGAAATTCAGAAGAGGCCGGCCATGGAAAAAGGCCCAAGAAATAATTTCAAAGGAAAGGAATGAGCGAGAAAATTCTTGCAAAATTTTTATCTGTGGGAAAATAGCTGAAGAGAAAAGGCTGAAACAAAGGAAAAGAATTGAAGGATTTGCCAAGGATAGTGACGTCTCTGAGGCTGTTAATTTCAAGGAAATGGACTAACCATTGGTTTTCAAATAGTGAAGGACCCGTGAATGTCAATTTTATAGAAAAAAAGCCTGAGAGTGGAAACTGCCAAGTGTCATCTGCTAGGACACATGATAATTTGCCTCTAAAAGTAATAGAACGTGCCACGTGTCCCTTGAAAAACCTAAAAGAGCATGGCAAGTGTCTGCATTTGAGTCCCAAAACTCCTTTCAATAAGCTTCCCTCAGAGTTCTGTGGAGGGCACCAAGTGGAAAATGCAGAAGGTTTTGACATATTTTTCTAAGAGTAATGGAACATGCCACGTGTCCCTTGCAAATCTTGACAAAAGCTGACAAGTGTCAACATTCACGGTCTCTCCATTTTATTCTATAAAGACTATGGTGGGCCCCAGATGTATTGCTAAAGAGAGAAAAAGCTACCAAGTGTCATCGTCTGTGTGAATCTAAATGAGTCTTGAATGTTTCTGTATGGTTTCTAAAGCTCAGCGAAAGCTGCCACATGTCATCTTCCATAGGACTCTCAAAAGGTGCCTAAAGCTTCTATAAGTTAGGTGGATGCTACCACATGTCCTCACCCATTTCATAGTAGAACACGCCATGTGTCACTTATTGAAATCAGCAGAAAGTAGCCAAAGCAAGTGGGAAAGACATGAATGAGTTGCTAAGGAGGACGACGGACATGAGGACATCAAATTTGCAGCAATGAAGTGGCTATTGATCTTCACAGACTTAAGCATGAACCTGAAGGAATTCAAAGGCTTAAGGATAGAAGAAAGACCAAGTATAGAGATAGACAAAATAGTCTAAGTGGCAAAGGAAGGTGTCGACTCAAGGAGTTACTCTAGTGGTTGACACAGTGTCTATGAATTGATCATAAAGAGGCATGAACAACGAATGGTGCAACCCATTTTCTTCACTTTACATTGATGAGCAGACAAGCTACATAATTGCCTTGAAGGAGTGGTCTTGTTTATAAACAAATGATCTGGCCCATAATTTCTCATATGATGTTTAAGCGGCTTCCTCTTCCCAATGATTGGCATTCACATGGGTCACTTGTAAAAAGGGTGCCAAAAGGCCTCTTTTCTTCCTCTATATATTGTAGACTTCTTATTTTGAGAAGGGATCTTTCACATTGTGAGGTGAAGCCCAGACAATTTTCACTTGGAATCAATAAAAAATGCATTTTTACCTCTATTCTGGTTAGATATCTTTAAGTGTGTCTGAGTCTTAGTCTTATGTTCAGTCATTGCTTCCTAATGCTTTCACAGGGTTGACACCAATGCATCTAGTATCTACAAGGCGCCATTCCTACAGGTGACAAGAAGAGTTATACCTAGAGCACAGAGGTAAAAGGAGGTTACTAGACTATGCTTTTTCTACAATGCCTATGGTAAGTCCCTTTTTCTGTGTGTTCCATTAAAGCCTCCCTATCAAGCTTCCTGCAGTTTGGTCATTTTACCAGTTAAAGTGTATGTATGTGTTCTTATGGTTCAGAGTGTGAGTGTGAGTAGGTCAAATTTATTTGGTGCATCACCCTTTTAGATTAAGTTTTGTTTTCATTTAATCCTTCTCCCTTTTCACCCCCCCATTATATGTGTGTGTGTGTGTGTGTGTGTGTGTGTGTGTGTGTGTGTGTGTATTAGCACTTACTGGAATAACTTAGATGCATCAAAGGTAGCTAGCCCTTATCTAGAGACTCTCCCCCCAGTTTTTCCAGGCCCACAGGCAAGAGGGGAGTTTCCATTTTGGTGTGTGGAAGGTAGGAGCTCAGCCTCCTATCAAGGGTGCAATCCACTGCGTCAACAATGCCTATCTTCCCAAAAAAATTATTTTTGGCTACTTTTTGCACTAACTTCTATAGGTTCACCTAGTGTTCTTCACATTGGATGCCTTTATTTTCTCTTGCAGTCTACTTCTTTATCTACAACACTAAGATAAGTAAAGATATGTGTTTTTCAATTCTATCATTTCCTTTATCTTATTTTTTGCTTACTGCACTTAGCATCAATGTTTTATGTTATCATGTTCTATTTCCCAAAGCACCATCCCATGTTGCACTTATATGACACATGATGAGCTTCAAGTGGGGCATATGGATACACATAATATTTTTAAACTTTTATTGATTAATGACATTTTGTATCTTGTAGGAACCCATCAAGTCTCAATCACTCTAAGTGCATGCCTTAAGGGGTGCACTGAGAAAGAGGTGGGCAGACCATTGGTGCTTCGTAAGATTGTTGTCTCTTTTGCCACTTTCCATCTATACACACATCTCTTAAAAATAATTTAATCTAAGCTTATTCTTCTCAACCTTACCCATTCCAGTATTTTGCCATGCTTTATCCTCCTTATTCTTGCCTTGACCCCCTTTCAAACAATTAACTATAGTAGGTCAATTGGGTCAACCTTGTATAGTTTTTAGCTTCTGATTACTATACAGGGTCGACTGGGTTGACCTTGTATAGTCAAAATATTCAAAAGGATTTAGGTCAAAATTTTACTATATATACAAGTTCATTTCCAACCATTTGTAAGATAATCAAAGAAGAATAAGTGTGGATAAACATCTGCTTATTGACCATTCTACTTGTGGAATAAAGCTTAGGGTTCCATACTTTCTTTGGAGATACAAATCTTGTCTTGTGGAGAAGTCTTGAAGATGCATAGATAGGTTGTTGTTGGCAATTTAAACATCATGGTGTATAAGGAGATTGTCTATAAGATTTTCATTGATGTCAAATAGGCAAAAATTAATGAAAAAGACATAGTGATTCAGGTTTGTCAAGTCCATGTACTTCATTTGCTTTTACTTATAAAGCTTCATAAGTAAAGCCGTGTCAAAAACTTGACTGGATTAGGAGAATGTTGATTGGGTTTGTGTACTTCAATTGCTTCAACTCATATAGTTTCACAAGTAAATCAATCTCAAGAACCCAAATAGGTGTGGGTGAGTTAATCAAGTTTTCTAAAAAACTTTACTTTGTTCAATTTCATAAGCTAAGCAGTCTTAAGAACCTGAATGGGTCTGGCTGAGTTGATCGGGTTTCCAGAATGACTTAACTCCTCTCATCTTTATAAGTCAAGCAATGTGAAGAACCTGAATGGGTTAAGGAAGAGTTAATCGGTGTTATGGAATAACTTTACTTCGTTCAACTTTATAAGTTGAGCAATGTTGAGAACCTGAATTGGTCTAGTGGAGTTGATTGGGTTTATCAAATGACTTTATTTCTTTCAATCTAATGAGCAAAATAATGACAAGAATCTAAATGGCAAGTGGACCAAACAATGTTTTTGAAAGGACACTTTGAGAAATTTTGAAGGGTAATTTGGAAGAAGTCGAAGGGCAAGTGGACCAAATAAAGTTTTCAAAAGGACACTTTGAGAATTATCAAAGGGTACTTTGCAAGAAGTCCGAAGAGCAAGTGGACCAAACAAAGTTTCCGAAAGGACACTTTGAGAAATTAAGAAAGGTAAGTGGACCATTGCAAAATTTTTGAAGGGATCTTTTCAAAACGCTGAAGGGTATGTGGACCTTTATAGAAAAATAGAAGGGTATGTGGATCCTTCAAGAAAATCTGAAGGGCACTTATACATTCCTTCAAGGAAATTGTTTGCAACAATTCTGTCAGAGAAATTATCTGCAACAATTCCTTCAAAGAAATTGTCTGCTACAATTACATTGGGGAAATTGTCCCCAACAATTCCTTTAGAGAAATTGTCTAGGGAGATTGTCCCGAAAATCCCTTGACAAAAAGCCTACAACAAATTGTCTAAAGAGAAAGGTCACTTGCAACTTTGCCAAAGGATAAAGTGTGGAAGTCTTATAGGGCATTCTCAAAGGGACAAGGCATGTTAAAGATCGATCAAGTCTACAAGGATCAACGGTGCAAAATCATTACAAGAATGTCGAAGAAAATGAGATCACATCAACATGTTAGAGTTTAATGATACAATAGAAAGGGTAAAGGTCGAGCATATTCAAATAAATTGAAAGGAGTGAAAGTGTTCTTGATATATGGGAAATAACAAAATGCAAAAAGGAGCTTGATGGTTAGACTTGGCACCAAGAAAGAAATCAAAGGCCCGCATTTAATATGTTCTCAATGAACAAATGAAGGAACAAACAAAACCTATAAATGATTACACAAAGCTCGAGATTGATTGATTCAATCAATCAATTCTCGATTAAAGAAACAACACAGTTATGACTTGATTCTAGCACTTACCAAAAATAGAAAATAGAGTTGAACATTGTGGCATGATGCATGAACCCAGACACAAAAAGGGTATATGTCAAATTTGCATTGAATGTGTTGACCAATTTTGGTCCTGTAGGCCAAAATTGAGCACTCCCTTTCCTTTTCCTTGTAGGGTCTCTTTACTAGTTTCTAACAAGTTCATCCCACAATAGTTTTATGGGTTTTCTCTATGATAGACCTGTGTCCATGAAAAAAAAAGTGTTTCCTCCTTCTGAAAACCAAGTGTTTTGAATCTTGCAAGCACTTGGGTTGATTTGGAACTCATTTTGATCCTAAATGTTTAGCAGTGCAAACATATTACTTTAGGTGGGCCTTTGATCGGTAAAATGGACCAAGTTTAAAGAGACATGTCTTTTACAAAAAGTCTGAAGGGTAGATACCCTTGCAGAGGGCACTCAGGTGTAGAACAAGACCTTTTCAAAAGGCCTGAAGGGCAGCCTTGGGCTCAAAGTGTCCTTGTGGAGGGTAGAAGGTATGCTTGCAAGAGGCCAAGGAAGGACTCCTTCAGGGAACATGACAAGCCAAAAGGGAATTCCTTGGGGCAAAATGTCCAAAGGAAATCCAAGAAAGAACGCTCAATGCACAAATTTCTTTAGACAAAATGTCTGAAGGAATTCCTTCGAACTTTTGTCTGAAGAAATTTGACAAGACAAGAGCCTAAAGGGTAGGTGCCCTTTCAGAGGACACTTGGCCATAAGAAGAAGACCTTTCCATTTTTTTTGAAGGGTCACTTTCCCTTTAGAAAAGTCCATTTCCAAAAAGCCAAGGAAATTGCTAAAGGGTAGTGACAGACCCATGGACGTCAATTTCAAGGTAGCAAAATAGCCATTGGTTTTCAAATGAGATGATAGGCCTGTGGATGCCAATTTTAAGGTGATGGGTTAACCGTTGGAGAGCATGGCCCAGGACATGAAGAGAGATGGCCTTGTCGGTTACTGAGAGAAGTGACCCATACTCTTGCTGGAGTGTTTAATACATCCAGGTAGTAAAGTCAATATATGAGACAACTACAACATGGCTTTCATAGGCACGTTTAATGAGAAGTGACAGTAGTATGGATAATTTCTTTGCTACAAAAGTGTTCAATGTAGTATGGGCCTTTTGCTCTTGACTAGTCAAGGATCTTTCTCTAATTCCTCTATATATTTTAACCTCTCAATTTTCAAAAGGATCTCTCAGTTTTTGTAGGGTGAAGCCCTGAAGAAATTTACCTTTAATCCAAAGAAGTGTTTTACCTCCATTTGATTTTGGCACTTTTGCATATGCTTGCATATTGTCCTATGTTTAGTCATTTATTTTAAATTCTTTCATAGGTTGATGCCAATATATCTAATGCATTCTAGATCCTCTTCTACAGGTCAACAAGAAGCGTCCAAGTTGAAGTATAGGTGCAGGTGAGAAACCATCCAATAGTGTGCCTTTGGAGTACCTCTGGTAGGTTCTTCCTCATTATACCTCCATAAAACCCCTTGTTGAAGCATTGATGCATATTAGTTTCTTATTCAAATGAAGTGCCTGTCCACTCCTTTGGTGCAAAATGTAGGTAAAAAATTGAGTAGACCAATCAATTTTGGTGCATCACCACTTTAGTTAGGTTCTGCTTTAGTAGTATCCCTCTCTCTTATCACCCCCCATTATTAACAGTAGAAATTTAGGGCCTCAAGGTGCATCAAGGGGAGCTAGCCCTTAATATAGAGATTCACTCTTCAATTTTGCTACCCACAGCAAGAGGAGTGTCTCTATTATGATGCATGGAGGAAAAGAGCTAAGTTTCCTTTTCAAAGGGTGTAATCAAAAGCATCAATATTTTTTAGCATGCCCGATGGGACCAAATTTATGTCCTCTGAGTTTCAAGATTGGTGTTGGTCCTATTACTATGAAAATCCAAAAGCAAGAACTATAATTCAGCATCTGGTGACTCCATTTTAAAAACTTAGTCTCTGGTTATTGATCAACCTGGCACCCCATGCCTAAGGTCACCACAAGATCCTCTTTTAAGGGTGTTCCTTTCAAATTTGTTGAGCTGCTTTTTAACTTAGCAAAGAGACTTAACTTTGTAACAACTTATTCTTACACAAAAAACCAGTTTCCCAAACCTACCATAAGATACACTTACATAAGGAGACCCAGGTCAAACCCTGTCATAGCCATGGCTTTACCCTTTATGGCCTTCAATGGTTAGAGTCCTTTGAACCTTCTATAGTATGACCCAATTCCATGGACAGCTCTCAAGAGTGTCCTTCACTTTAGTGGAGAGGGACTAATCACTGCTATTGAACATATCAAAAACATAGCCAGCCTTTGCAATATCCATAATGTTATTGTATAAAATGTGGCCATCATATTATTGGTCTTGTCCCTTAAAGGTAAATTTTTGGACTAGTATGGGACCTTACCTATGAATTCAGTTGGCTCATGGAATGAATTAGGCACCCTCTTGACAAATAGGTTTGGAAAGAAGAGTGACCATTTGTCTCTAGCTGAGTAATTGACCACTATGAAGAGAGCTCTGCATGAATTTATGCAAAATTTTAACACTAGATTCCAAAAGACTTGGGACAGAATCCCAATTATAGTAAGGCCAACCCCAAGCTATGCCTTCCTTTACTACTTAAAGGCCTTGAATAGTGACATTGTTGTCATGATATAGTCCATGGGTGGACAAGTTTTACCCACTGCTTATGAAATATCCATAGCTACTAAAAATTGTTTGGTGCAAATAGGAAAGATAGCTCTTAGACCTCATATGCCACTCTTTCCTAATTTACAGCCCTTAGCTCAGCCTGCTATGCCCACTTTAGCTCCTTTACTTAGTGTAGAAATGCTAGCTTCTACCCTTGCAAATGACCTCCACGAGATAAAGAGTCTACTCCAGAGTGTTACCAATGAATTAGTGGCCTTAAAGAGGTAGCAAGCTCAAAGCTATCGGCTGAATCAAGGATACCAGTAGTTTGGGTAGACAAATAGACTCCCTTTTCAGAATTATAATCAAGGGTAGGGTCAGATTACGCAAGTCAATCTTTATCAAAGTTATAATCCAAGTGCCCCTTCATCATCCAAGGCTCTTGTCCCCACTCAAAATAATTTGGTATAAGAACAACCTAATTATCCACCCCTGGGGTATGGTCAAGAACAAGTTGCTTATGCCAATGAGCTACCAAATCAATGTATGCCCACACAAGGTGATCAGGTAGCTCAATTCTCAAGTTTTGAGGCATCAACACAATCTAGGATGGAAAACAGGTAGGCTCAATCTGATTCCACTCTTATGAACCACCTGGAAGGGGAGTTCTATGCAGTCAATTATGTGGAGACCATAAATAATCAGGATGATTGTGTTTCAACCAACACTAGGTTCAAGAAGAGAGCTATGGAGGAAGCTCAAGTAGCTACCAAGCATCTAGGGCATCTCTTTTATCACAAGTAAATCAGATATTTCCAAACTACAGACTGCCAGTTGCAGCTTCAAATCCTCAGATTGCACCTCAAGTTACAAATGTCCCCAAAGAAAACTCAAAGGGGGGCAATCCTTCAATCAATGTGGTGGACCAAATGAATAATCTACACATAAACATCTCATTGTGGGATTCCTTAGCAATGCCAGGATAAAAGGATATACTCTAAAAAGAATTACACGGCCTAAGTGAGCAAGCTGTCCCAATAAAGGCTGATAATGTGTTGATAGTGAATGGGGCCCCTTCCATGAGAGGTCGAGCAAAGGATGAAAAGGTCCCTCTTTTTTACCTATCCCTAATTATTGGTGATTTCTTGGTCCACAATTGCATCATTGATAGTGGAGCAAGCACCTTAGTGATGCCTAATGCATAGCTGACAAGCTAGGATTCAAATATGAGCAAATGACCGAGGGAGTCCTTCAATTAGATGGACCACCAACCAAGACATTGGGAGTGATAAGAGGCTTAAATCTAACTCTCCATGCCTATGCAACCTTCTTCATTCCCCATGACATGGTAGTGGTAGATGTTCCCCCTTACTTCGCTCTTTGCTTATCTAGGGATTTCACATCCAAGATAGGTGGGTACTTGGAAGCAAATTGGTCTTACATGGTCTTTAGGACAAAGTATGGAACCAAAGTAAAAATTGAGTCAGAGCTTATCCACAAAGATCACCTGTAGCCATACTCACGCAAGGCAATAAATGTTAGCTACGCCATCATTGATGAAGAACTCTAGGTAGACCAATTCCCACCATCTTTCCTTGAAGGAGTTGCTGACCTACTCCTAGATGAATGGGGAAATGACAATTTCAAACATGATCCTTACAAGTTCATTGAAGATTCAGGTCTTGGATTATATTACATGCATGAGAAGGATACTTTCATGCCAAATGTAATGAAGGTAAACCAAGAGAACTGTGGTTTATGGAAACTTTTCTTTGATGGATCTAGAAGCAAGTTGGGAGCTGGTGCTGGAGCAATGCTGATTTCACCTTCAAAAGAAAAATACTTTTCAACTTTTAGGTTCTAGTTCTCCTGCACTTGCAATGTAGTGAAATATGAATCTCTTGTTCATGGTTTAGAGTGGGCAAGAAAAAGAGGAATCAAAGAATCGCAAGTGTTTGGAGACAATGAGTTAATTGTAAACCAGGTGAGGGTTCAAAAATTGACCAAGAACTCCTTGCAAAGTCTTAAAACCATAGGGTGTGGGACCTAATGGAGAGCTTCACTACTTTTAACATCACTTCCATCCCAAGAGAACAAAATAGGCATGTAGATAGACTAACAATAGTTGGTGCTCAGTTTGATATTCCCAAGGGAATAAGTCAGGACAATAGTCAACACCATTTAAAGGTGATAGTGAGACCCTCCATACCAAACAATGCCATCAATTGGCAGGTGTTTGACAATGACCAATAGATAGCACTTTTCTTAGAGGAAGAGGCTGAGTTCACTTCTAGGAATCAATCCAAGCTGCAACAATGGTATGAAGGCCAGATTGTTCAGCTGAAGAAAAATAGACTTCCTAAGGGTTTGATCACTCTTGAGATCATCTTCAATGAGGATGACCAACTCACATGTGATAAAGCGAGCATGACAACCAAGAAAGAGAATTACAAAAGGGTAGAAATATTCAAGGATAAGTTTCTTGCACTTGGGAAGGTATGTACAAATGAGGAAAGGCATTCTTTCATTTTGTTATGCCAAGAGTTTGCCGATGTCTTTGCTTTGGAATATGGTAATTTAAAGGGGTTTGACCAAAGTTTGAACCAACACACCATTGATTTGGAAGAATGTGTAAAACCCATCAAGAAAAAAAAAAGACCAAAGAATCCAAGGATTGAGCCTCTCATGAGGAAGGAACTCACCAAGCTGATTGAGTCCAAGATCATTTTTTCTATCAAACACTCTTCTTGGCTGGCCAATTTGGTCCCCGTTAGGAAGAATAATGGGGAGATCAGATTGTGTGTTGATTTTAGAGACCTAAATAGAGTCTCATTAAGAGACCACTATCCCATCTCAAGCATGGAACAAATTCTCTAGATGGTGAAAGGCAGTGAACGATTCTCCCTCTTGGATGGGTACTATGAGTACAATCAAATTTTGGTGCAAGATTACGACCATTACAAGACAATCTTCACCTCTAAGTAGGAAACTTTTGCCTATACGAAGATGCCTTTTAGACAATCAAATGTTTGAGCTACTTTCCAACGAGGTATGGATATGGCATTCCAAGGTTTGATAAATGACATCATGTTGGTTTATCTTGATGATGTGATAGTCTTCTCCAAAGAGGCAAGACAACATCTAAAATAACTAAGGCAAATATTTGAGAGGTGTAGAGAGTTCAACATCTCTCTCAACCCTAAGAAATGTGTATTTTCTATCCACAAAGGCAAACTCCTGGGTCATGTTGTTTCAAAAAGGGGCTTGACCATTGATCTGAAAAGAGTGCACACTATCTTAGCATTGTCCTTGCCTAAACACAAGAAGGGCCTGCAATTTTTTTGTCAAAATAAACTTTATTAGGAGATTCATCCCTAATTTTTTTGAACTGGTCAATCCACTAACTTCTATGCTGAGGAAGGATGAGACATTCACATGGATATCACAAAGGAGAGATAGTTTCAAAGGCATCAAACAAGCTATCGTCCAGGCTCCCACCCTGACTACTCCCAACTTATCCAAGGACTTCAACCTCTACACCTTTGACAATGAAGAGGTAATCTCTGCTATGATCACTCAAGCAAATAGTGAAAATATCGAGTAGCCTCTCGCATTTTTTAGCTAAGGATTAGAGGGATATGAGATTAGTGTTGACCAATTTTGGTCCTGTAGGCCAAAATTGAGCACCCCCTCTTTTCCCTTCCTTTGCAGGGCTTGTTAGCCAGTTTTTGATGAGTTCACCCCACTACAATTTTATGGTTTTTTCTCTGTGACAGGCCTATTTCCATAAAAAACCAAGTGTTTTGAGTCTTGCAAGTATTTGGGTTGATTTGGAACTCATTTGATCCTAGATGTTTAGCAGGGCAAACAAATTATCTTGAGAAAGCCTTTTATCAACAAAATGGGCCAAGTTCAAAGGGGGTAGAAGTATTTTACAAAAGCTCTAAAGGTTAGGTACCCTTATAGAGGGCACTTTGGTGCCAAATAGGGCCTTTGCAAATTCATCCAAAAGAATACTCAAGCCAAAGTACCCTTATGGAGGGAAAGAAAGTGACAAATGGGACTTTTCAAAGGGCTCTGAAGGACAACCTTGGACCCAAAGTACCCTTGTGCAGGGAAAAAGGTCCATTTGCAAAGGCTAGGCTAGAAAGCAGTAAAGGAAAATTTCCTTCAAAAAAAGTGACAAGCTAAGAAATGAATTTCTTCGAACAAAATGTCTGAAGAAAATCCATGAAGAAACTCAAGGAATGAATTTCTTCAGATAAAATGTCTAAAGGATTTCCTTCATACATTTTGTCTAAAGAAATTCACCAAGAAAGGATGCTAAAGGCACAAATTCTTTCGGACAATGTCTGAAGGAATTCCTTCAGACATTTTCTCTGAAGCAATTTGACAAGACAAAAAACTCAAAGGGTAAGTGCCCTTTCGGAGGACACTTGGGCATCAAAAGAGGACCTTCCCTTTTTTTTGAAGGGTCACTTTCCCTTCATAAAAATCTTTTTACAAAAAGCTGAGAAAATTGCTGAAGGGTAGTGATGGGCTCGAGAACATCAACTTTAACATGGTAAGCTAGCTATTGGAAGTTTAAGTATCTAGTGATAGGCCTGCGAACGTAAAATTCATGGTAGCAAAAGAGCCGTTAGTTTTCAAATGGTGACAAACTCATGGACATCAATTTTGATGGGATGTGTTAGCCATTGGAGAAAAGCCAAAGAACAAGTTCTTTTAGATAAAATGTTTGAAAGAATTCTTTCAGACATTTTGTCTGAAAAAACTCATGAGCATAGGCTCAAAGGAATTCAAAGGCATAAAGCCAAAATAAAACTCAGTGCCCATCGAGAAAGGAGCCTGAAAAAGAAAAGGATAGCTCCAAGAACCTGAACTATTGAGAAAGATAAGAAATAATGAGAAAAGAGAAGAGAGAGAGAGAGAGAGAGAGAGAGAGCATGGCTCAGAACATACCCATGCACACATAAGACAAACACTCAGAATGTTCCAAGTGACACAACCAACCAAGTGTAGGAACAAACCAAATCAATCCAAGTGGCATAGGGGGCATTGGCAGGTGGAATAGTCTCCACTGAATAGCCATTAAGAGAGCTGTGTGAGCAATCAAGAGAGCAACCCATTTTTTATTTGTTTGGCATTAATAGGTAGACAACTATGTGAACTTTCATGGAGAGATGGATTTTTTGGTTATGGAGAGAAGTGACCCATACTTTTGTAGGAGTGTTTAATACACCTAGATATCAAATTCAATATATGAGACACCTATAGCATGTCTTTCATAGGCACATTTAATGAGAAGCGACAACAATATGGGCCTCTTACTCTTGACTAGTCAAGGGTCTTTCTCCAATCTCTCTATATATTGTAATCTCTCACTTTTGTATGGGATCTCTCACTTTTGTATTGTGAAGCCTTGAAAAATTTTGCCTTTAATCAAAAGAAGCATTTTACCTCCATCTGATTCTTTACACTTTTGCATATGTCTGTGTATTGCCTTATGTTTAGTCATTTATTTTAATGCTTTCATAGGTTGACGCCAGTTTATCTAGTGTATCCAAGATCTTCTTCTATAGGTTAACAAGAAGTCTCCAGGTTGATGTATAGATGCAATTGAGAAACCATCCAACAATGTGCCTCTAGAGCACCTATGGTAGGTTCTTCATTATACCTCCATCAAACCCCTTGTTGAAACATAGATGCAGTGTAGTCTCTTATTCATATGAAGTGTCTATTCGTTCCTTTTGGTACAAAGTGTAGATAAAAATAGGTAGATCAATCAATTTTGGTGCATCACCATCTTAGTTAGTTTCTATTTTAATAGCATCCTATCTATTTTCACCTCCCCTCCATTGTTAGTAGTAGAAATTCAAGACTTTAAGGTGCATCAAGGGGAGTTAGCCCCTGATCTAGAGATTCACTTCTCATTTTTGCTACCCATAGCAATAGAAGTGTTTCCATTGTGTTACATGGAAGAAAGAAGTCAATTTTTCTTTTAAAGGGTGCAATCCACAACATCAACAATCAGATACACTTATGTTGAGAAGAAATCAGTTGCAGTCATACGAGTATGAAGAAATTCAGACATATGTTGTCAAATAGCAAGATTCACATCATGGTGCCACATCCTAGTGTAAAATACTTCTTGCTAAGCCATGACTTGAATGAAAAAAGGGTAGGGTGGATCATCAAGGTGATGGAGTATGACGTAGAGATCAAGATGACCAAGTTGGTGAGGGGAAGAGGGCTATGCGAGCACCTAGCTAAAGACTTCAAAGAACTGAATTAGGGCATTTTGATACTCAATGATGAAGCTGGAGTGGAAATAACTACAATCATGAAGAGCTAGACACAAGATATAGTTCATTTTCTTCAAATTAGTGAGTGTCTGCAAGGTCTTGATAGAACTAGGAGGAGATATTTCAGGCTCCAATCTCTTCCTTATGTCTTAGTTAATGGAGTGCTATTTAGAAAGGAATTTTTAGGGGTACTCTTGAGATGCATCGATTTAGATCAAGTTAATAGGGTACTATCCAAATTTCATGATGGACCAGTTGGTGGTCACTTTGCTCCCAAGCCACAGCTGCAAGGATTATGAGGGTTGGCTACTTTTGGCCATCTTGTTCAAAGACACTCATGCTTGGGTGAGGAGATGCTACAAATTTTCTCTCTTTGATGAAAATTAATGGCTGGCTACAATGCCTCTACAACATATTCAAGTGGAACAACTGTTCATGCAATTGGGTTTGGACTTCATAGGGATGATCAATCCTCCTTCTAGTGCTAGCCATAAATAGGTCTTGACTGCTAAATATTATTTCATGAGATGGGTAGAAGTTGTCGCTTTGAAGGAAGCCAATGAGAGTGCAATCCTAGACTTTTATGAAGGCCTGGTGATGAGATTTGGGGTCCCAACCACAATCATTTTAGACAATGCATTGGCTTTCTTGGGAATAAAGACAAGCAAGTGGGCATTAAGATATGGCATGTATCTTAGTACTTCTTCCAACTACTACCCATAAGGGAATGCGCTGGTTGAGTCCACCATAAGAACCTGATCAGGATCATTAAAAGGACAATGGAGGAAAATCAAAGGACTTGGCATGCCAAGCTAAAGACAGCCCTATGGGCAGACAGGATCACTATAAAGAGGGCAATTAGAAATTCACCATACACACTTGTGTATGGAAGGGAAGTTATACTTCCTATTTCACTTGAGTTACTAGCTTTGGATCTTGCCCATCAGCTACAATTGGAGGAGAGTGACATCATGGAGGTCAGATTTTGTGAATTAGTGGAGCTTCAGGAGGTAAGATACCAAGCCATGGATGCCATGACCAGCCACCAGTAGCAAACAAAGAAGCATTTTTGTTGACATAGTGGATTTCACCCTGGATAGGAGGTCAAGCTCCTGCCTTCCACATGCAACAATGGAAACTCCCCTCTTTCCTGTGGGTAAGGAAAAATTTGGGGGAGAGTCTCTAGATAAGGGTTAGCTCCCTTTAATGCATCTGAGTTATTCCAATAAGTGTTAATACATATATATATACATACATATATATATATATATATATAAGGGGGGATGAAAAGGGATAAGGATTATAGGAAAACAAAACCTAATCTAAGAGGGTGATGCACCAAATAATTTTGACCTACTCACACTCACACTCTAAACCATAAAAACACATACATACACTTTAACTGGTAAAATGATAAGACTGCAAGAAGCTTAACAGGGAGGCTTTAATGGAACACACAGAAAAAGGGACTTACCATAGGCACTGTAGGAAAAGCACACTGTCTAGTAACCTCATTCTACCTCTGTGCTCCAGGTATAGCTCTTCTTGTCACCTATAGGAATGGTGCCTTGTAGATACCAGATGCATTGGTGTCAACCCTGTGAAAGCATTAAGAAGAATGACTGAACACAAGAATAACACTCAGACACACTTAAAGATATCTAATTAGATTAGAAGTAAAAATGCATTTTTATTGATTCCAAGTGAAAATTTTCAGGGCTTCACCTTACAATGTGAAAGATAGATCTTTTAAAATGAGAAGTTACAATATATATATGGAGAAAAGAGAACAAAAGTGCCTCTTTTGAAAAAGACTTTTGGCGCCCTTTGACCAGGGGCCCATGTGCATCTTGAGGGCATTGGGAAGAGGAATCTACTGAAATATAAATGATGTGTCAGCTCCAATTCTGGCTTTAGGCATTTAAAAACATTAATGTGAAAGCATGGGCCTCACCTCTTTTTCTACAAACAAGACTGCTCTTTCTAGATATCACATGGTTTGTCTGCTCATTAATGTACAGTGGAGAAAATAGGTTGTGCCATTTACTATTTGTGCCATTTGATGACCACTTGGAAAGCACTATTCCAATTGTAGGAGTAAATCCTTGAGTTGAAACCTCTCTTTGCCACTTGGACTGTTTGTCCATTTTTGCACTTTGTCTCTTCCTGGTTTTGTCTCTTTCTAGCTCCTTCAGCCCTCAGGGCTATCTTCTTGGTAGGTCACTAAGTTCCTTGGGCTCTTCTTTAATCTTTTCAAAATCAATGGCTATTTCACAAGCCTTAAATTTGATGTCTGCGCACCCATCACTACATTTGAACTTCCAACGGCTAGTTCATCGTGCTTGATTTTGATGTCTTCGGGCCCGTCACCCCTTGGAATTTCTTTGGCCTTTTCCTTTTCTTCAGCTTTCTTCTACTCCCTTTCCTTCAGGCCTTTGCTTTGGACCCTCCTAAATGGAATATGACCCTTCGACTTTGTAGAAGTTTCCATTTTGGCTGAGACTCCCCCGCAAGGGCACCTGCCCTTCGGGGTCCTTCGGCTCCCTTGGTCTTGAAATCCTTCGAACAAAATGTCTGAAGGAATTCCTTTAGACATTTTATCCAATGGATCTCTTCCTTTGATTTCTCTACTTATTTCCTCAACTCTTTTCACTCAGCCACTTTCTCCATGGATTTTATCATGGCTACTTTTCCCACGGACAAAAAGTCTGCAAGAATTGTCTTGCTCGTTCCTTTCCTTCAAAGACTTCAGGTTTTTTACCCATGGCTCTTTCCTGAATTTCTTCAGACTTTTTGTTTGAAGGAATTCCTTTGGATAAAAAGTCTAAAAGAAATCACTTCTTTCCTTTGCCTTGTCCTTTTGTGGTAGGATTTTCTTCTGAAGAAATTCTCTTTTTGCCTTAAACAAATTTCCAAAGGAAACTTACCTTTTCGGCTTTCTCTTTGGCCTCGTTGAAAATGTTCCCTACCCTCCATAAGGGCACCTGAGTTTGGAACTGCCCTCTTCAAGGGCACTTGGAATGGTCCATTTTGTGCCTAAGTGGGAACTTGTCTCATTTAAACTGAGCCGTTGAACCAATTGAATGAAACAAGCCATTGAACTGAGCCATTGAAACAAGCCATTGAAGCAAGCCGCTGAACCAATTGAATCTGAGCCAATTGAATTGAATGGTTCACTGGTCTAAAAAAACTTTGTAGAAGCCCCTTACATTCCTTGAACTGGTTCTTCATTTGCCAAAAGACTTTCCTGTAGAGTCTGTAGAAATCCCTACAGAGTTCATAGAAATAGACCTACAGATTCTGTAGAAACTGGACTTGTGCAAAGAATCAAAATTTTGGACTGGTTTAGAACAACATGGGAAAAAAGGGGGGACCCATTTTGGTCCTGTAGGACCAAAATGGTCAAAAAATTTGACAAGAAATTCTCGTCAAAAGACTTCTCAGAAGGTGATTGTCTTGAAATGGGATGAAGATTAAGCTAAACCTAAAAGGCACACGAAGCTCGATGCTTTATGGAGTGGTACATATGTCATCACCCAATGCAAGCAACATAATGCATTTCAACTCTCTAGGGTGGATGGTGAATAACTACATATCCCAGTCAATGGGATATATCTTAAACATTGTCACTAACCTTCTCTTGTTATGTACATAGTTTCCCTATTTTTTTTCTTATTTTCCCTAAGTGCTTTATGCATGTCTAGTTTTTTTAGCCTTGTGTGTGTTCTCTTTACCAATTGGGGTAAAATCTTTGTTAGTTTTTAAAGTTTTTTTTTCAAGGCTATTGCCAGCCTTCCAAGCTGTAGCCTGACTCCATGCCCAATGGACCTTTAAGCCACTAGCCTTCTTAAGCATAGTATGCATGCTTCCCCTGTGAATCATCAAATGTGTTGACTAATTTTGGTCCTGCAAGCCAAAATTGAGCACTCCCTTTCCTTTTTGTTGAAAGGTCTATTAACCAATTTTTGACAAGTTCATCCTATTGACACAGTGGATTACACTCGGGGTAGAATGCCTAGCTCCCGCCCTTCCACACACAACAATGGAAACTCCCCTCTCGCCTATGGGACCAGCGAAGCTGGAGGGGATAGTCTCTAGATAAGGGCTAGCTCCCTCTAATGTATCTTTTAGGCCCTAGTTTCTCCTAATGCTAACAAATAAAATGAAAAGGGGGGGATGAAAAGGGAGAGAGAGATGCTGAAAATAGAACCTAAGCCTAAAAATGAAAAGGTGATACACTAGAAAATGTTGACCCACTCAGCCTGAACATACACTTTTCACCAGGAAGAAATGCCCATACACTTCATCTAATGTGGGAAACTCTTCTGCTTCAGTGAGTCAAGGGTCCATAGAGATACAGGGAGGAAGGAACTAGCAAAGGTGTTCTGAGACACACTTTAACAGCCTATTCACATGTGCCTATATTCTTACTGTAGACACTTCTGGTAGACCTACAGAAAAGAGACTTCACAATGCACTAGACATGCTATAATCAATCTATGAAAAGCATGAAAGATAATGACTTAACACAAAATAAGAACACAAACATATACTTTAAAGTGCAAGTCTAGATAGAGGTAACAATGCTAAGTCCTGATTCAAGGTAAAATTTGGCAGAGCTCTACCTTACAAGCCTGAGAGATTTTTGGGCAGAGTTTTGCCTTAAGGCTAAGAGAGTGGATCCTTCTCAAATAATAAATTTAAAATATATAGAAGAGGAAGAGAACTTGGTGCTTTCTGGGAAAGACTTTGGCACTCTTTTTGTAAGATAGCCCATGTGTGCTCTAAGCCTTGGGAAGAGGGAGCCATTTGATTGTCAATTCCTGCTTTGAATTTGGCATCCCAACATTAATGAGAAAACATAGCCGTGCCTCTTTTCTGTGAACAGACTACTCCCTTCAAGGAATTTACGTGGCTTGTTTGCTTATAAATGCAAATTGGAGGAAACAAGCTACACTGCTTACTATTTGCACCGTTTGGTGACCATCTGGCAATAATCGCCTCCTCTTTGCCACTTGGACTACTTTGTCTCTTTCTGCACCTTGTCTTCTTCCTACTTTGTCTCCTTCTAGCTCCTTCAACCCTCAGGGGCTATCTTTTGGTGGGTCGCTGTGTTCCTTGGGCTCTTTTCTGCTTGCCTTGGCCACTTTCTATTGATTTTCAAATAAGTGACATGTGGCGCATTCTATTATAAAATGGAAAAGACATGTGGCAGCATCCGCTTGACTCATAGAAGCTTTAGGCACCCTTTAAAGGTCCTACAGAAGAGGACATGTGTCAACTTCCACTTTCTTTAGCAATTCATTCGGGGCCCACCACAGTTCTTATGGGATAAAAGAGAGACCATGGATGCTGACACTTGTCAGCTTCTATTGAGCTTTATAGGGACACGTGGCACATTTTGATACTCCTAAAAAAACATGTCAAAGCCTTGCATAGTTGCCACTTGGTGCTTTCTATGCTCTAGATTTCTTGGTGTAAAATTGACGTTTGTGGGCCCATCACAATTTGAAAACCAATGGCTAGTCTATCTTCTTAAATTTGACAGCTTCTTAGACATCACCGTCCTTGGTAAATTCCTTCAGGCCTTTTCCTTTGGCTTTCTACCTCAGCCTTTTTTCTTCGCGGGCTTTTCCTTCAGATAATTTTCCTGCAGACAAAAAGTCCACGAGAATTGTCTCGATTGCTTTGATTTCTTCAAAATTTTCCCCAGGTCCTTTTCTTTTGGGTTTCTTGTTTACAATTCTTTTGAATTCCTTTAGAATTTTTGTCTGAAGGAATTCCTTTAGACAAAAAGTCTAAAGGATTTCTTGTTTGCCTCTGCCGACTGCCTTCAAAAAAGTGCCCTTCAAGAAAGTTAAAGATGAACCTTCTGAAGGGCATTTTATTTGCCTTAGAATTTTTTTGAAATAACTTACCTTCGTGGCTTTCTTTATGGCCTCTTTGAAGTGATCCCTACCCTCCGCAAGGGCTCCCAAACCCAGAACTACCCTCCGCAAGGGCACTTGTCCTTCAGGAGGCTTGAACTTTTTGCATTGAACCGCTCCTTTGAACCAACTGTTGAACCAATTGATTGAACTAGTTCAATGGTTCAAGCGTGTCAGGATCCTACTCCACCAATAAGAGTATATATGATTACCTATTGTATTAACAACTAAACATAGAATTCAACCAGAATGATAAGTAACTAGAAATATGAAACAACACAGGATATGAGAGATAATACACAATTGTATTAATAATCACTCAGAAGAAAATACAATAAAAAATATGCCACTTCTTCTTCCACCTTAAAGGCTTGCCACACCTCAAGGACTTCTTCCCTCTCTCTCTTACGATCCCAACAATCAACTCAAATATAGAATTGATGTTCACCTCCACCAGCCAGTAACACACTGCCAGTACACCAAGCACACAACCGTACTCCAAGTAGATCTCCCTGCTCTTTGTTGCCACCTGCAAATCACCAGACCTTACTCACCATTGTAGATCTCCAAATGTGGTCCTGTACACCTGCTGACCAAGATCATACATACACGAAGAACCATTTTGATTCTCCAAACTAGCACCCACACTTGGTACTGTGGCACTAGGAGGAACACACCATTGCTCTCTTCTCTCTGAAGGAGCTTATTTTGCTCTCTTACTCTCTAGCACTAATTTACAATACAACCCATGAGTTTATTATATAGATCTCATGCATACAATAATTAGACATTCTTAATTACAATAATTAGACATGCAACTCCAAGACTATAATTAGCCTTTAACATGTAAACTGACAGTCCAAAAATAGACTCTCTAGAATCTACATGCAAACTGCATGCTCACACACAGGCTGCCGACGTTGGGTCCTCTTGACCGATGTTGGATGACTTGTAACTGACATTGGTTGCTTTTGCACTACTATCTGACTAATGTCGATTGATTAGACTGATGTCAGTTGCCCTGAAACTCATTCTACAACTCTTTGCAACCTCCGTAACTCCTCCTATTTACATTTTGGTGAAGCTTTTAGCTCCATGACCTAACAATCTCCCACTTGGAGATAAATAGTTGCACCTGTACCTATACTTGTACACTGTCTAATTTATTCCCTATCTTGTATCCCTCTTCAAGCTCAATCCTGAAGACCAACCACTACACACCCTATGGTGTACCTCCTATCATCTAAGTAACCTGCCACATCCGAACCTACAACTCCATGTAGTGAAGACCTTGACCCTGCATAACATGTTAACCTGTTGCTAGTCCCTCTTAGATACCTGAGAACCCACTGAACTACCCTCCATTACTTCTTCCCCTAATTGGCTCCATACTTTCTGACAACTCCCACTGCTTGGGAAAACTCAGGTCTACACTATACCTCATGTGATTTTGAACACTGTTCTAAGCTTTGCTTGAACTATCTAGCCCTTGGTGTGCTTATCGATTCTGCATTCTGCATCTTAAATGTCGTCAACACCTTCTTCACATCAGCTCCTACTGGAGACAAAATCAACCTATGATCTTCCATGTCTCTTATGTCAAAGAATTTCGCTACTCCAAATTCTTCGTGACATACCTCTGAACTAACTTTACCTTTAGCTCAGAAACTCCCTGCATGTGTAACCCTACAACAAGCAACCACACCACATACAGTAATAGAATAATGTTTCAATCATTATCCACCTGGTAAAGAAAACACAACAGTTATAATGACCTTGACCAAAGCCATGCTTTGTCATACCACTGTCAAAACCTGTACCACTGTCCTGCAGCTTGCTCAAGACCATATACCTTGGCCTTCCATCTCATGTGTCCATTCCCACTCTTCTTCATCTTAAACATCCATTCATCTCTCAGTGATTTCTTCCCACTAGCAACTCCACCAAAAAATCTTGTTTGATTCTTCTCCAAAGAATCACAATCCTCATCCATGCCAAACTCCCACTATTTCCTGGATCTACCTGCTCTGCTTCTTTAATGACTTCCTGATTCTTGACCATCTATGAGCAACAAGTAGTGTAAAGAAGGGAAATGATAAATTTGAGGCTTACTTACCCTTTCAGTCCTCCATATGGGCGTTTGAGACTCCTTGAAAGCTTGTTGTCCACCCAAAATCTGTCTCAATAACTGATGCCAATCACATCTCAGTTTGCACCTGATCGTCGTCAGTTCCCTGCAACTACCTCATCACCAACATCAGTTCTCCACGACTGACGCTGGTGTTTATCTACCCTTGAGTTTTTGATGTTAGTCCCTGCATGGACGCTGATGTTGATTTTCTAACCAACGTTAGTCTCTGTGTTCTTATGAGTGATAACTTTTACCCGCAAGCTCCTTTTGGGTCAAAACCCTGTTTAAATCAACACAGCCCTGCTCAGAATTCCTCAGCCCCTTGAACTGATCTCTATCCATCATCTCCTCCATTAAAACCAAGGCTTTCTAGTTCTTAAGTTTGTCAAAGACATCTTACCTCCACTTAAAAACATGCATTCCCCTCTTACATATGTGACCAAGCCTACAAAGCCACATCTCTGCAATAGAAGGTGAATCAGTAATATAAGTAGATAGATAAAGGATACCTACTTTCTTACCACCATCTAATTCAAGTGCATCCACTGTGAGAGTTACTGTGCATCTCTCATCACCCAATTTTCCTGAAGAAATTAGACTCATCTCTAGGACTGGTCCCTACATGACCTCCTTCAACACCCATGTGTTATCTGTCTGCAATTTCAGCTTCACTTCTCCTTCGTCAATAATTTGACAAGGCTCACCAACCCCTAAATAAATCTCTCCAAAGTCTCCCAAGACATACCCATGAAAAGATGCTCTATTTTGGGCTGCATGGAAAGAGGCAACATAATCTGTGAACTGAGATTCTACTTTATCTAGAACATCCTGTGCAACATCACTTACAACATCTGCTCCTCCCTTTTCTTCATACTGATCTTCTACCAACCAACAATCTTTATTTACCTGCTCTTTCTTTCCATCAATTAGACCATTCGTGCTATTCAGTTTCTCCATTTGTAGCTTACTTTCTTCTGCCATTACTATACTCCCACTCAATCTAAAACCCCTGTGAGTGACATGTAATCAACAAACACTAACCGGATCTGAAACCACCTGTTAGTAACCCAACTAAAAGCTCTGATACCAACTGTCAGGATCTAACTCCTTAATTAGAGCACATATGATTACCTCTTATATTAGCAATTAAACACGGAATTCAACCAAAATGATAAGTAACTAGAAGTATGAAACAACACATGATATGAGAGACAATACACAATTGTATTAATAATCACTTAGAAGAAAAACAATAAATAAGATGCCACTTCTTCTTCCACCTCAAAGGCTTGCCACACCTCAAGGACTTCTTCCCTCTCTCTCTTACGGTCCCAACAATCAACTCAAATAGAATTGATGTTCACCTCCACCAATCAGTAACACGCTGCCAGTACACCAAGCACACAACCGTACTCCAAGTAGATCTCCTTGCTCTTTGCTGCCACTTGCAAATCACCAGACCTTACTCACCATTATAGATATCCAAATGTGGTCCTGCACACCTACTGACCAAGATCATACATACACGAAGAACCCTTTTGATTCTCCAAACTAGTACCCACATTTGGTATTGTGGCACTAGGAGGAACACACCATTGCTCTCCTCTCTCTGAAGGAGCTTATTTTGCTCTCTTACTCTCTAACACTAATTTAAAATATAGCCTATGAGCCTATTATATATATCTCATGCATACAATAATTATATATTCTTAATTACAATAATTAGACACGCAACTCCAAGACTATAATTAGCCTTTAACATGCAAACTAACAGTCCAAAAATAGACTCTCCAAAATCTGCATGCAAACTGCATGCTCACACATAGGTTGCCGATGTCAGCTCCTCCTGACCGATGTCGGCCGACTTGTAACTGATGTCAGTTGCTTCTGCACTACTATCTGACCAACGTCGGTTGATTAGACCGATGTCAGTTGCCCTGCAACTCATTCTACAAATCTCTGCAACCTCCGTAACTCCTCTTGTTTGCATCTTGGTGAAGCTTTTAGCTCCACAACCTAACAAAGCGGTCATTGAACCATTTGATGAACCAAGCCTGTTGAACCATTTGAATTGAGCTGATGAATCAAACCATTTGATTGAACCTACCAATGAACTTTGTGTTGAACTTTGCTAATGAATCGAGGCATTGAACCAAGTGATTAAACCATCTGATTGAATCAAAACATTGAACCAATGCATTGAACTAAGCTGATGAACCATTTGATTTAACCAAAGCGATGAACTTTGTTGATTAAACTAAGGCTTTGAACTGAAGCATTGAACCAAGGCGTTAAACCAAGGCATTGAACTAGTTCAATGGTTCAAAGGTGCTAACTCTTGGAAAGATTATGTCATTGAACCACCTTCCAACCTTAAGGAAAAGTGTTTTTTGAACCATTTTAGCTCTCTTTCCTTATGAATTTATTTAGACAAGAGTCCGAAGAAGCTTTGTAAAACCTTGCACTCTCTGAACTGGTTCTTCAACTGTTGAAAGACTACACCTACAGAGTTCGTAGAGGTCCCTGTGAAGTCTATAGAAAACCTACAAAGTCCATAGAAATTGTAAGACTCATGCAAAAAATCAAAATTACTAGCTCAGAATAGCATGAAAAAAGAAGGGGACCAATTTTTGGCCTATTGGTCAAAAAATGGTCAACAAATTGGTGACTCCCAGGGGAAGCATGCCTGTTATGCTTAGAAACTAGTTGCCTTTTAGTCCATTGGGCATGGAGTCAGATGCAACTTGAACAAAGGTTAGCAACTACCTTGATAGATCTAAGAATCAAACATGAAGCTTTTACCCCAGACACAAGGGAAAGCACACACAAGACTAAAAACACTACTTGTGCAAACTACACTTAGGGAAAGTAGGAAAAGAAACTGAAAGCAAACTACTATATACAACTAACCAAGAATATTTGCCTCCCTCCTGGATCAAAAGGAAAAATTCTTAAGTCCCCTTCCTGGCAAGAAGACTTATGGCACCAGACAAGTGGCTGAATGAAAAGGAGATTTGGTGACCTACTCCTGTTGCCTATCACCTATATTGGCTTGCATCTGAGTGGATCAAAATCAAACATGCTTCCAACATATACGTACTCTATTTATTCTTGGAAGCTCATTGAATGTTGGTCCTTCATGCTGGTGCATATCACCAAGAAATCTATGACTATTGGCTGATCACCATAAGCCCTTTGTTGTGCATGGTCCCTTTGCAGTGCATCATGGTTTGACCTATTTCCTTCTGCTTCATTGAAGATCATGTCAAACTCATCCTCTACTTCCTCTTAGCCTCCTTGAAGAAGGGTGACTATTTTGATGTCTGAAATGGAATCACAAACTGATTGCTCATCCCATAGAACATCACCTCTTTGTTTAAAGCTCTCTTCTTCAAGGCTTTCCTCAAGGAAGATAGACCTCTCCTTTTCCTCCTCAAAGATTAGGATCTCTAGATGTTCAAAGAAATTCTCCTGATCCTCCTCTAACTTAGGATCCTTGGCATAGTCATCTTCTTCATCGAAGCAATAAGGAAGTTCATCAAATAAAGGGGGAGAGGGCTCACCATGCTTCAGTTCCTCCTCATATTGCTAGAACATCTACATGTATGCATACCCTGCATCTTCTCCATCATCGATGATGTCTTTTAAAGGAGCATCAATGATGATTTCTTATTCATTTTCACTCATGATATCCTCTTGGGAAACTATAGATTGGGTCTTCTACTCCTCACTCACCTCCTGCAGAACAGGTTCTTCCTTGAGAAGGGGTGAAGTGAAATAACCATGTAGAAGGGGAGGCAGTCCTTGAGCTAGAATCAAATGATTCTCCTCCTTCCACTTAGCTAACACATCATCAATATCAAGTGTGGCTTGATAGCTCTCTTAGAAGTGCATAGGTGGGGTGTGTTCAAACATGGAATCTGCTGCTTGGTCTGAACCGTCCATCACACATTGGCTAAGGAATATCTCTCTAGACTCCAACTCTGCAATTCTTCTGGCCATATCCTCTTGGAAGAGCCTTTCTTGAAGGTCACCAGCATCATCATGAGTAGGAGCAGCCTCATCTTCTTCAAGGTTTTGAGCAAAACCTTTCTTCTCCTCCTTCTTACCCCATGATTCTACTATTTTCTTCCAGTTTAAGATCTCAGAATTGGAATTTTACTCTTGTGAATAGGTGATAACTTTGTTTTATCCAAGGTCCTGGGGCTCCTTTATGAGGTCTAAAAGTTCTATCTCTCTTTCATGAAGCAGTCTCATCTTAGCCTCTAAATCTTCAATTTGCTTGGCTAGATTATCCTCAAAGAGTCTTTCTTAGAGGTCACTAGCATCATTATGTTGAGTAAGAGTAGTTTTAAGAGAGATGTGTGGGTTCAAAAAGCTCCCCCCAAAAGAAGATTCATGATCTAAGGAGTTTAGAAGGTTCATCTCCGTTGGAGGTTGCTCTAGTTCCCTTTGATGCTTAAAGGCTAGGTGCACGAGGTCAAGAGCAGGGTTGATTGATGCATCAGATGAGCCAAAATGAGCAAGTGCCATCTGGTAGAAAGAATTTGGTGCACAAGAGGGGGCTTTCTTTAGGACAAGAAGGGGCGCATAAGGCTAACTACCTTGCATGAATGGATTCCTCCATTTTACTACCTCCTCCTCCATGGATTGTAAGGCCTGAGCTTGCCTGAACAAACATGCCTCTTTATACATCAGCTCCTGCTAATATCCATACTGCTCATTCAGTTTGTTGATCTCCATTACCTACTTTTCAAACTCCAATGCCACCTCCCTTATCATTGAAAGGCAACTAGGAGAGCTGCTTGAGGTGATTCTTTGAATATCTTGAGTTTGGTCAAAGTCATATGAAGGAATACAAGGTCCATGATTTTATGCAAAGGAATTATACATACAAAAAAAAAAGATCTTCTTGATGGCTCCAGGCTACTTAACCAACTGATTCAACTCAGAGTCACCATTGGTGTTGATGCAAAAGCCTCCAAAGGCTGGTTGGTTAAAGAACACACCAAAAATTCTTCAACTCTATGGACACAACTTGTCATATTTGGTCCCACTGGGTGTGCCAAAAACTGTTGATGCAGTGGATTACACCTAGGGCAAGATGCCTAGCTCTTACCCTTCCACACACAATAATGGAAACTCCCCTCTCACCTATGGGACCGATGAAGCTAGAGGGGAGAGTCTCTAGATAAGGGCTAGCTCCCTCTGATGTATCTTTTAGGCCCTGGTTTCTCCTAATGCTAACAAATAAAATGAAAAAAGGGGGGATGAAAATGGAGAGAGAGATGCTAAAAATAGAACTTAAGCCTAAAAATGAAAAGGTGATACACCAGAAAATGTTGACCCACTCAGCCTAAACATACACTTTTCACCAGGAATAAATTCCCATACACTTCATCTGACATGGGAAACTCTTCTACTTTAGTGAGTCAGGGGTCTATAGAGATACAGGGAGGAAGGAACTAGCAAATGTGTTCTGAGACACACTTTAACAACCTATTCACATGCACCTATATTCTTGCTATAGACACTTCTGGCAGACCTGCAGAAAAGATACTTCACAATGCACTAGACATGTTGTAATCGATCTATGAAAATCATGAAAGACAATGACTTAACATAAAATAAGAACACAAACATATACTTTAAATTGCAAGTCTATATAGAGGTAAAAATGCTAAGTCTTGATTTAAGGTAAAATTTGGTAGAGCTCTGCCTTACAAGCTTGAGATATTTTTGGGCAGAGTTTTGCCTTAAGGCAAAGAGAGTGGTTCCTTCTCAAATGATAAATTTACAATATATAGAAAGAGGAAGAGAACTTGGCCATTTTTGGGAAAGACTTTGGTACTCTTTTTGAAAGCTGGCCCATGTGCACTCTGAGCCTTAGGAAGAGGGAGTTGTTTGATTCTCAGTTCCTACTTTGACTTTGGCATCCCAACATTAATGAGAAAACATGGCCATGCCTCTTTTCTATGAATATACTACTCCCTTCAAAGCATTTGCATGACTTGTCTACTTATAAATGCAAATTGGAGGAAACAAGTTGTGCCGCTTATTGTTTACACCATTTGGTGACCATCTAGCAATAACTCGCCTCCTCTTTTCCACTTGGACTACTTTGTCTCTTTTTGCACCTTGTCTTCTTCTTGCTTTGTCTCCTTCTAGCTCCTTCAGCCCTTGAGGGCTATCTTCTAGCGAGTCACTGTGGTCCTTGGGCTATTTTCTACTTGCCTTGGCCACTTTCCACTAATTTTCAAATAAGTGACATGTGGCATGTTCTATTGTGAAATGGGTAGGACACATGGCAACATCCACTTGACTCATGGAAGCTTTAGGCACCCTTTGAAGGTCCTATAAAAGAGGACATGTGTCAGCTTCCACTTTCTTTAGCAATTTGTTTGGGGACCACCACAGTTCTCATGAGACAAAAGAGAGAGACCATAGAGGTTAACACTTTTCAGCTTCCACCAAGCTTTGCAAGGACATGTGGCACATTCTATTACTCCTAAAAAAGCATGTCAAAGCCTTGCACAGTTGCCACTTGGTGCCTTCCGTGCTCTGGATTTCTTGGTGTAAAATTGACATTTGCGGGCCCATCACAATTTGAAAACCAACGGCTAGTCTATCTTCTTAAAGTTAATAGCTTCTTAGATGTCACCACCCTTGGTAAATTCCTTCGGGCCTTTTCCTTTGGCTTTTTGCTTTGGCCTCTTTTCTTCGCGAGCTTTTCCTTCAGACAATTTTCCCACAGACAAAAAGTCTGTGAAAATTGTTTCAGTTGCTTTGATTTATTTGGAATTTTCCCCAAGTCCTTTTCTTTCGAGTTTCTTGTTTACAGTTCTTCCAAATTCCTTTAGACTTTTTGTTCGAAGGAATTCCTTTGGACAAAAAGTTTGAAGGATTTCTTGTTTGCCTCTGTCAACTACCTTTAAAAAAGTGCCCTTCAGGAAAGTTAAAGATGACCCTTACGAAGGGCATTTTCTTTTCCTTAGAATTTTTTTGAAAGAACTTACCTTCGTAGCTTTCTTTGTGGCCTCTTTGAAGTGCTCCCTGCCCTTGGCAAGGGCTCTTGAACCCAAAATTTCCCTCTGCAAGGGCACTTGTCCTTCAAGAGGCTTGAACTTTTTACATTAAATTGCTCCTTTAAACCAAATGTTAAACCAATTGATTGAACCAATTCAATGGTTCAAGTGGTCATTGAATCGTTTGATGAACCAAGCTTATTGAACTATTTGAATTGAGCTGATGAATCGAATCATTTGATTGAACCTGCCGATGAACTTTGCATTGAACTTTGCCGATGAACTGAGGCACTGAACTGAGTGATTGAACTGAAGCATTGAACCAAAATGTTGAACCAAGCTAATGAACTATTTGATTGAACCAAAGTGATGAACTTTGTTGATTGAACCAAGGCTTTGAACCGAAGCGTTGAACCAAGGCATTAAACCAGTTTAATAGTTCAACAGTTTAAAGGTGCTAACTCTTGGAAAGATTATGTCATTGAACCACTCTTCCAACCTTAAGGAAAAGTGTTTTTTGTACCATTTTAGCTCTCTTTCCTTATGAATTTCTTCAGACAAGAGTCTGAAGAAGCTTTGTAAAACCTTGCACTCTCTAAATTGGTTCTTCAACTGCTAAAAGACTACACCTATAGAGTTCATAGAAGTCCCTATGAAGTTTGTAAAAAACTTGTAGAGTCTATAAAAATTGAAAGACTCATGCAAAAAATCAAAATTACTGGCTCAGAATAGCATGAAAAAAGAAGGGGACCAATTTTTGGCCTGTTGGGCAAAAAATGGTCAGCACATCCCACAACAGTTTTATGGGTTTTCTCTATAACATACCCATTTTCATGAAAAACCAAGTGTTTCCTCCTAAAAACCAAGTTTTTTGAATCTTGCAAGCACTTGGGTTGATTTGGAACTCATTTTGATCCTATATGTTTAGCAAGGCAAACAGATTACTTCAGGTGGGCCTTTGATCGGCAAAATGGACCAAGTTTAAAGAGAGGTCTTTTACAAAAAGTCCTAAGGGTAGATACCCTTGCAGAGGGCACTCGAGTGAAGAATAGGACCTTTTTAAAAGGCCTAAATGGCAGCCTTGGGCTAAAAGTTTCCTTGTGGAGGGTAGGAGGTCCACTTGCAAGAGGCCAAGGAAGGATTCCTTCGAGGAACATGACAAGCCAAAAGGGAATTCCTTTGGACAAAATGTCTAAAGGAAATTCAAGAAAGAACGCTCAAGGCAGGAATTTCTTCAGATAAAATATCTAAAGGAATCCCTTCAGACTTTTGTCTAAATAAATTTGACAAGACAAGATCCTGAAGGGTAGGTTCCCTTTTGAAGGACACTTGGCCATAAGAATACCTTTCCATTTTTTTTGAAGGGTCACTTTCCATTTAGAAAAGTCTGTTTGCAAAATGTTGAGGAAATTGCTAAAGGGTAGTGATAGGCTCACAGACATCAATTTCAAGGTAGAAAAATAAACATTGGTTATCAAATGAGATGACAAGTCTATAGACGTCAATTTTAAGGCGATGGGTTGACCATTGGAGAGCATGGCCTAGGACATGAAGAGAGATGGCCTTGTCGGTTGCTGAGAGAAGCAACCCATACTCTTGCTGGAGTGTTTAATATGTCTAGGAAGTAAAGTCAATATATGAGACACCTACAACATGGCTTTCATAGGCACATTTAATGAGAAGCAACAATAGTATAGGTGATTTCTTCGCTGCAGAAGTGTTCAATGTAATATGGGCCTCTTGCTCTTGACTAGTCAAGGATCTTTCTCCAATTTCTCTATATATTGTAACCTCTTAGTTTTCAAAAGGATCTCTCAATTTTTATAGGACAAAGCCCTAAAGAAATTTACCTTTGATCCAAAGAAGTGTTTTACCTCCATTTTATTTTGGCACTTTTGCATATGCTTGTGTATTGTCTTATGTTCAGTCATTTATTTTAAATGCTTTCATAGGTTGATGCCACTATATCTAGTGCATTCTAGATCCTCTTCTGTAGGTCAACAATAATTTTCCAAGTTAAAGTATAGGTTTAGGTGAGCAACTGTCCAACAGTGTGCCTTTGGAGTACCTCTGGTAGGTTTTTCCTCATTATACCTCCATAAAAACCCTTGTTAAAGCATTGATGCAGATTAGTTTCTTATTCAAATGAAGTACCTGTCCTCTCCTTTGGTGTAAAGCATAGGTAAAAAACTAAGTAGACTAATCAATTATGGTGCATCACCACTTTAGTTAGGTTTCTCTTTGGTAGTATCCCTCTCTTTTCACTCCCCATTGTTAATAATAGAAATCTAAGAATTCAAGGTGCATCAAGGAGAGCTAGCCCTTAATCTAGAGATTCACTCTTCAATTTTTCTACCCACAACAAGAGGAGTGTCTCCATCGTGCCGCATGGAGGAAAGGAGCTGAGTTTTATTTTCAAAGGGTGTAATCCACATCATCAACAAAATGAAGAACTAGAAAAGAGGAGTTGAAGTACGAAAAGAAAATGATGTAGTTATGACCAAAATCCAACAGTTGTTAAATATATAAATAGATATGAGCATTGAAGTGTGATGTATAAATTGAAACATGGGAATTTGCATATGTCAAAGTCACATTGAATGAGAACAAATAGCTGGAATCAGTTAAGAGGAGCTGAAATGTTAACATGTTGTATAGATGAAACCCTAAAACTCAATATATATACATGACATCTTATTCATTGGGAAGATGCTGCTGCCATTGCAATTGAGAGAGTTTGGTAGAGCAACTCGAAGAGTGTCACTTTGAAATGTATGTAGACAGAGTGAAAGATAGAGCAATAGAGAAAGACAAAGAGGAAGAAAGAGCACATAGAGAATGTGTAGAGATTGAGCAGTTACAGACTAGACTTGTAACAAGGAAATTGATTTGGATTCATTTGTGAATCCATCTTGTATTCTAAAGTTGTAGCTTCATAGTTTTGATTGGTTGGTGCCATCAAAAAACTGATTTGGTACTCAGTTAGGGGATTGATGTCTCCTTAGGTAGTGGATGCTTCCATAGAGTGGGTGTTGTTGAATGTAACCAATGAGGTTAGCCAGTACGGCATTTAATAGTGAGGCTAGATTAGAATAGTATATTGTAACAGTCATTTTCACCATATTTTTTTGCTTTGGATTTTCCACGTAAAATCTTGAGTAATGTGTTTTTGTGTGTATGTGTAATCTCTGCATTTTTTTCTTTGACTTGCATATGAATTTGTATTTTCTCTAAAAGGTTTAAAATAACTAGTTTTAGCTAATCTACTGATTCATCCCCCCTCTTAGTAGATATTTGTGTTCAACATTTGTGTAGCCTAGAGCTGATTTGTCTTTGTTATCCTTACATACCATAACAATCTCTTGCGAAGCACCTTGGCCAAGGGAGAGATTGAGGCTCGATGGGTTCATCTTCAAGGTAAGTATTCCTAAATTTATTTTTCTTTTGTAAGAGTAGATAGATAATGCAGTGTGTTTCTTTCTTCCATGCATTAGGATTCCATTTACATTGACGTGAATATATGTTTTCTATGCATGTTTAGTTTAGTTTTTTTTGTTTCTAACCCCCACTTTTTGCCACAAGCTTTAGTTTCCACTAAATTAGATTTATTTTCTTGTTATTAGAATAGAGTGAACATTAAACCTATGACTCTTTTAGGGTTGTTGCATGATTGTGTTAGATTGTAGGCTTTGAAACCCTTCCTAGCATGGTGTATTATGACAAGTGATCCCCTAATCGGGTTTAGCGGATCCCCATATTGGTCATGCTCCTTCTTAACAAATGTATCTCCAATCAAAAGTTTAGGTATGCTTTATCTTCTCCGAGCTAGGATTGGTTTATAGACATGATGCATTTTTGATTGCATACAGATATGAGTTGTATATTTTCAACACTTTCCCTACAACTAACATCCAATTGGTCATTGCTCTCCCACATTTAAACACTATGCATTAGACCATTAAACTAATGAAGCCACATAACACCACCAATAAGTACCACTTGCACTTCCAACTCCTCCAGACAACACCCCACTTTGTGCTTGCAATAGGCCTGTCATATCTTTCAATGGTGAAAGTTACAATTTACAGTTTGGTTAAATGTCATGTACTCTTCTCAAATATGAGTGGTTGAAGACCCTTAGCCTATTTTATTATTGTTTCTCATAGGCTAAGGTAAATAAAAATTAAAGGGGAAACTTTGGTTCTTTTTTTAAAATTGTAAAAGGGTACTTTTGATATTCTAATTTTGACTTGAGAAGGTGATTTTTTTATCATGGCTTAGTTTAACCCTTAAGTGAAGTTATAAGGCATGTAATTTTTAAAATGTTCAAATATTCCCTCCAAGTGGAATGCACCTTTCGGAAGGGCTTTTAAAATTAAGATATAAAAAGGGGAAGGAGGTTCATTTTAAAAGGTTACCATGTTTATGAATTGAAATTATAAGTTTGAGCATGAATTGCTTGACTTATCTCCATTGAAGATGAAAACTTTTATTGAAAATCTGAAGTTAAGGATGGAAATCCTTAACCTTCAGCTGGGCAGCTTCATTTTAGGGGTTGCAAAGGGCAGAATTGATTAGTTTGTGGTTTCTATGTCATCATCTTGTAGAGCACAACAATTTGCAGGGTTTTGGGAGAGGGGCATAGTTATTGGAGACCCTTTAGAGGGTGGCATGTAATGTCCCCCTTTTTGGCATAGCTTTCTCGTAGACCCTTAGCTTAGTTCTATTCCCACAAGGCTAAGGGAAATAAAGAAAGGGGAATGATGAGAGGGTCCATTCAAAGAGTAAAAAAGTGAAAAAGTACTTTAAGTTTTCTAATTTTTAGTTGAGTTATGCAAAAGTACTTTTGGTCTATTTTCACTTAAGGGGGGACCTTTAAGGGTTATGGGATCCCAACCCCTCAAAAAGGTAATTCAAAAAGTAAACTTCTTTATGATTCAAAAAGTCATCTCCTTCCACTTTGGGCACTACCTTTGGAGATGGATATAAGAGGAAATTGAAAGATCATTTGAAGGGTTATGCATTTTTTGAATATTAAATTATTGATCAAGCATGTCAAGCTTGTTCATTGTGACTTGAAGATGAAAACCTTCAAGTGTACTAGGGTTTGGGGACAAAAACTTTAATTCTTTCATTGTAGCTAGCTCTATTCAAGGGCTGTGATTATGCTTCAAATTTGCATGGTCGCATGCAATTGGTCTTATAAAAGTGTTTTAGAACACCACCTTCATTCAAGAATTAAATGACCTCCTAAAAAAATTGAAAAAATACAAATTACAGGTCTAGGAAGGTGTGTGAATATCATAAGGCAGCAAGGAAGTTCCCTAGGCTTGGTGACTTCCCTTGAGGGCTGGGCAAGTGCTTTAGGGCATGCTTGAGTTTGCTCCAGTGGTGAAAAATAGGTCAAAATTTGATAATATTTTTACTATTATTATTATTATTATTATTATATTTTTCTAATAATTTTGCATGTTAGATTTGGGTTATCTGAGGACTAGATACAAGGAAAATAATTTAGAATTATTGATATTATGTTTCCTAGTGGATCAATTTAGCTAGGAGACTTTTGAGGGTGCTTTTGGGCTCTAAACTTGGAAGGAATAAACATATATTTTCTGATTTATATTCTAAAAATTGTTATATTAATTTTTCAATATTGGTGACTTGCTTTGGGAGACTTAAAGGGCTTGTCGAAGGGCAACTTGAAGGATTTAATATTTAGATTTAAGTCTATAAAATTTTCCAAGTGTGGTGACTTCATTGGAAGGTTACTTTGACAATTTTTAACCCTAATGTATTCATTGGAGGTCCTAATATTTTGTATTATTTTTGCACAATTATTTGGGAGTTTTTGCAAGGATTTCAAAATAGATTTGAAGGAGAAAATACAGCTATACAGGCATTTGAAAATCAAAATTATTGCAGGGGTAAATTTTAGCCTCATCGCCATTTCCACCTTGCCACAAAAGAGGTATTTTATTTCAGTTTTATCTTCAAAAACTTTGGGGTTATATTGGAGTGTGTGTTGCTTGGAATTTGGTCATTCTTTTCATCTAGGGTTTGCTAGTTTTTGGGTTCAAATTTTAGATTGTTTCAATTTTACATAAGGGTTTGTTGGAAAACCCCTATTTTGCTTATTTGTTTCATTTGGGGACATTACAGTAGTATCAGAGCCATATCTTGGCTATACTATGGGTGTGAGGGTTGTTGATACATGAGTGGCAGTAAAGAGGGCAAGTATTACCTAAGGACTAATAAGAGGGGAGCAGGACTTCCACCAGGTGGGTCATCAAAGCAAGAATAGGTAATGGGTAACATGGATCACTAGGAGTCAGAGAGGGAAAAGAGGGATAAATGTGTTGAGGAGAGTTTTGAGAGATATTCATAGTCTTAGGAGAAAATAATAGATGTGATAGAGGGGTTTCTTTGTACCCTTAGTGATATGAGTGGCTTAAAGCCACTCAATGGAGATAGTGGTGCTTCATGGAGCAGGATAGATACACATATACCCCATTGGAGAATGGAGCATCCACACGTAGGCCCACCCAACCTATATTTGTTCAGAAGGAGGAGCCCTTGTCAATGAGGGAGGGGTTACCTAACCCATGTGAGGAGTTGTAGAGGGAGATGGATGTGTATGATACTTTATCCACTACATTGAGAGGGGATATGAGTTTTTTTGAGTTTTTAGCTTGGAAATAGGGTAATAGTGAGCCTAGGATTGATCAGCAGCATAGGGGCAGCCAAGGAGATATCCAACATGAGTTGGGGAAGTTATCCCTTTCTACTTTTGATAGGTCACATAGGAGCTTGGCGAGGGCTTGGATTCAAAAGGTGGACACCTTTTCACTTTGACCTATGGTAGATGAGGAGGCTATTCAGTTTGCCACATTGTATTTAGAGGGAGCAACCCACGATTGGTGGTACCATGGTTTGATAACATAGGGACATCAACACGTACACTCCTATGAGGAGTTTAGTAGGAGATTGATAGGGTAGATCTAAAACTTCATTTCCCTAATTTAACTCAATTAAGGCAGAAGGCCTTAGTGGATGTTTATGTTTTAGAGTTTTAGAGACTTTTAGTCATTATAACTGACATATCAGATAGGAGATTGGTGGTGTTGTTCATTGAGGGCTTGGTTGATTCCTTGCAGGGATTGATCAAGGCATTTGATCCAACTTATTTAAGGGAGACCATACAAAAAGCCTATGATTTGAAGTCTTCTACTCCAAGGGGCAAATCCACACCTTTGGGGCAGCCAAAGGGTCCTTTTTTCCCACCTACAAGGAAGCATAGAGATGGCAGTTTGGGATAGCCAAGGGGTAACTACATAGGTTCTCCAGAGAAAGGCCACTCATGAGGGTTCATTGATTAGACCAAACCAATCAGGTTTGGGGCAATAAAAAGAGCTATGAAGTAGTAGCTATGAGGTGAGAAATGAATTGAGAAGGAAGGTTCTTTGCTTCACATGTAAGGATCCTTAGGAAAAGGGCCATAATTTCCATGGTAAGGGGCAAGTACACTACATTGAGGTACTTTTCAAATATGAGAATGAGGAAGAAGAATTTGGGACAACCACCTATGAGGAGGGAACATTGGAGATAGAAGGAGAGGAGTTGAGTGGTACTTTGGCATCACTTTTGGGAGCTCCTAGGTTTTATCCCTTTACAGTTAAGGGATCATTGAAGGGTACATTGGTCACTATACTCATTGATAGTGGGGAAACCCACAACTTCATTGATAGAGGGCTTGTGTCATCATGTGCCCTATAGCCTATAGATTTCAAAGGGTTCAGAGTCACCGTAGCGGATGGGTTCACTATCCTTTGTACTACCAAGGTTCCAAAACTTAGTCTCACTTTAGAAATACATGTGGTATAGGATGATTTTTATGTGGTTGGCATTCAGGAGACTAATATGGTGCTTGATATTCAATGGTTGCACTCTCTTGGTGAGTACACTCAAAACTATCAAACCATGGAGTTGAAATTCAAAATGGCTAGTAATGAGATCATTTTGCATGGTTTTAGTGATAAAGAGCCTCCATCTTCATCAAATAGCATGATAAGAGGATGTTTCATGAGCATGAGGGAAGAGAAAATGAGGATTGAAGATAAGGCTGCCACAAGACATCAAATACATCCCCTTATTTCCAAAATAAGACTCTCTACAAGGCACTTGGTAACCATGATAGATTCTAATTTTTGTCATTACATGTTGTGAAAGGGTTGAAAAGAAACTTGATTTCCAATGGTAGTCCCAAAATTGCCTTGGGCAACACCCTATTGCATTTTGCAAGGATAATAATGAGGGTGTTATGAAGGGCATGAGACTTCTATTGATTTTGGAGAAGGCTCAAGTTGCAAGAAGCTATTCACAAGGTCTAAATTTCAAGAAAGGATGATCCTCTTACTTCCCAAAAAATGTTAGAATCAGTTGGGCTTGTTTATGGACTTTTTCCGACATCAAAGGCAATTTAATTTACATATGGAATCCAAGGGGAAGATCTTAAAAAAATGGCTTGAAGTCTGAATTTTGTTCCTTAGAATTTTTTGAGACAACAAGGCAATTCCAACCACAAAAAATGATTAAAAATTTGCACTTTCGGGGCACGCTATAACTCATTATAGGAGGGATATATGCTAAGGTAAATTCTGAATTTGATCACTCCAAAAATTCTGATTTAGAATGGCAGGTACAATAGCAATGCAAAGGTAAGAAGTCTAATTTTTTATATGAATTTCAGCCCATAGTATATTATGAAAATGCTCATGATAGGGTACACTCTTTGCTTGGCAAAGAATGAGAAGGCATGAGGAAAGTAAAACCCTATCTTGTATGTGGATCAAGGATTTTATTTGATTCCTATGATGTTCCTCATATGCACGAAGGGTTGGATATAGGGAAGTCAAGGGAAGGTTGGGTGCCACATGTATTGAGACACGCCCAAGGGAAATTGCATCTCTGTGTTACTTTCACTCAAAGTATGTTTCAAAGTGAGCTTGTTGTTATTTATTTTAAATCTTTGGAAACAATTTTTAAGGGCACATTGATACCAATTGGAGGCACAAACATGAGAGGTTTCATCAAAATCAAACCAGTATGGCATATGTTATTTATTTGGGGACATGAGGAGCCTCTAAAAGGTGGTCATGTCAACTTTAGCTCGTGAGGACAGCCTCCCAAATACAAGTATATCAAGATGGGAATTCAAATTGGAGCTTCTTTTCAGTGGGAAGCAATTTTAGTTGGTGAATGTATTATGAATAACGTGGGGACAGATTGCAATGTTCCCAAATTGGGACAAATGAGTAAAAAGGGGTTTCTTCTTCAACCCTTGCTAAACTGAAATAATTTACTAAAATACAACAAACCCTAGTTGCTAGAATTACAACTCAATACTAAAAATAAAATCAGCAAACCATAGTTGTAACAATCTCAGAAAAATCACAATAAAATATTACAAACCCTCATGTACAATATAGGAAACCAACCAAGCAAGATTAAGGCCTTGGAATAGTAAATCACCACTCAACCCTAGGCACCAATATTTAGGAAAATAATGTGATTAATTGCAGCTGTGCCAACCCAATTTCCACTTCAATATATTCAACAAAATGACCCAAAAATTACATATTAAGTTCACTATAATAGATACCACTTCTTTCAGAATTATCATGCCAAAATTAGGAGAAATATTACCAAATAATATTACCAATTTTATTATGTTTTTTCTAACAAGTTTGAGGCCCAAAATGACCTAAAAAACCTTTCCAATAATTAGGAATAAATTTAGAAATAATATAAGAAATTCAAAATATTATTTGTGCACACAACCCTCCAAACCCTAAAAATTCAGCTCCAAACCAATTCGCCCTAGCTAGAATAATTTGGAAACAAATTTTCAAAACCTTAAGAGAGGGATTTTTTTTGTAACGCGACCCTTAATGGGGTCTCCTACCCTATTGGCCAAGTTGCCACCCTCTTTAACTTGAAAAATACATTCACCAATCTCTCCAAGATGCTTGTCAATCTTTTAGTTCAAGGTAGTGTTTCAGAACACTTCTGCAAGACCAATTGCATGCAACCATGCAAATCTAAAGTACAATTACAATGCTTGAATAGATCTGCCCTTAATAAATGAATGCAAGTTTTTGTTTCCAAACATTTGGTGCACTTGAAGGTTTTTGTCCTCAAGTCACTTTGAACAAGCTTGACATACTTGATCATCAATTTAATATCCCAAATCAACATAACCTCAAAAATGGATCCCTTATTTTCAATAAATACCCTCCCAAAGGGGACAGACCATGTGAAGGAGTCCAATGCATGAATTAAAAATCATTGCCAAACTTTAATTTCTCTTTGTCACTTTTGAATCCCACCCAAAGGGTAGCACTTAAATTTGGAACTCAAAGGCCAACAAGGTCACAATTCATTCTCCTATTATTAAATTAATTTGCCTTAATAATTAAAATTACTTTTGGAGCAAATAATCTAATAATTAATTAATTAAATTGCTCTATTTTCAAGTGATAAAAATCACTTTTTTGAGTAATTAATTAATTAAAAATACTTTTCAATTATTTACTTAAATTACCTTAATTTTATGAGTGGTAAAGATCACTTTTCAGGTAATTTAAATAATTAATCATGATAGCTCCATTATTCTAATAATCAATTAAAATTGCCTTAAAATAACAAATGATTAAAATCACTATTCGGGAAAATCTAATTAATTATTAAAATAAATTTCCCCAATTACCATTCGTTAGCCTATGAGGAAAATTAAGCAACAGATCTTCAACCTGTTTCTATTTATTTTCAAAAGGGGATATTACATTCCTCCCTCTCCAAAATTTCTTGTCCTCAAGCAATTGCAAACTTACCTGCCCTGTATCTTCCCACTTAGCCAATTTTTTTATGCTTGAATTTTTATCTATCTTTCACATGGAACAAATCCAATAAAACCTTACCAAAGTGGCACCCTTATCTTCAATCCAAAACCCAAGGAAGATGATCTCTTCACTAGAAATAAGGGTTGTACCTTCCAAAACCAAGTACAAATGAGGATCTATGTGGATTGGGAATGAATCCCAACTGAAACCAAAAGTCTCACCTCTCACACCTACACATGGAACAAACAAGTTATTGAAAAAAATAGTGTATAACATCTTTGCAATCGCACTTTCATCATGCTTTATAGACATTACAAACTAGCTTTCTTCCATTGCTTGCAATCATCTCATGAATTCCATTTAAATTATGGAATCCCCAATCATTGTGTTGTAGCTGTCCCATTGGACTATCCTCATGCAATGAAGGTTTTGGAATACCAAACCCTTGAGTTCTCATATATCCTCTCATGACTTGGCAAGGTGTCCCACTCAATATATGATGCAAATCAGATTGTGGGTGGGCTGAAAATAAGTCACAACAGCCATACAACACTCAGAAATTCATCCAATTAGGTGCCTTGGTGGCTGCACTAAAGATACCTTTTAGCCGAACCCTTCCTCCACCCATTTCCATCAATGTTTTCCTCTTATTTTGTGCAAACTTGCTGTTGTTCACAACTGATAACAACAGCCTTATGCCTATCATTTTCATGGCCAACAACATGAAAATGATACAACCAGTATCAACCCAACATCTCCTTGCAACATTAAACAAGTTAGCTGATGAAAACAACCATGCAATGATTGAAAATACCATGTTAGAAACCCCAAACAAAAAAGAAATTTTGGTGACAAAAATTTCAGACCTTATACCAAAATTTCCAGTCCCCTTGGCTATTCTATGCCACAAAATCTGTCCTTCATGTATAATGTTAGCCATGAATGTAGGAAAATTTCAAAACTTACTCGAAGAAAATAGGACCATAAATTCTTCCAAAACCATACCTTTCCTCTGACAATTCATAACTTGGGCCTTTGCCCAATCCAAGAGGGGTCTCATGCCATCCTTCTTGTGCTCAAAATCATTCCTACCACTTGGAATAGGGTACCCCCCATGGCACTTTTGGGGCTGCCTTTGCAAATTGAAATTTTTAGCCCTTCCAATTGGCTGCCCATGTATGGAGATCACCTCATTCCTTGCATTGCTCTTTGCCATTGTAAGTGATCTCCAAAATGAATCTACACATGGAACAAACAAATTAAAAAAAACAATGGTGTTCAGTTGTAATGTCCCAAAATGGGATGATTTAGACCTAGTTGGGGTTTACCCAACAAACCCTTGAATAAATTGCCAAACAACTAAAATTATGCTCCACAAACCAGCTAGCCCTAGCTGAAAAAATTATAGAATATCTAAGCAAAATACACCAAAACAAATCCACAAATAGTTGAAAATTATTTGGAAAACAATGTACTTTTTTTAACCAAATTGAATAGGCAAAATGGCTGAAAATACCCCTGCCACTAATCTTATTTTTACATAAGGTGCAACTACATTTTTCAATCACCAAACACCACAAAAACCTCCACAAGTGGTTTGCCACACTTTGAAAAAATAGGGAAAATAAATTTGAATAATATTTCTTGGAATTTGCCCCTCAATTCACCTCCCAGATTTCTCCAATCAAGTCACCCAAGTTGCCAAAAATATATGATAAATTCCAGAATATTTTTAAGGTCTAGATAGACCTTCCACACATGAAAATTGACCAAAAAAAATTCACCAACTATAATAAATTAATAAAATTACTTTGACCCTAGAAGAGGGTTTCAAATTTTAATTTATCCCCTTGAGAGGGGTCGCCACCCTCCCAAAGCATGTCACCACCCTTGGGATGGCCTCCAAACTCGATTCAAGCTCCTCCTCCGAGTTTTCCCTTCTCTTTAACCTACAATTTGAGTATTTCCAACTCTCTGAAGGGTTGTAATAATTCTTTTGTTGAAGGTGGTGTCTAGAGACACCTTTGTAGATTCACTTGCATACAACTATACAAAATTGAGGTGCAATTAAAGCCCTTGGATAGAGTTGCCCTGGTAGAAAAATAGAGGTTTTTGTCCCCAAATTCCTTGGTGCACTTCAAGGTTTTCATCCTCAAGTCACTTGTTCAAACTTTTGACATACTTGCACAAGAATTTCAATATCAAAAAATGCATAACCTTTTCGAATGATCCTTTCCTTTCCTTTGATATTCCTCATCCAAATGTGGTGCCCAAAATAGAGAGGAAGAGTTTTACCTTTTCCTTTTTAAAAAATGATATATTACAAGCTTCTTTATAAAAACACTTTTAGGACTTAAGTGCCCATGACCCTTAAAAGGTGCCAACTTAAGTGAAATTTTGATAAAAAACACTTTTTGCATAATCTCAACTCAAAATTAGAATACTTTTTTCATCTTTTTGCTCTTTGAATAGCCCCCACATAGTTCCCTTCTCTTTCTTTCCCTTGGTCTATAAGCAATTTATGATAAAAAGGGGAGCATTATAGTCCTCCCCATCCAAAATTGTTTATCCTCAAGCAATTGCAAAAGCCATGGGGCTGTCCCCACATTCTTCATGATGCACTTACCAACTAAAATGGCTTTCCCACTGAATTGAATCTCCAACTTGAAATCCCCACTTGATAAACGTGTATCTTAGAGGCTGCCCCCATGGGCTCAAGGTGTCATGACCTTCTTCCAAGAATCCCACATAACCCAAAAGAGATAATACATGCCATATGGTTTTGCCTTTGATGTAGCCTCTCCTAGAGATCAATGTGTCCTCAAAAGATGTTTCCAAAATTTGGAAATAAGTAGCAACAATCTCATCATGAAACTTACCTTGAGTGACAATAGCATATAGTGGTAACCTCTCTTGAATGTGTCCCAACACATGTGGCATGCTATCCCTCCTTGACTTCCTTTTATCATCTCCTTCATGCATAGGAAGAACTTTACATTGGTCAAATAGAAGCCTCAATCAACCCACAATATAGGATTGTGCTCTCCATGTTCTATCAGGCCAAAAGTGATCGAGATAATTCTTGCAGACATTTTGTCCGTAGGAGAAAAGTCGACAAAAAGAGGAAATAAAAGATAAAGTCAAGAAATGATTTCTTTTGAGCTTTTGTCCAAAGGAATTCCTTTGGACAAAAGTCTGATGAAATTTTGCTGCCAAGACAATGAAGACCCAACTATGTCAAAAGCCCGACCAAAGCAAGAAGCTAAAGAAAAGGAAAAGGCTGAAGAGTTTCCAAGGCGTGACGGGCCTGAAGACGTCAAAATTGAACACAGTGAACTAGCCGTTGGAGGTTCAAATGCCCAGTGACAAGTGCACAAACGTCAAATTTAAGGTGGTGAAATAGTCATTGATTTTGAAAAGCTTAAGGATAGGGCATGAGTGAACTCAATGACCCACCGAGAAGATAACCCTCGAGGGCCGAAGGAGCCAAAAAAGACAAAGCGAGGAAGAGACAAAAGATCCATGTGAAGAAATGGACAAAATAGTCCAAGTGGCAAAGGAAGGCATCGACTCAAGGAATTACTCCAGCAGTTGGAACAACACCTGCCAAGTGGTCATCAAGGGGCACAACCAGTGAACAATGTGGCCCATTTTTTTTCCATTTTGTATTTATGAGCAAACAAACTACGTTAATGCCTTCAAGGAGCAGTCTTGTTTGTAGACAAATAGTGTGGCCTATATTTTTTAAATGCCTAAAGTCAAAGCAGGAGTCGACACAACATTATCTATCAAGCAGCTTCCTCTTCCCAAAGCTCAAAATGCATATGGGCCACTTGTAAAAGGGTGCCAAAAGTCTTTTCTAAAAGGGGCACCTTTTGTTCTCTCTTCTCTATATATATTGTAACTTCTCATTTTAAGAAAAACATCTCTCATATTGTAAGGTGAAGCCCTGCCATTTTTCACCTATAATAAATAGATATGCATTTTTACGTCTATTCTGGTTGGATATGTCTCTGAGTGCATCTAAGTGTTAGTCTTGTGTCCAGTCATTACTTCCTAATTCTTTCACAAGGTTGACACCAATGTACCTGGTATATAGAAAGCACCATTCCTGCATGTGATAAGAAGAGTTGTTCATGGAGCGCAGAAGTAGGAGGTTACTAGATAGTGTGCTCTTCCTATAGCATCTATGGTAAGCCCCTTTTCTATGTGTTTCCATTAAAGCCTCCCTATCAAGCTCCCTACAATTTGGTCCTTTTACCAGTTGAATTGTATGTATGTGTTCTTGTGGTTCAGAGTGTGAGTGTGAGTAGATCAAACTTGTTTGGTGCATCACCCTATTAGGTTAGGTTTTGTTGTTTTTAGCATCCTTCTCCATTTTCAACCCCCCAATATATATATATATATATATATATATATATATTAGCAACTTACTGGAATAACTCAGATGCATCAAAGGGAGCTAGCCCTTATCTAGAGACTATTCCCCTAGTTTTGTCAAGCCCATAGGCAAAATGGGAGTTTCCATTGTGACATGTGGAAGGTAGGAGCGCAGCCTCCTATCAAGGGTGCAATCCACTGCATCAATAGTTTTTGGCATGCCTAGTGAGACTTAGTTTTTACACTTCACAAAGTTTTAGGATTGATGATGATCTTGTTATAGCGAAATCAATCATTTTTAGCATCTAGCAACTCCACTGGTAAGAGCTTCAGTTTCTGATCAAAGACTAGTCTGACCTCCTATGCCTAAAATCACCACACATTCTACTATTAAGGGCGTCCCTTTTGAATTCATTGAATTGCCTTTGAACTTAGCAAAGTGACTGAGGTTTGAGAGGACTCATCCTTATTCAGCAAACCACTTTCCCAAACCTGCTATAAAATACACCTACACAAGAAGGCCTCAGTTACATCTTGTCATAGCTATGGCATTACCCTTTATGACTTTTTGTGGTCAGAGTCCTTTGAATCTACCACATTATGATCCAATTCTAGGAGAAGTCCTTAAAAGTGTGCCTCCATTTAATGGAGAGGGGCCCATTATAGCTATTAAACACATCAAAAATATTGCTAACCTCTACAATATTCACAATGCCACTGAGGAGAATATTGCAATCAAATTACTGGCATTGTCTTTCAAGGGAAAAGTTTTAGACTGGTATGAGACTTTAACCATGAATTCAGTCAATTCTTGAAATGAATTGGGCACCCTCTTGATGAACCAATTTGGGGAGAAGAGTGACCACCACTCACTTGTCGAGTAGCTGTCTACAATGAAAAGAGCTCCACATGAATACATGCAAGATTTCAACACTCAGTTTCAGAAGATATGGGATAGAATCCCCATTCTAGTAAGGCTGACTCCTAGCTATGTTTTCCTTTATTACTTAAGAGCATTGAACAGTGATATCACTATTATGATACAGTCCATGGGAGGACATGTGCTACCTACGGCCTATGACATAGCTATAGCGGCTGAGAATTGCCTAGTGCAGGCTAGGAAAATAGCTCTTAGACCTCATATGCCACTTTTCCTTGAAATGTTTCCCCCAATCCAAACTGTTGCTCCCACCTTAGCTCTTCTACCAAGCATAGAAAATCTAGTTGCTACTTCATCTAATGACCTCCAAAAAGTCAAAATCTTGTTACAAAGCGTAACAAATGAACTAGTGGCTATTAAAAGGTAGCAAGCTCAAAACAATCAACCAAATCAAGGATATCAATAGTATGGTCAAGAAAATAGACCCTCTTTCCAAAATTACAATCAAGGGTAGGGTCAATTTGCATAGGCTGGACCTTTTCAAGGCTATAATCCAAGTGCCCCTTCATCATCCAAGGCCATGGTGCCCACTCAAAACAATCTAATACAAGAACAACCCAGTTGCTCAACCATGGGATATGGTCAAGAGCAGGGTATTTGTACAAATGAAATGTTAGGTCACTACACAAATGTACAAGATAATGAGGTAGCCACTCAATTTCCAAGTTTTGAGGCTTCAATGCAACCCAACATGAGCAGCAGTCAGACTCAGCTTGATTCTAATCTCATGAATCACCTATAAGGTGAGTTTTATATAGTCAATTACATGGGTACTACGGACAATCAGGGTGACTATGTCACAGCCAACATAAGATCCAAAAGGAGAGCAATGGAAGAAGCTCAGGCTGCTACCTAAATGTTAGCAATAGATTGTGTTGTCCCTGAAAAATGTCACTCATATTTGGGACAACCTACAAACTATTTTGGCCCTACACAGACCAAATTTTTTTCTCTTCCCTTCTCAAAATTTGTTCTGAGCTTTCAAATTCCTCATTTTTTAATCTTTTTTAGTAAAGGGATTAACAGGTTCAACAGGTTAAAAGGCTTCTGCAAGTGAGTTCAATCAAAAGAACAAGTTTCTAACACTTAGTCATTTCTAAATGGTTCAACGTGCTTAGTGCAAAAGATTAAAAAGGCTTAGACAAAGAACAAAGAATGAATCGATTGAACCATTGACCCATTGAACCAAAGTTGGTTCAATCGGTTGGTTCAATTGGTAGGTTCAAGGGGCTGCCCCAAAGCCAAAGGAACAAGTGCCTTTACGGAGGGCAGTGAGCAAAAGTGGACAAAAATTAGAAATCCCTCGGGAAAATGGCTAAGTGCAAGAGGCCGAAAGAATTCTTTTAGGAAGATTTTCCTCAAAAAAATGTTTAAGGCAAAATTGCTTCAGACTTTTTGTTTGAAGGAATTCACTTAGAGAAAAAGTCTTAATAAATGGAAAAGAATGAATGGATAAGTAACATGAACTTTCCTTCGGACTTTTTGTCTGAAAGAATTCTTTTAGGCTTTTTGCTCGACGAAAAAAGCCTAAAATCCAAAAGCCCGCCAGGGAAGTCGAAGCCTGAAGTCTGCCCAAACATCCTGAAGGAAAAGTACCCTTGTGGGGGGCACTTGCTGATAGAGAAAGGACCATTTTAAAATCTCGAAGGGACACCTTGCCTTTGGGACGTCCCAAAGGCTAAACAAAGATGCAAAAAGAAACCTTCATAGATTAGTCAAAAGGGACTTCAAAGGATGAAAAGAATGAACTGATTAAACCATTGAACCTTGAACCAAAGGGTTCAATGAGTTCACAAGTTCAAAGGCTCAACCAGAGCTTAGAAAGATAAAGGAAGTAGTGATTGAGTGAGACACAGAATGAACCAATGAACCGATTGAACCTTGAACTGAAAGAGTTCAAAGTTCAATGGTTCATAGGTTCAAAAGTTAAAAGGTGGCCTCAATCAAAGAAAAAGTAGCAAATAAGTGGTTTAATGGATGGTTCAACCAAGGAGTGAAGAAAGATTGAACCAAGAAGCTATAGAATAAAAGAGACAGAATGAACCAATGAACTGATGAACTTTCAATGGTTTAACGGGTTCAAGGTTCAACATGGTTCAAGTAGCTGGTGACCATTGACGGTCCTGTGGACATCAAATTTAAAGGGAAATCCATGAAAATTCAAATAAAGTATAGAATTTAAAGGAGGAATCAAGTGACTGACTGAAAAGAGATCCTGAAGAATCAAATTGCTACAGGGAAGAGAAGATCAATGCAAAAGACCAAAAATATCTTTAAAAGAGTTATTTCCAGTAGGTGAAATAGTGGATCGAGTAGACTTCTAAGCACACCAAACCAAGGATGCAACCTATTTTTCTTCCAAAAGTAAAGACAAATTGGACAGTTGTGTAGACATTAGGAAAAATACTAGACGGTCTATACCAAGGAAGAGACATAGTAGATGAAGGGACATGCCATAGTTATGGCAGCACACTATTCTCAGCATGGTCTCTCTAGACAAGACTAAAGGTGCATTAAAGATGTTGACTATAGCATGGGCCGTCCCATGGAAAAAAGTGCCAATCCTTGTGTAGTTGCTATAAGATTTTAATATCTCTCATGTGTAAAAAAAACTTTTCATTTTTACAGGAGCGAAACTCTACCCATTTGAAAGAAGACTGAGACTTTGAGCTCAGATTGTAATTTCATTTCATTTTATCTGAATGAGAAAGCAAGTTATTTGTAGACTTTGTGCTATTTGTCTTGTGCTACTTTAGAAAATTGTTCTTATGTCTATTTCCTAGAAGCATTCTTATTTATTTAATTTGACAAGCAGAATTAGTGAAGGTAAAAATGGAGGTGTCTTGAAGCCAACTGTGAGAAGACTTTGTGATTCCACAATTGTTTTTAGCGTGTGTTTTTCCTTTTCTTTTTGTGTTGAGTATTCTAGGATGACTTTGTGCCCCCATTATCCTTTGTGTTATACTCTTTGGGAAGTTGAGGTGGAAACTTTGTTTTCTATTTCATTCTGCTGGTTATTGCACCCTTTGTCACCAGTTACTTTTACTACCTGAAAGAAACTCCTGCTATTTCCTGCAAGAACACTTCTAAAAGAAGAGAAGTGCCTTCAGTGTTTCCACCAAGATTTTCTCCTTTGTCTGTGAGCATCATTTCTAAAATAAGAGAGATGTATGGTTTACTCTACCCCCATGTGTTATTTTCTACTTATTTATATAGTATATAGCTACTACGTATTTATAGGGAACCTCCTCTTGATGAGAGGAGAGATTCATCCCCTTTTGATGTGGTAAACCTACACAATTAGATAACCAATCTTCATACTATGGTTTATTAGACCTATTTTATTTATCAGTATGTTGATTGACAAAATATTCACCCAATAGTTTTTGGCGACTCAGTTGGGGAAGAGTGTGCAGTTTGAAGTCTCAAACTTCAAGCTGAAGCAGATCCTGCTCTTTTCTATTTTTTTGTTCTACAATCTAGCAACTCCACATTATATTAGAGGCAAAAAATCCCAAGGTGTTCTTGACCCTAATTTTGAGTTGGTGCAGCAGAGTAATTTTGAGTTGTTTCCTCCACAACCTCACCTTAGATAAACTAGGAGTCTACCTCCTAGCCCTACCAGGCCACCAACACAAGGTAAAACTTTTTTTCTATTGTTAGCAGAGCTTTGCCTATCCACACTCCACCTGGATTAGTGATCCCACTTTTACATAATCAAATCATGGCTCAAGTCCCTTGGGGTAACTCTTTCGGTCCACTAAATTTGACTCCACCTCTACATGAGCTTCCACATAGTTCAAGGAAGAATTTCTCCAAATTCTTTGGTGATGGGAAGGTTCATCCTAATGAACACATTACAACTTTTAGCATATCCTATAGTGTAATAGGGGTGGAATTTGAAGATATAGTAGCCAGGCTATTCATGGAGACACTACAAGGCACTATTGCAAACTGGTTCTACCACCTGCAAGCTAGATTAGTGACTGATTGGGACACTCTGAAAGACAAATTTGAATCCAAGTTCAATCCTACAGAAGATGCACATGCCTTGTTGGCCCATCTCATGAAGATGAAGAAGAAGCCTCATGAACCTATGAGAGATTTCATTTCTAGGTTGGACAAGCTGAGGCATAGGATTCCCATGGTTGCCCAACCAACACCTCAAAATCTCAAGTGTTTCTTCATCAACTCACAGCTTCCAGAAGTGAGTTTCTTGTTGAGATGGGCTAGACACATAGACCTTGCTACTACTTAGGACTTGGCTACTAAGGTAGAAGATGACTTTATCTTGGTAGAAAAGATAAGAAAACACCCTAATAAAGGTAAATCCTCTTCATCTTGTGAGTATTCACCTATAGTCACCACTAACTTGATGATACAAAAGCTAGCAAATAAAATGCTAGCTCTCAAAAAGCAAATGACGTAAGGGATGTCATCTGATCCTGCATACAAAGATATGCCCAGGAGGACATTTCAAAATTAGGCATACAAGGCAATGCTGCCAAGAATTAGGGACAGTAAAATTGCCTTCCTCCTCCATAGAGGAACCTCATCCTTGAAGCACCTCCAAATAGATCAGCAGTTAGATATCTTGAAGCTGAATCAGATTTCTCATTCTAGCCTGAGTTAAATCCTGAAGATGACGCTAATCTCTTCACTAAGAAAGAAGAAGAATTAGCTAGCAACTCCCATATTGATTTCTTGAACTATCAGGATAAACCCAGAAGTGAAGGCAATGCAGATGAGGGGTCATATGTTGTATTCACCCGATCCAAGAATCAATCAGCTTAACAAGCTGATAAGGAGAAAGTAGAAGAGTGACCTCAACTAGTAGTTTCAATTTCTAAGTGGAGATCCACTCTTCCTTTCCAGCCAAAGGACCTAGTGATTTTGAGAAAGGTAAGTACCCCAAATGCCCCTATGCCTTCTACTTCAAATTTGTAGTCCAGCCCTCCCCCTTTTAAAAATCAAAAGGATGAACTCCCATCCTCTGCTCCTAGCTCATTCCAAACATTTGATATCATTGACCATATAAAGAAAACCAAAATTCAAATGTCTGAATTTGAATTTTTACAGTCCCATCTTGAGCAATTAGATAGACTAGTTCAATGTGTTAAAAACTAAAACATCCCTGTTAAAGAAGCAATTCCCAAAGAGACACATGATCCTACCGGGAATGCACCCACTAGGAACAACCTTGTCATTGCTCCCCCTACTATAGCTGAATAATTACATCATTGATTCTAAAGCTTCAGACAATGTCATGCCCACTAAAGTGGTCGAATCCCTTGACCTCACATTGACCAAAACTTTTGGTAGATGCTTCTCCATGGAGAAAAAGCAAGTGCCTTTGTTGGGACAAATTAAAGATGCCCAATTTGCATTTGCTTCCTTTCTAGATAAAATAATCAAGATGACTATCTTGGTAGCAGACGTCCTAGCATCATATGGCATCCTTCTCAAGTAGAATTTCTATAGGGATGTTGATGGTGAATTGAGCATGGATTTATCAGAGGTGAGGATTCTAGTCAAAGGTGTTATGAAGAGGCTACTCCTTGAAAAAGAAGAAAAATACCTAGTTACCCAGACCTCAGCACCTGAAGCTCAAATTCTATTTGAGTCTTCAGGCATGGGTAACTACTTTCTATGCATGGTAAAGTTCATGAGACATCTGATGAATCCCCTGCAAATGACATCCTGGAACTACATTCAGCTAGAACAACAGAGGAATTGGCTGAGCACAAGGCAAGCATGGAAGTATATCCACCCTTGAATGAAGAAGAATCCAAAAGAAAATGAGTATCAAATGAGGTATGGATTCTTGAATTTGATGGCAGTTGCTCCTCCACTGGTTCAGGAGCCAAAGTTATGTTAATATCTCCTCAAGGAGATATTTTTCCCTCATCTTATAAATTAAAATTCAACAACACAAATAACATAGCTGAATATGAGTCTTTGTTGCTTGGATTGAGAGCTACTCGAGACAAAGGCATCAAGCTCCTTCATGCTAAAGGAGATGCCAAACTAGTGGTTTGTCAGGTGAGGAATCTTTATCAAACCAAGAATGAAATATTAGGTCATTATCACAATCTAGTTTGGGACCAGCTTGAATATTTTGATGCTTTCAACATCTCTGCAGTTCCTAGAGAATTCAATGACCAGGCTGATGCACTAGTTATTTCAGCTACTCTCTTGATCCCCCACCCAGAATTCAAAGGAGATAGGTAGACCATTGAGCTAGTCTTTTGGCCAAGTGTACCTGCTAATGCCAGTCATTGGCAAGCATTTAATAATGACAATCAAATCATTGCCTTCCTATAATAAAGGGACAACTTTGAATGGCTAAATTTTGAAGGTAGTGAACCTCAAAAGCCTAAACTGACTCTTAAATCAAATTTAAGCATAGGTGAGGATTCTTGCAATTGAAAGGGAATAAGATTCCCAAAGGCTTGGTTTCCCTTTAGAAGCTATTTGATAAGCATGATAGATTCATCAAACAGTAGCAAATGGATTCAAGCTCCTCTCAAGAGTTTGATCAGGTAAATCTAGGAACCAAGGAAGACCCCAAGATGGTGAACATTGGAAAATGTTGTACTCCTAAAGAGTGTTTCAAGTTCACCTCTTTTCTCAATGAATACCTGGATGTCCTAGCGTACTCCTATGATGACTTGAAATCACTTCGGATTGATGAAATTTGATACAACATTCCTCTCAATGTTGATTCAACACCTTACAGGCAAAATTCCAGGCATTATAATCCAAAAATATCAGGTACTATTTTATCTGAGATACAAAAAATGCTAAATGCCATGATAATCTTTCCAATCCATCATTCCACATGGATTGCTAATAAAGTGCCTGTAAGAAATAAGAATGATGAAATTTGCCTTTGTGTGGATTTTAGAAATTTGAATCAGGCATCCTTGAAGGATAATTATCCTTTGCCAATCATGGATCAACTGCTGTAGATATTTACAGGCTCAGAGATGTTATCAATGCTAGATGGCTTCTTAAGATATAATCAAATTGAAGTTGGTGAAGCAGACCAGCATAAGACCACTTTCACCACACCTTGGGGCACGTTTATATATAAAAAGATGCCTAGTGGCTTGATAAATGCTGGCATCACCTTCCAAAAAGCAATGGACCTTGCCTTTAAGGATGATATGGGTAAGTTCATTATAGTTTATCTTGATGACTTGACTGTCTTCTCTAAGCATCGCCCAGATCATGTGAGCTATTTACAACAAGTGCTAGAATGCTACCACTAGAATGGCATTTCCTTAAACCCCAAGAAGTCAATTTTTTGAGTAATAGAGGGGAAACTTCTAGAACACATTATGTCCAAAGGGGGCATAAATTTTGACTCAGACAAATTCAAGTGTATCCAAAAGCTTACCTTGCCCACAAGTAAGACTTCTATTCACTCTTTCTTTGGAAAGGTGAATTTTTTACAAAGGTTCATCCTTGAATTTGCTAAGAAGACTACGCACATTGTAAACATGATGAAGGGAAAAGCCACCTTCAACTGGACTAAAGAAGGCAAGTCAGCATTTGAGGATATCAAGACTGCCATTGCTCATGCTCCAATTTTGGCTTGTCCAGACTATAGCAAAGAGTTCACCATTTATAGATATGCTTCAAAACATATGCTTTCAAAAATTCTAGTTTAACAGAATAAAGAAGGTATAGAATCTTCCATTTCCTTCATGAGCTGTCCTCTCAAAGCTCATGAGCTGAAGTAATCAAATATGGAGAAGCACACTTATGCAGTGGTGAAGGCCATAAAACATTTTCATTTTTACATCTTCAATTCTCGAGTTATGGCCTTGGTCCCTAACACCATAGTAAAATCTATACTGACTCAGTAGGAGTTTGGGATGAAAAGAGCCAATTGGGTTACAAAGATCTAGGATTTTGATTTAATCATCAAGCCAATAAAGTTGGTATGTGGAAAGGGGCTATGCCAACTAATTGTTGATAACAAGCCAAGAGGAACAGAGCATGAAGAACCAGAAGTGGATGACACACCAACAATCCTCTTTGTCTCCACCACAAATGAGTGGTATTTAGGTATTGCTCATTTTTTTACTTATGGTGAATGTATTACTCACCTATTTTATAAAAAAAAGAGAACTATCAAGCTGAAAGTTGCTAATTTTGTCCTCTGGGACAACAGCCTATACAAGAGGAGCCTTGATGGAATGTTCCTTCGTTGTGTGGACAAGGAGCAACAAAGCCAACTTCTAAAGTCCTTCCATAATTCAGCCTGTGGACATTTTTTTGCCCCTGTGACCACCCATAAGATCTTACGAGCCATGTACTATTGGCCAACTCTCTTTCAAGATGCATACAAGTGGGTCAAGGGATGTGAACTATGCCAATAGTTTGTTGGAAGGCCCAAGCTAGTTGCCCTGCCCCTCGAACCAGTGATAATAGAGGAACCATTCCATCAATGGGGAATTGATTTTATTGGAGTTGTAAACCCATCATCAAGTGCTAGACATAACTATGTCCTCACGGAAATGGACTACTTCACTACATGGGTGGAATTAGTTCCAACCAAACATGCTACTTTAGAAGTAGTATGCAGTTTCCTCAAAGAAAACATCATGTCCAGGTTTGGGGTCCAATCAAAATTATCACTGACAATGCCACCTATTTCACTTCCCAAGAGATTACTCAATTTTATTTTCAGTACGAAATCACACTCTCCCACTCTTCTTATTACTTTCCACAAGGGAATGGACAGGCTGAATCAAGCAATAAGAACCTAGTGACTATCATCAAGAAGCTGGTGGATGACAACCAAAGGACTTGGCATAAGGCATTGGTTGATGCTCTATGGGTAGATAGAATTAAATCTAAGAGGGCAATTGGTATGTCTCCCTTCTAACTTCTTTATGGTGTCAATTCTGAGATACTAATCACCTTGGAATTGCTAGCATTGAAATTGGTTAAGGCGATTGAGGATCAAACATATGAGAGCTCACTTGAGAAGAGGATCATGTGCTTTGCTGAGCTGAATGAGTAGAGAACTATAGTGGTGGACCAAATTGCTGCCCATCAAAGTCTGGTGAAGAAGCTCTTCAACCAAAAAGCAAAGAATCATGATTTCAAGATTGGATATCAAGTCTTGTTGTGGGAGAAAAGAAGAGAACCAAAGGGGATGCACATAAAATTTGATTCCCTATGGAGGGGCCCTTTTACTAATCATTAGCTCAATGGTAAAAATAGTTTCCTATTGAAGTATCAAGATGGCACTCTCTTTTATCTCCTCACAATGGGCAACATCTAAAGCACTTCAACTCTTGAAGTATTGGATGAGTTCTCCTGTACATATGTATATTTATATAGTATTTTGTTTCTATTTTGTTCTTTTGTTTTCATTTTTGGAGCCTTTCTTCTTGGGTAGCATGACTCCACAGCCCAATGACACACTTCAAGGCACTAGAGATTCTGGTTTCTACTCTCCTCAGTTGTGTTTCAAGTTTCCAACTAAAGGTAGTTCCCCAACTGGAGCCAGCTATTGTCCCCCAAAAATGTCACTCATTTTTGGGACAACCTATGAACTATTTTGGCCCTGCACAGACCAAAAAAATTTCTCTTCCCTTCTCAAAATTTGTTTTGAGCTTTCAAATTCCTCATTTTTCAAGCTTTTTTAGTAAAGGGATTAACAAGTTCAATAGGTTAAAAGTATTTTGCAGGCAAGTTCAATCAAAAGAACAAGTTTCTAACACTTAGTCATTTCCAATTGGTTCAATGCGCTTAGTGCAAAAGATTAAAAAGACTTAGCCAAATAGCAAAGAATGAATAGATTGAACCATTGAACCGTTGAACCAAAGTTGGTTCAATTGGTAGGTTCAAGGGGATACCCCAAAGCCAAAGGAACAAATGCCGTTACAGAGGGTAGTGAGCAAAAGTGGACAAAATTTGGAAATCCCTCAGGAAAATGGTTGAGTGCAAGAGGCTGAAAGAATTCTTTTAGGAAGATTTTCCTTGAAAAAATGTTTAAGGCAAAATTCCTTAAAACTTTTTGTCTAAAGGAATTCACTCAGAGAAAAATTCTGAAGAAATGGAAAAGAATGAATGGCTAAGTAACATGAACTTTCCTTCAGACTTTTTGTCTGATGTAATTCTTTCAGGCTTTTTTCCTGACAAAAAAAGCCTAAAAGCCAAAAGCCTGTCGGGGAAGTCAAAGCCTGAAGTTTGTCCAAACATCCTAAAGGATAAATACCCTTGCAGGGGCACTTGATGATAGAGAAAGGACCATTTTAAAAGCCTAAAGGGACACCTTCCCTTTGAGACGTTCTAAAGGCTGAACAAAGATGCAAAAAGGAACCTTCACAGACTTAGTCAAAAGGGGCTTCAAAGGATAAAAAGAATGAACCGATTGAACCGTTGAACCTTGAACCAAAGGGTTTAATGAGTTCACAAGTTCAAAGGTTCAACCAGAGCCTAGAAATATAAAGGAAGTAGTGATTGAGTGAGACACATAATGAACCGATTGAACCTTGAATCAAAAGAGTTCAAAGTTCAATGGTTCAAGGTTCAAAAGTTCAAAGGCAGCCTCAGTCAAGGAAAAAATAACAAACAAGTGGTTCAACGGATGGTTCAACCAAGGAGCAAAGAAGTGATTAAACCAAGAAGCAATAGAACAAAAGAGACATAATGAACCAATGAACCAATGAACTTTCAATGGTTTAACAGGTTTAAGGTTCAACATGGTTCAAGTAGCTGGCGACCATTGACGGTCCTGTGGACGTCAAATTTAAAGGGATATCTGTGAAAATTCAAATAAAGTGCAAAATTTAAAGGAAGAATCAAGTGACTAACTGAAAAGAGAGCTTGAAGACTCAAATTGCTATATGGAAGAGAAGATCAATGCAAAGGACCAGAAATATCTTCAAAAGAGTTATTTCTAGTAGGTGAAATAGTGGATTGAGTAGACTTCTGAGTGCACCAAACCAAGGATGCAGCCTATTTTTCTTACATGAAGTAAAGACAAATTGGACAACTATGTAAACATCAAGAAAAGGACCAAATGGTCCATACCAAAGAAGAGACATATTAGATGAAGGGACACGCCATAGTTATGGCAGTGCACTATTCTTAACATGGTCTCTCCAAATAGGACTGAAGGTGCATTGAAGATGTTGATTGCAACATGGGCCATCCCATGGAAAAAAGCACCAATCCTTGTGTAGTTTATATAAGATTGTAATATCTCTCATTTTAAAAAAAAAATCATTTTTACAGGAGTGAAACTCTGCCCATTTGAAAGAAGAAGACTGAGACTTTGAGCTTAGATTGTAATTTCATTTCATTTTATCTGAATGAGAAAGCAAGTTGTTTGTAGACTTTGTGCTGTTTTGGCTTGTGCTACTTTAGGAAATTGTTCTTATATCTATTTCCTAGAAGCATTCTTATTTATTTAATTTGACAAGCAGAATTAGTGAAGGTAAAAAAGGAGGTGTCATAAAGCCAATTGTGAGAAGACTTTGTGCTTCCACAATTATTTTCAGCGTGTGTTTTTCCTTTTCTTTCTATGTTGAGGATTCTAGGACAACTTTGTGCCCCCATTATCCTTTATGTTATAATCTTTGGGAAGTTGAGGTGGAAACTTTGTGTTCTATTTCATCTTGTTGGTTACTATGCCCTTTGTCACCAGTTACTTTTACTACCTAAAATAAACTCCTATTGTTTCCTGCAAGAACACTTTTGAAAGAAGAGAAGTGCCTTCAGTGTTTCCACTAGGATTTTCTCCTTTGTCTATGAGCATCATCTCTAAAATAAGAAATATGGATGGTTTATTCTACCCCCATGTTTTATTTTATACTTATTTATATAGTATATAGCTACTACGTATTTATAGGGAACCTCCCCTTGATGAGAGGAGAAATTAGTCCCTTTTTGATGTGGTAAACCTACACAACTGGCTGACCAATCTTCCTATTGTGGTTGATCAGATCTATTTTATTTATCAGTACACTGATTGACAAAATATTAACCCAACACCTTCTTCATCACATGTAAACTAAAAGGTCCCAAACTTTAGACCGCCAGTTGTACCTTCAACTCCTCAACCTATGCCTCAGGTTGTAAATAATCCTAAAGAAAATTTGAAGGCAACCCTCGAGTCAATGTGGTAGACCAAATGAAGAAGCTTCACATGAACATATCCTTGTGGGTTCATTATCAATACCAGGGCAAAAGGACATACTGTAAAAGGAATTGCAGGAGCTGAATGAATAAGTTGTCCTAGCAAAAGAAGATAATATTTTGATGATGAATGGACAGCCTTCTACCTCAGGCCAAGGTAGGAAAGAAGAAAAGGTTCCCCCTTTTTATTTTTCCTTGATCATAGGATATTTCTTGGTGCATAATTGCATCATTGATAGTGGAGCAAGCACCTCGATAATGCCCAAATGCATAGTCGACAAGCTGGGGTTGAAATATGAAGAAATGACTAAGGGAGTCCTACAACTGGATGGAACACTAGCAAAGATAGTTGGGGTGGTGAAAGGTTTGAGCTTGATGCTACACACTTGCCCAACCTTCTTAGTTCCTCATGATGTGGTAGTGGTGGATGTCCCTCCTTACTTTGCTATCTACTTATTCAGGGATTTCACATCTAAGATAGGCGGCTATCTAGCAGCAAACTAGTCTTATCTAGTTTTTAAAACCAAGTATGGGACTAAAGTTAAGATTGAATCCAAGCCACTCCATAGAGATCATCTAGAATCATACTTGTTCAAGGTGGCAAATGTCAGCTATGCCATCATAGACCAAGAAGAGTTCCAGGTGGATCAATCTCCATCCTCTGCCCTTGAAAGAGTTGCTAATCTGCTCTTAGACGAATGGAGAAGTGACAACTTCAAGCATGATCCTTACAATTTCATAAAGGAGGCAGGCCTTCAAATTTATTGCATACACAAAGAGGGTACTTTTGTACTAAATTTTATGAAGGCAAGCCAAGAAAGCTCAAGTCCATGGTAGTTGTTCTTTGATGGCTCAAGAAGTAAGTTGGGAGCTGGTGGTGGAGTGGTGTTAGTTTCTCCTTCAAAGGAGAAATACTTTTTAGCTTTCCGATTCCAATTTTATTGCATGAGCAATGTTGCAGAGTATGAATCCTTCATCCATGGTTTGGAGTGGGCGAGGAAGAGAGGAATCAAAGAGCTGCACGTTTTTAGTGACAATGAGTTGATTGTCAATTAGGTAAGAGGCCAAAATTTGACAAAGAATTCTTTACTAAAGTCCTACAAACATAGGGTATGGGACTTGGTGGAAAATTTATTTGCTTTTAATGTTAGCTCCATTCCTAGAGAGTAGAACAAGCAAGAAGATAGGCTGGTAGCAATTGGTGCCAAGTTTGATATCCATAGGGAAATAGGCTGAGACCATAGTTCATGCCACTTGAAGGTAGTAATCCGGCCCTCTATACCTGACAATGTCACTAATTGATAGGTCTTTGATAGCAACCAGAAAATAACACTCTTCTTACAAGAGGAAGCTAGGTTTGGTGCTAAAACTAGGCAAAGCTACAACAACAATATGACAGCCAAATTGTTCAGCTGAAGAACAATAAACTCCCCAAAGGTTTGGTCACTCTAGAGAGTATATTCAATGAAGATGACCAGTTGAAAAGTGACAAGGCAAGCATCACAAAGAAGAAGGAGAACTATGAGAAGGTTGAAATATTCAAATATAAGCTACTTGCACTTGGGAAAGTGTGCATAAACCGTGAAAGGTAGGCCTTCATCTTGTTGTACCAAGAGTTTGTTGATGTCTTCGCTTGGGAATATAGTGATTTGAAGGGTTTCGACCCAGGTTTAGCCCAACATACCATTGAGCTAGAGGAAGGCACCAAGCCAATCAAGCAGAAGCAAAGGCCTATCAACCCAATGATTGAGCCTCTCATGTGGAAGGAACTCACCAAGTTGATTGAGTCCAGGATAATATTTCCAATCAAACACTCTTCTTGGCTGGCCAATCTTGTTCCTGTCTAGAAAAAGAATGGGGAGATTAGACTATGCATTGATTTTAGAGACCTTAATAGAGTCTCTTTGAAATACCATTATCCTCTCCCAAGAATGGAATAGATCCTTCAAATGGTGACAGGTATCAAGCATTTCTCTCTCCTAGATGGGTATTCAGGGTATAATCAGATTTTGGTGCAAGACTGTGACCAGTACAAGATAGCCTTCACTACCAAATGTGGGATGTTTGCTTATAGGAAAATGCCATTCGGGTTTTCCAATGTTGGTGCCACCTTATAAAGAGCCATGGACATGGCCTTTTAGGTCCTGATAAATAACACTATGCTGGTGTATCTTGATGATGTGATAGTTTTCTCCAAAGAGATGAGCCAACACATGAAACATCTCAGACAAATCTTTGAGAGGTGCAAAGAGTTTGGTATCTCTCTCAACCTGAGGAAATGCATGTTCACTATCCACGAGGGGAAACTCCTTGGCCATGTTATTTCCAAGGAAGGCTTGAGCATTGATCTAGAGAGAGTACACTCCATCTTGGAGCTATCCTTGCCTAAACACAAGAAGGGCCTACAGAGCTTCTTTGGCAAAATAAATTTCATCTAGAAATTTATTATAAATTTTTTAGAGGTATTTAAGCCATTAACCTCTATGTTGAAGAAGGATGAGAAGTTCACATGGACAGTGCAAAGAAGGGACAATTTTTAAGAAATCAAGTAGGCTATAGCCCAGGCTCCTACTTTGATCAACCCTGACTTCACCAAAGATTTCAACCTCTACACCTTCAAAAATGAAGAGGTAATCTCTGCCATGCCTACCCAAGCAAATGGTGATAACCTTGAGCAACCACTTGCATTTTTTAGCTAAGGCCTAGAGAGTTTTGAGGTCAGATACACATATGTAGAGAAACAGGTCCTTACAGTGATACAGAGTCTGAAGAAATTTAGGCATATGCTATCCAATAGCAAAATTCACCTCATGGTTCCACATCCCACCATCAAGGATTTCTTGACCAATCATGACCTGAATGAAAAGAGAGTGGAGTGGATCACTAAGGTGATGGAATATGATGTGGATATCAAGATCACCAAGTTGGTAAGAGGGAGAGGCCTGTGTGAACACCTTGCTATATAATTTAAACAACAAAAGAGGACAGTCTACTAATTCATGATGTAGCTATAGCAAAAGAACTAGCTGTCATGAAGGATTGGACATCAAACTTGAGGAGTTTCCTTCTCATTGGTGAGTGCTCGCAGGGCCTTGATAGGACCAAGAGGAGATATGTCAGTGTAATATCCCTTGCTATTTTAGACTTTATATTGTTGATTTGAACCCCAAGGAATATTGTCAAACACTTTTGATGTAAACCCAATGCTTGTTAGTTTGTGTTTTTAGTCTAATATTTTTGACTGATAATGATGGCTGAGTACTCTAAATGCTCATAAATCCAAACTACAATGTCTAAGCATTAATCTAAATGCATATATGACTTCTTTTTTTGGTATTTTTGATGCATATACATGAAAATTAGACATGAAATGCATACCTATAGCCAATTGGCATTTTGTCAAACAATTGGCATGCAATCTAACATGCTGATAAGGGATGCTACAATGAAGGACATTACATTGAACAAATGGCATACAATTGATAACTCTTTTATTAGATGCAATCCCCAAACACAATGATATTAAGAAATACCAAATCTATTGGTTTACAAGGGTTATGTAACATAGTGCAAAAGAATGATATCAATGATCACCTACAACAATATGCTTGGGATAACAATGCAAACCACTAATAATTACAAAAAGAACCTAGTAATAATGGTGCCAAAAGTGTTCATGAAGAATCAAGCAATATCCAAGGAAAGGATTCCTTTCCAAACCCAAATTGTAACCTTCTCCTAGCTGCCCTATTCACGTGGTACTATAGTGTACAGTAGCAATCACTGTAGTGGCACTATTCATGTCACTATAGTGGTACTATTCACAACACTGTAGCGCCAACAATAAAACTTATGATCTACAAATTAATACCTCAAAACCCTTGGTTAATACTTTATATTTAAGCACCAATGAAAGGACTAAAGTATCCCTTCCAATTTGCAACCCTTTAGAGGATATTTCACCACCTTAATTATGCTAATCTATGGGAGTTTTCATTCCTAAAGACCAAGTAGACAGTATGAAAAAACCCTTGGCTCCATAGAACTCATCAAATGTAAATGATAATAATTCCCCCAATCCATGCTAAACTCTATCACAATCACTACACCCTCAAGAAGGAATACTGAGCAATCTCCAGGTGCTACTGAGCAAATCAACAACCACTGAATTTGGAGCTACATCCGAAATAGGCAAAGCACTAGGGTTTGACATCCCAAATGCTGAAAGCTCTTCCAGAGCCAAAGCACAAATTTCAAATAAAATGTCAAGAATGAATTAGACTTTTGTCTTGACCTCCTTATAACCTTTTTACAATCAGCTCGAACCCTAAAAGCAACTCAATATGGCGTTGAGTTATAAAATGTTATATTTCTCCTTTTTAAAGTGTCAAGCACATAGAAAATGACCTTTTTTTCAAATAAAGAGAAATATGTTCACCAAAAGGATCTGATCCAAGAGAGAAATATTTAGAAAAGTCCAAGACCTTTTCAACGAGCTATTACACCATGGGATACACATCTAAATGAGGCCAAAATCCCCTTATTACTCCAAAGGGCTATAAACTTAGCCTTATTTAATTAAAAAATGCTAACTTAGGGAATATTAAAAATATACCCCAAATAGCGATAAAATGCTCCAATGGCACCACAAACAAAAAATTCACCTGCCACCTATCTGTGACTGGAGTCAGAAATCAAGGATCCACTGGCAGTCTCATCCCTAAAATCTAGGGATGCTCCTAGAAACTAGGAAACAAACCCTAATTCTTTGAAACTGAACTCAAGGCATAATCTTATGGAGACCCAACCCTAGGTATGATCATACCCTCCTAAAAATTAGGGATAACCCCCATAAATTTAGGGACTACCTCCTAAAAATAAGGAACATCTCCAAATTGATCAGTGATGGCCAAAACACCAAGTCCCCAACACTGTATAGCCATACTGGGTCTCTATCCAACAATGTCAACCTATAAGACCCCATAATAATTTGACTCACATGTCTCTGCTAGAATGAGCTAAAAAGGGGACATGACAGTCCTCCCCTCTCAGAGATGCTTGCCCACAAGCAACTATAAAGCTAGATGTTTGTAAAATGCTCTCAAGACACCCTCATATACATGCTGCAAAACTCAACAGTGAACCCTGATTGGAACCTTGATGCACACAAAGGATTCCTCAATATATTAGAGATTATCCCACAACTAATGCCTAGATCCCAAATGAATGTGTAAGGAATTGCATCACAATCTTGCTGAAAATAGCTGTAGCCATAGAACCTGCCAAAACTCAGCAAACTATGCAATGTTGTAGCTGAAATAAACATATCACTTCTGATGTCAATCCTTGGGTCCAAATGCCAAACTACAACTCTATCACAAAGCACACCTATTGACTTCCACTGTACCATTCTACATAAACAACTGACATCACACCAAGAGTGGTGGAACACCTCATCAGGACCAAAATAGAGTGATGAATCAAACACGTCACCACCAGGATCCCAAAATAGAATCAACAATCCACTACCAATGACAACTGGTGGCACCTGCTACACCATACTATCTGCAACTAGATCACTATTATGCCAAGAGGCTACTCCCTAATACTAAGACCTATGGGTTATGGACCCAAACAACTGCCAAAAAAGATGAGTATCTCCTAACTCATCTACAAATGTTGGTGTCCCCATAATACTCCAACTGCCAAAGCTAGAAGAAGAGTGCTCCTGACACCAACTCATTAAGCCAGTTACACTAATCAATGAAACTATGGAGGGTTGATCCCTCTCAGCATCAACAAAAGTGGATATATGTGCCTCTTCCCTCATGAGTGCACCATACAACTGCCTAGCAAGCATGAAAGCACAACCTTTATCCTCTGCCCAATTCTTATGGACATGTTGACTAACCAAGCCATCATACCTACTACCCCCATAATCATCCTATAACCATGTATCTGTGTAAAATCTTTGTGACATAGAAGTAGAAAACCTTGTCGGATATATAATAGCATAATAGATAATTGACTTCTATCCCTGCAAGTAATTCCTCATACACAACTGAGTTAGGTTCTTGCAGACTTTAGTTCCATCTTCTATAGATGGCAACTCTTCATCCCACAATGGATGGTATAAGCCCCCCATCAATCCACATTGATGCATTAACCAATCATCTACATGTGAACTAAAAGAAAGGTGATGAACTCTCCTCACTATGTAGTCATGGTAAAAAGCACCAACCTCCGTCAATAGTTGACCATCATAGTCCTGATTTCTATCACCTGACATGGAACTAACCTTAGGGGGATCAAGTGTATTTTTAGATTCATCTCTCATTTGAATAATGTTATCTATCCTTTTTTGTCTTGATATGTTGATGAGATTGATCTTATCTTTCACTTTTTGAAGATGATGTCTTGCATTGGCAGCCACTAATCTAGCCTCTTTGGCTTTTTGCAACCATTCTTCATTAATTTTTTTGGACTTCTTTACCTCTTCGATGCCAAAATATATAAAATCAGTCCTCTTATCCTGGATATCTTCATGTCTACCAAATGGTGTAGGGCTGCCATCAATGGGTGATATCATATCATTGGCTTTCTCATGATCACAAGCTCCTATCTAACAAAAATGATGGGACATAATGTTTCTGTCCTCAAACCAATCAGTGATGACATCATGCCATTGTAAAATGTCTTCTTCATCATGTGTATTCAAAACACTAGTGGCTGCTCCACTAAGCAAAGGATCAAATTTCACATCCACCTTAATATCTGGGACCTTCAATGGACTTTCATATGTACAAATAGCATTCATGGAAGCACCATCTAATTCTTTACCACGATAGGATGAAACAATGCTAGACTCATCACAAGAAACCATATCTTCATGTAGCTACTCTAATGTAACTGGTTTGTCTTCACCCATTACTTGCTCTTCTTTTCCCTCATTTCCTTGTCCCTCAATCATATGCACAACACATGATTCTTGCCCATCCAAAGAGGCTGCAATAGAAGACTGATTTTCTGATTTCTTTGGTGAAGCATGAGCCAAACTCAACTCCACATTCAACTCCTCAATCTGATTTTCTGCCATAAGGAGAGCCATTTGAGAATCTTCCAAATATTTTCTAGTCTTCACTAGCTCAGTGGTGAGTTGATCAACCTCTTCCTCTTTCCTCTTCAATGCATCTGAGTATATGACACCCAATTCAAGCAGGTGATCTCTATCAGAAAAAAGAGTTAAATAGTTCTTTTTCATAATCTCCATGGCTGTCTTAAACGCTTGCAAATAAGAAATTGATGAAGCCTCTTCAACACTTATGTGTCTCCCCTCAAGATGGACCTTCCATAGATGAATTTCCCCCATCTTGTGGGAATGATCAAAATGGGACAGCGCTGTAATAATCTTATCTTCACCAACCTTTAGTTGGTTCTCCAAATCAGATTTAGGGACCAAGGAAAATTCATTAGTTGAAGTTGTGGGCTGCCAATGGAGAGCTTGCCTCTCATCAAAATATTCTTCTAAAGTGTCCTCATGCTAGTTTGGAACTAGAGAGGCAGTAGTTCCCAACCCTAACTCCTCATCATCCCTCCAAAAAATAGACTCAATGGATGATGAATTGCTAACCTTATGTAGAGAGGTAAGATCACTCTTAGTATAATCAAAAGAGTCCCCAATCATAACCTCCATGTCACCAACTAGGAGACCCGTGCAACCTTGTCTTGTAGGATCCAATGTTTTGTCCTCTCTACCTTTAGTAACATCAACTGGGTGAAGATCAACTAAAATAGACCCGATCTCAATACTACTGGCCCATACTTCACCTGTTAGTTTTTTCTCTGGATTTTTGTGAGTGCATTTAACATCAGTCCCAAAGGAATCATTAAAAGAATCCATACCATTGCTATCCTCCTAGAGAGAAGATGGAACTTGTAACCTAAAATAAGGCATCTCTTTCTCATCACCTTTGTCCATTTTGTTCTCCATAGGATCAGTTAAATGCTGGTTACTAATTACTGAAAATTCATTGTAGAGGTTTCTAGATACTTCACCTGTAGAGACATTTTGTTCCTCATTTTTGTTTTGTGGTGTAGACCTCTTAAAAATGGATGCCATAAACCGAGCTACTTTTTCTACGTTTTCAAGGTGTGAAAACAATTCATTCATCCTCTTCTAGTTTTCATCCAACTTATTCAAACTTTGTTTAAGCTTCTCTATATTCCTGTTCCACTACTTCTGAGTACTTGATGTAACCATGATTAACTAGCTGATTCAATGTCCAATCTACCCAATAGAATGGCGGGACAAAAGCTTTGATACAATTTTAATATCCCTTGCTATTTCAGACCTTATATTGCTGATTTGAACCCCAAGGAATATTGTCAAACACTTCTGATGTAAACCCAATGATTTCTGGTTTGAGTTTTTAGTCTAATATTTTTGCATTATAATGATAGCTGAGTACTCTAAATGCTCATAAATCCAAACTACAATGTCTAATCATTAATATAAATGCATATATGACTTCTTTTTTTGGTATTTTCGATGCATATACATGAAAACTAGACATGAAATGCATACCTACAGCCAATTGGCATTTTGTCAAATAATTGGCATGCAATCTAACATGCTAATAAGGGATGTTATAATGAAGGACATTACATTAAACAAATGGCATACAATTGATAACTCTTTTATTAGATGCAATCCCCAAACACAATGATATTAAGAAATACCAAATCTATTGGTTTACAAGGGTTATGCAATACAGTGCCAAAGTCTGATATCAATGATCACCTACAACAATATGCTTGGGATAACAATACAAACCACTAATAATTACAAAAAGAACCTAGTAATAATGGTGCCAGAAGTGCTGATGAAGAATCAAGAAATATCTAAGGAAAGGAGTCCTTTCCAAACCCAAATTATAACCTTCTCCCAGCTACCCTATTCACGCAGTACTGTAGTAATCACTATAGTGTGGCACTGTAGCGGCACTATTCATGTCACTGTAGTGGCACTATTCACAGCACTGTAGCGCCAACAATAAAACTTATGATCTACCAATTAATACCTCAAAACCCTTAGTTAATACTTTAGATTTAAGCACCAATGAAAGGACTGAAGTATCCCTTCCAATTTGCAACCCTTCGAAGGATATTTCACCACCTCAGTTATGCTAATCTCTGGGAGTTTTCATTCCCAAATACCAAGTAGACAGTATGCAGAAACCCTTGGCTCCACAGAACTCATCAAATGCAAATGATAATAATTCCCCCAATCCACATTGAACTCTGTCACAATCACTGCACCCTCTAGAAGGAATACTGAGCAATCTCCAAGTGTTATTGAGTAAATCAATAACCACTGAATTGGGGGCTACATCCCAAATAGGCAAAGCACTGGGGTTTGGCATCCCAAATGCTGAAAGCTCTTCCAGAGCCAAAGCACAAATTTCAAATAAAATGTCAAGAATGAATTAGACTTTTGTCTTGACCTCCTTATAACCTTTTTACAATCAGCTCAAACCCTAAAAGCAACTCAATATGGCTTTGAGTTATAAAATGTTATATTTCTCCTTTTTTAAGTGTCAAACACATAGAAAATGACCCTTTTTTCAAATAAAGAGAAATCCATTCACTGAAAGCATCTGAGCCAAGAGAGAAATATTTAGAAAAGTCCAAGACCTTTCTAAGGAGTTATTACACCATGGGATATGCATCCAGATGAGGCCAAAATCCCCTTATTACTCCAAAATGGCTATAAACTTAGCCTTATTTAATTAAAAAATGCTAACTTAGGGAATATTAAAAATATACCCCAAATAGCAAAAAAATGCTCTAATAGCATCACAAACTAGAACGTCACCCTGCCACCTATCTATGACTGGAGTCAGAAATCAAGGATTCACTGGCAGTCTCATCCCTAAAATCTAGGGATGCTCTTAGAAACTAGGAAACAAACCCTAATCCTCTGAAACTGAACTCAAGGCATAATCTTATGGAGACCCAACCTTGGGTATGATCATACCCTCCTAAAAATTAGGGATAACCCCCATAAATTTAAGGACTACCTCCTAAAAATAAGGAACATCTCCAAATTGATTAGTGATGGCCAGAACACCAAGTCCCCAACACTGTATAGCCATACTGGGTCTCTATCCAACAATGTCAACCTACAAGACCCCATAATAAGCTGACTCACATCTCTGGTAGACTGAGCTAAAGAGGGGACATGACAGTCAGATTCTAGTTTGTCCCTTATGTCTTGATTGATGTAGTGCTATTCAAAAGGGATCTCTCAGGAGTCCTTCTAAGGTGCATAGACCCAAGTCAGGCTGACAAAGTGTTGTCTAAGTTCCATGATGGGCCAATTGGTGGTCAATTTGCTCCTAGGCCTACAACTACAAGAATAATGAGAGATGGTCACTTCTAGCCTACTCTATTTAGGGACACCCATGCCTGGGTACAAAAATGCCAGAATGTGCACTTTTTGATGGGAAGCAATGACTAGCTACCATGTCTTAACAGCCTATTCAGGTGGAGCAAACATTCATGCAATGGGACCTTAACTTTATAGGGATGATTAACCATCCCTCCAGTGCTGGACATAAGTGGGTCCTGACCACCATAGATTATTTCACAAAATGGGTAGAGGTTGTTGCTCTGAAGGAAGCCAATGAAAGTGCAGTCTTAGATTTTTATGAAGACCTGGTGGCAAGGTTTAAGGTTTTAGTGACCATAATCTCAGATGATGCTTTAGCTTTTTTGGGAACTAAAACAAGTGAATGGGTGCTAAGATATGGTATCTATCTTAGCACTTCATCCAATTACTACCCATAGGGGAAAGGGTTGGCTGGGTCCACCAATAAGAATCTGATCAGGATCATCAAGAGAACAATGAAGGAGAATCAGAGGACTTGGCATGCCAAGTTGAAAATAGCCCTGTGGGCAAATAGGGTCACTCCAAATTGGGCAATTGGCAACTCAATGTACATGCTCGTATATGGAAGGAAAGCTAGGCTTCCTCCTTCACTTGAATTACTAGCCTTAGACCTCGCTCACCAGCTACAATTAAAAGGAAGCAATAACATGAGGTTAGGCTATGCGAGCTGATGGAGCTCCAAGAGACAAGAGACCAGGATATGGATTTTATGACCAGTTGCCAACAGTAGACAAAGAAACACTTTGACAAGAAATATTCATCAAAAGGTTTCTTTGAAGGAGACATTGTCTTGAAATGGGATGCAGACTGAGCTAAGCCTAGAAAGCATGCAAAATTTGACACCCTATGGAGTGGTCCATACATCATCACTCAGTGTAAGCAACATAATGTGTTCTAACTCTCTAGGTTGGATGGTGAAGAATTGTATATCCCAGTTAATGGGATACATCTTAAACATTATTATTGGGCCCTTCTCCCATCATGTATATATTTTCCTTGCTTTTTACCTATTTTCCCTAAGTGATTTTTGCACATTTTAGTAGTTTTCTTAGTCATGTGTGTGTTTTCATTTCCTTTTTTGGGGGTAAAACCTATGTGATTGATTCTTGGTTATCTCAAGGTAGTTGCTAACTCTTTTAAAGCTGCATCTTGACTCCATGCCTAATAGACTTTAAGGCAACTAGTTTCTAAGCATAGCAGGCATGCTTCCCCTGGGAGTCGCCAATTTGTTGACCTTTTTTGCTCTAGCAGGCCAAAATCGGTCTCCTTCTTCCCTTGTTATTTTGAGCTAGTTCAATTTTGACTTTTTGCACAAGTCTTTTGGCAAAAGGAGGAACCAGTTCACTAATTTAGCATCGGTGTCCAATGGCTTGAGATTTCAAAGAGCTTGAACTTGAACTTTGAACCATTATTGGTTCAATGAGTTGGTTCAGTTTAATTGGTTTAATGAGTTGGTTCAGTTTAGTCAGTTCAATGCCTTGGTTCAATGACTTGGTTCAACAGTTGGTTCAATGAGTTGTTTCAACAACTTGGTTCAACATTTAGTTCAATGACTTGGTTCAATTATTTTGGTTTAAGTAGTCAGTTCAAAGCACTCAGTTCAACAGGTTGGTTCACTGTCTCGGTTCATTTAGTTGGTTCAACATTTGGTTTAAAGAAACGGTTCAATGGGAAGTTTCAAGAGAGTCTCCTAAAGGACAAATGCCCTTGCAGAGGGTAGGGAATACTTGAAAAAGGATCAGAAAGTGAACAAGGCTAAAAAGGTAAGTTTTCTTTTGAGTTTTGTTTAAGGCAAAGGATGAGAATTTCTTTGGACAAAATGTCTAAAGGAATTCCTTCAAACATTTTATCCGAAGAAATTCTTTGAAATAAAATCCCACCGAAGTAAAAGACTAAGGCAAAAGGCGTAAGATGATTTCTTTCAGACTTTTGTCTAAAGAAATTCCTCCAGATAAAAAGTCTGAAGAAATTCAGGAAGAGCCATGGAAAAAAACCTGAGAAAAGATTTTGAAGGCCAAAAGTGATCGAGATAATTCTTGCAGACATTTTGTCCACAAGAAAAAAGCCGACAAAAAGAGGAAATAAAAGATAAAGTCAAGAATTCATTTATTTTAGGCTTTTGTCTGAAGGAATTCCTTCAAATAAAAGTTTAAATAAATTTAGCTGCTAAGACAATGAAGACCCGACTATGACAAAATCCCGACCAGAGAAAGAAGCCGAAGGAAAGGAAAAGGCCAAAGAATTTCCAAGGGGTGACGGGCCTGAAGATGTCAAAATCCAACATAGTGAACTAGTTGTTAGAGGTTCAAATGCCTAGTGACAGGTGCACAAATGCCAAATTTAAGGTAGTGAAATAGCTATTGATTTTGAAAAGCTTAAGGACAGGCCGCAAGTGAACTCAGTGACCTATTGAGAAGATAGCCCATGAGCGCTGAAGGAGCCAGAAAGACAAAGTGAGGAAGAGACAAAAGAGCTAAGTGTAGAAATAGACAAAATAGTCCAAGTGGCGAAGGAAGGTGTTGACTCAAGGAATTACTCTAGCAGTTGGAACAGCACCTGCCAAGTGGTCATTAAGGGGCACAAACAGTGAACAGTGCAACCCATTTTTTCTCCATTTTGCATTTATGAGTAGACAAATCGCGTGAATGCCTTCAAGGAGTGGTCTTGTTTGTAGACAAATGACGTGGCCTATGTTTTTTAAATGCCTAAAGTTAAATCAAGAACTGACACAACATTATCTATCAAGCAGCTTCCTCTTCCCAAAGCTCAGAACGCACATGGGCCACTTGTAAAAGGGCACCAAAAGTCTTTTCCAAAAGGGGCACCTTTTTTTCTCTTCTCTATATATATTGTAACTTCTCATTTTGATAAAATCATCTCTCATATTGTAAGGTGAAGCTCTGCCATTTTTCACCTGGAATCAATAGATACACATTTTTACCTCTATTTTGGTTGGATATATCTCTGAGTGTTAGTCTTATGTCTAGTCATTGCTTCCTAATGCTTTCACAGGGTTGACACTAATGTACCTAGTATTTACAAAGTGCCATTCCTACAGGTGATAAGAAGAGTTGTTCCTAGAGCGTAGAAGTAGAAGGAGGTTATTAGACAGTGTGCTTTTCCTACAGTGCCTATGGTAAGTCCCTTTTCTATGTGTTTCCATTAAAACCTCCCTATCAAGCTCCCTACAGTCTGGTCCTTTTACTAGTTGAAGTGTATGTATGTGTTCTTGTGGTTCACAATGTGAGTGTGAGTAGATCAAACTTGTTTGGTGTATCACCCTATTAGGTTAGGTTCTGTTGTTTTCAACATTCTTCTCCCTTTTCAACCCCCCCAATATATATATATATATATATATATATATATATACACACACATATACATATACATATATATATATGTATGTATGTATGTATTAGCAAATTACTGGAATAACTCAGATGTATCAAAGGGAGCTAGTCCTTATCTAGAGACTCTTCCCCTAGTTTTTTTAGGCCCACAGGCAAGAGGGGAGTTTCCATTGTGACGTGTGGAAGGCAGGAGCACAGCCTCTTGTTAGGGGTGCAATCCACTATGTCAACAATGCCCAAACCTCAAGTGTTCTTTTGGTGGCTGCCCTTTGAATTTAGCCTTACATGCCATTGATTTTCTTGAATTTTCTAAGTTAATTTCCAGCTGCTCACCCATCACAAAGGGCCTATGTTTGACTAAACTTTGGTCATTAACAAATTTTTGGAGTGGTTGCCCCTTGTACAATTGAAAATTAGGCTCTGTTATTTGTTTTAAGGGTTACCTTTCATCAAATTGGGATTCTTTGCTATGTGCCCTTATTGATTTTGGTGTAAGTGGCTCCATCTTCTTACCAAACTCATTAACTATTTTTTCCAACAATTCTTCATGTGTCCCAATAGTGCTATGTCCTTGTGTCTCCCATTCATGATGCCACCATTCATGGGAAACCCCATCCAAATGATGGATGAAAAAAATTAATGCTTTCTTTCTACCTCTAGGACTTAAATCAAGGTACTCACTTACCTTGTCAACCCAAGCTCTTATCGAAATACCTGGATCACCATCAAAAGTTGGAAGAACTATCTTCCCCAAGTCATCCTATGTAGCTATGTGCTCATGGTGCTCTTTTCCATATCTCAAACCTAGCCAATACTTGAAGCTCCTTCCCCTCCTGTACTGAGATGCAAGTGTCAAGTACTCATCATAATCCTCCATTAAATCCTAATGAATCAAATGTTGGTCCTCCATCTTGAGGGGTTGATTCTCCTGATCTTGGCCCTGTGTAATACTTTCAATCCTTCCCTTGTCCATGTTATTTTTTGATATAAACCCTAAATCCCACATATAGTCAAGATATGGCTTTGATACCACTGTAATGTCCCCAAATGGGACAATTTAAACCTGTTGGAGTTTACACAACAAACCCTTGAATAAATTGCCAAATAATTGAAATTTTGCTCCATAAACCAGCTAGCCCTAGCTGAAAAAATAGAATATCTAAGCAAAACACACCAAAATAACTCCACAAATAGCTAAAAATTATTTAGAAAATAATGTACCTTTTTTGGATCAAATTGAATTGGTGAAATGGCTATAAATACCCATGCCACTAATCCTTTTTTTACATGAAGATACATTTGTTTTTTTGAATCAACAAACACCACAAAAACCTCCACAAGTGGTTCACTATAGTTTAGAAAAATGAGGGAAATAAATTTGAATATTATTTCTTATATTTGGTCCCTCAATTCACCTCCTGAATCTCTCCAATCAAATTTCCCAAGTTACCAAAAATATATAATAAATTTCAAAATATTTTTAGGGTCTAGATTGACCTTCCACACATGCAAATTGACCCAAAACAATTCACTAACATCTGTAATAAATTACAAAAATTATCTTGATCTTAGAAGAGGGTTCCAAAGTCCAATTTACCTCCTTGAGAGGGGTCTCCACCCTCCCAAAGCAAGTCACCACCTTGAGATGGCCTCCAAACTTGATTCAAGCTCCTCTGAGGTTGCTCTTCTTTTTGACATACAATTTGAGTATTTTCATCTCTCTGAAGGGTTGTAATAATTTTTTTATTGAAGATGGTGTCCAAAGACACCTTTGTAGATCCATTTGCATATAACTATGTAAAATTGAGGCATAATTATATTCCTTTAATAGAGATACCTTGGTAAAAAAATGGAGGTTTTCATCTTCAAACTCCTTAATGCACTTGAAGGTTTTCTTCTTTGAGTCACTTGTTCAAGTTTGACGTACTTGTACAAGAATTTCAATATCAAAAAATGCATAACCTTTTCGAATGAGCCTTCTATTTCCTTTTATATTCCTCCTCCAAATGTGATGCCCAAAATAGAGAGGAAGAGTTTACCTTTTCTTTTTTTTTTTAAAGATATATTACAAACTTCCTTATAAAAGCACTTTGAGGACTTAAGTGCCCATGACCCTCAAATGGTCCCAACTTAAATGAAAATTAGATAAAAAATATTTTTTGTATAATCTAAACTAAAAATTAGAATACTTAAGTACTTTTCACTTTTTTGCTCTTTGAATAGCCCCCACATAGTTCACTTCTCTTTCTTTCCCTTAGTCTTGTGGGAATAAAACCAAGTTAAGGGTATATAAGCAAGTTATGCTAAAAAATGGGATATTACATTAGTAACACCAGTTTGATCCACTTATCAAACTCTAGGATTATGAGGTACATCTTTTCTTGATGCCTTGAATCCTCTTTGCAACTCTTCTTCATTTGGAGTTCAATGGATATGTTCATTTTGCTCTTGTCATGGTTGTACCAACTACCTTTCCCTATCATTCTTTCTCTTATGGTGGCTGGAAATCTACTTACATACTCTTGACCCACCTCCACGGTGTTGGAGTGTGAGGAGCACAATTTCCTAAGGACCATGCACACCATGGAAATAAAATTTCTTAATGGAAACAAACTGAAATTGCAAAAATTAGTAGTCAATGAGCTACCAACAGTGCTTGCAATGACCCATGGGTCACAACACTTGTCTCCTAACATCACTCCCATGATTAGCCAAGTTTTTTTCTTGGTAAACCCACTTAAAACATAATAGAAGAGGGTTGTATAAGGACTGTATGTAATGTCCCCCTTTTTGAATTAGTCTTGGGAGGAGACCTTTAGTATTTTCATTCCCAAGGGCTAAGGAAATTAGAGGCAAAAAGGCAAACATTTGTGAGCTTCAAAGCATTTTATGATAAAATACTTTATTATCTAATTTTGATACCATTTTGAGGATCTTGGTCACTTAAGACCTAAAGTGATTTTATAAGAAAGCTTTTTATTATATTTTTTTAAAGAAAAAGGTAAACCCTCCCTCCTTGTTTTGGATGCCACACTTGGAGGAGAGATATAAAAGGAAAATAAATGCTCATTTAAAAAGGTTATGCATTTTTGATATTGAATTTTTTGATCAAGTATGTCAAACTTGTTCACCACAACTTGAGGATGAAAACTTTCAAGTGTGACAAGGTTTGGGGATGAAAACCTCCATTCCTACATTCAGAGCAGCTCTATTCTGAAATATTTCAAATAAGATAATTTGTTGAATATTAGGAATATTTGGAAACCCTAATTTAATATGAAAATTTTTTGATTTAATTGTAACAAACCCTAGCTGCCAACAACCCTTCAAATATAGCTCAAAATTAGCTTAAAAATATGTCAATCCCCAAACAATCAGTAGTTGTCCAAATAAGAAATTATAGCTTTTCAAAAATAGAATTTATTCTTCAAACTCTAGGTGCCCTTGGATGCAATATTAAAATGAAAATTATAGATGTTTTATCATGCCACAAATCTCATGAAACCCTCAATAAATGGCATAAATATTATTGCAATAAAAAATAGAATTATTAGTGAATTTTTTGAATGTCTTTATGGCTAAAAAAGTCCAAAAAGCTAATTGTCCAAGTTAGAAAATTATAAAAAAATTACAGAATTCAATTCAAGACAAATTGACCTTCATAAGAGGTCCAAACCTCTCCGAAAGCAAGTTGCCACTATGCAAAAAATTAGGAACAATTCTAAAATTGTCTTTAGGGCACAAAACCCCCCCAAAACATAAGAATTCACTCCCAAACCAAGTCGCTACTCCCCAATAAGAAATTTTCAACTTGAAAATGCCCAAATAGTCTATAAAACACCTTTGTAGGACTAGATGATTCCAAAGGTAGTACCTGAATGAAGCTACTTCTAAGAAGGAAGAGGGTTTTCATCTCTTAACTCTGTTGCTTGAAGGATTTTGTCTTCAAAGTAAATGGCTTAGCATTTTCATTCTAATATATCAATTTTCAATATCAAAATCATAACATAACCTCCAAATGAATCCTCATTTCTTTTTATAGCCCTCCAAGTGTGGCACCCAAAAAAGGAAGAGATAGTAACTTAAAATGTTTTAAAATATCTTTCTTTATGATTTTTTTCTTAAAATCACTTAAGCCTTCATGACCCTTAAAGGTCCCATCTTTAACTGAAATAAGAAACATAAAGTAACTTTCTAAAAAGTTAATTTTACAAATATTCAAACAAAACATTCAATACTCTTTTCCCTTCATGCTTGTCCCTGAGCCCCTATAAATAAGTTAAGGCTAAGGGTCTTCCAAGATGTCCCTATCAAAAGAGGGACATGACATATTTAAGGGTTGTAATTGTGCTTCAAATTTGCATAGTTGCATGCAATTGGACCTACAAGGATATTTTTAGACACCACCTTCATCAATGATTGTTTCAAACCTTATAGAGAGCTAGAAATTTGTATTTTGTAGGTCAAAAAGGTGGGCAAATTTGATTTGAGGAGTTTGGTTGATCTAGAAAGCCTTCCCTAGGGTGGATACTTGTTTTGGTAGAGTGGTGATCCCTCTCAAGAGGGCTAATTGGCTTTAGAACCCTCTTCTAGGGTTTAAAAGTATTTTTAGAAATTTATTCCATCTTGATGAATTGTTGGAAGGTTGATTTGCACATGATATAAAGTGATTTTGTGCCCTAGATAATATTATAAATTTATTATATTATTTCAGTAGTGAAATAGGGTTTTGATAATTTTGGGACAACTTTTAATGGGCTTACCATGATGAATTTTTTGTTTTATAGCTACTATTTTTGTGATCATTTTGAACTATCACTTGCATTGAAATTTCAAGTATTTTGGAAGTTGTGAATTTATGAAATTCCACTATAATTTTGCAATAATAAATTTCAAAATTTTGAGTTTTGACTTTTAAAAATAGTGGCTACAATATAAATCTTAGTTCATAATTTTTGGAGGGTTAGAAGTATCAAATTTGATTTTTTCCCTAATCGTCTAAGGGTTTAGTGGAGAAAATTGATGAATATTGTTTCATTTTTTGATGTGTGTTATTGGTTGAATTTGCATTTTTATATTCTTTGAAGGAAGTGGTTTTGGATTAGGTAAGGTTTGTTGAAAAACCCCAATTTTTCCTAATTGTCCCATTTGGGGACATTACAATGGTATCAAAGCCATATCTTGGCTATATGTGGGATTCAAGGTTTTTATCCAACAATAAAATGGACAAAGGAAAGATTGAAAGTCTTACTCAGGCTTAGAATCATGGGAATCAACCCCTTAAGATAGAGGACCAGCCTTTAATTCATTGGGATTTAATGGAAGATTATGATGAGTACTTGACTCTTGCCCCATAGTACAGAAAGAGAATGACCTTCAAGGATTGCCTAGGTTTGAGATATGGCAAAGAGAACCACGGGCACATAGCTATGCATGATGATTTGGGGAAAGATAGTGCTTCCAACTTTTGATGGTGACCTAGGTATTTGAATGAGAGCTTGGGTGGACAAGGTGAGTGAGTACCTTGATTTGAGACCTAGGGGTAGAAGGGAAGCCTTAATTTTTGTCATCCAACATTTGGATGGGGCTGCCCATGAATGGTGGAATCATGGATGGGAAACACAAGGGCACAACATCATTGAGACACATGAGGAATTCTTTGAGAAAATCATTGATGAGTTTGGTAAGAAGGTGGAGCCATCAAAACCAAGCTCACTAAGGGTGCCAAGTAAGGGTTTCCAATTAGATGAAAGATAGCCCTTAAAACAATTAACTGAACCTAATTTCCAATTGTATAAGGGGCAGCCACTCCACAAGCTTGGTAAACACAAAAATTTAGTCATAATAGGCCTCTTGTGATGGGCAATCAACTAGAATTTAAATCAGAAAATTTAATAAAATTGAAGGCATGTAAGGCTGAAGTTAAGGGCAGCCACCAAGTGAAGGACATTTGAAGTTTGGACACCAAAATTCAGTCAATTATGGACCTCTTATGATGGGCAATCAGCTAGAATTAAAATCAGAAAATTCAAAAAAATTAGAAGCATGTAAAACTAAAGTTGAAAGGCAGCCACAAATAGGAGATATCAAGGAAGAGAAATCAAGCACCTTGGGGCAGCCAAGTGTTGAATCTTCTAAAATTAATAAATCTAAAAATTTAGGGCAGCCAAAGGAGAACAAGGATGGGATATAAGAGTTTCTAGAGTTAGCCACTTGTGGAGAAGAAGATAGCCAACAAAAAGTTGTTCAACAACTTCATGAGCAACCAAAAGAATAAGAAGAAGAGGAAGGTATGAAAGAGGAAAGATCAGATTTGCACAAGGGTAAGCATTTGGGTTATCCACTTGGTAAGTGTTCATCATTTCCTCCCCATACTTGGTTCTTTCATTTTTTTAAGCCTTGTGCTAACGATGAGGTTGAGGTAAAGGGCACTGAATGGAGGGAGAGATTCTCCCAAGACAATTCAAGGAATGGGTATGGCAAATGTCTATCATGCTATCATGAATGTAGGATCCAGGTAGCCTTACAAGCATAAATTTGTTATTTTGTCATATAGCGAGATAAAGGATAAAACTTGGACCATCATGGAAAGGAGCATAAGAAAGAGATACCATGATCCAAGGATCAAAGAGAGGGCTGTAAGTAATGCATTAACTGCTATTTTCCACAATTTCAGTTGTTTTCCATAGTATTTCTTGTTGCCAGGGTGAGTATTGGCCCTAGGAAGGGGTGCTTCTCACACTTCAACACCATGGAAATGGTTCAATCATGTATAAGTGGGTTTCCATCCACTACAAAGGGAAATTAGAAGAAGGAAGAAGCTTGTTATAGCCATGATAAGGAAAAGCAAAGACACCAAAAAGAAGTCCATATCATGTTCATGAGGCATGATGGAGTAATTTTGAAAGTGTTGATAAACACTATTGTTTCTACTAATGTGTTTTTTCCATGTGTAGGTTTATTTGGGAGATCACTTACAATGGCAAAGATCAATGCAAGGAGGTGATTTCCATGCATGAGCAGCCAATTGGAAGAGGTAAAAAATTTAGTTTGCAAAGGCAGCCCAAAAAGTGCCATAAGAGGCACCCTATTCCATATGGCAAGGGTGATGTGGAGTGCATTGAGAAGGGCATGAGACCCCTCTTGGATTGGGCAAAGGCCCAAGTGGTGAACAGCCGGTTACAGGGTATGATTTTCGAAGAATTTTGGTCCTTTTTTATTTTGGAAAATTCTGAAATTGTCTTGTTACATTCATGGCTAACATCATAGACAAAGGGCATATTTTGTGGCATGGTACAGCCAAGGAAGGGAACTAAAATTTTTGGTATAAGGTCTTAATTTTTTGTCACCAAAATTCCTGAGTTAAGGGAGATACTACAACCACCTATTTGGAGTAAAAAAGTTGAGAGTAGAAGCATACTACAGCCCTTGCCCAAAAAAATAATGCACCAATCGAATCTGATTCTTTTCAATCAGAGAAATCAGATGTGGGGACACTATTCCAGCCCCTTCACATGGGTAAGATGACTATTTTTCTTTGTGTACTTATAGATGTACATGAATTTTGAAAGTATCAATGTTTAGGGGCATGATTTGCATGAGAAAGGGGCAAAGTTTGAGGCCATTGAGCAGCATAACATCTTGATTCATCTTGAGGCACTTTTCTAGCCATTACACATAATCAAGATGACTTATTTTATTGTTTATTTATAGTTATCATTAAATTCTGGAAGTGTCCACGTTTTGGGGCACAAGTTGCATGAGAGAAAGGCATGGAACGACACTACTTCTTGGTGCATGATGAGTATTCTCTTGACTCCTATTTTGTTTCCCACATGCATAAAAATGATGAGAAGGGGCAACCAATGGTTGAACACATGAGGACATCATTGCAAGGTTAACTGCATAACCATGACATCCTCTCACAAGGTATGCTTTCAAATTGGCTCAAGTTTATTTTCTCTTTGCAAATAGTGGGGCTACCATTTTGGTTTGGGGAGAGATTGGCATGGCATATAGAAAACCCTAAAAAATTTTAGAATGTATACCATAGAATCACACACTCCCTAGCCCACTTTCAAAGGAAAAATTATATAAGGGGCAGCCTTATCACACATTTCAATTTGATTCATTTTGGCAGCCCTAGCTCTTTGTGCATAGTGTTTGAGCTCATAATGGCATTCTTGAAGAATATAGATATGGACTCATGGGAGGTCAACTTGATAAGGAATAAGTTAATGTGTGGGAATTGCACAGCTATACATTACATATATATCCCATATATCAGTAGGTATAGGTTTATTGTTGGAAGGATCTTGTAATGTCTCCATTTTTGATCTATACCCTCGTGAGACCCTTAGCCCATTCTTGTTTCCAATAGCTAAGGGTAGAGGAAGGAAAGGGAACATTGTGGGCCACTTGTGAGGAGTTAATAATAGAAAATGTTCTTTATATTTTTAATTTTGAGTTGAGCTATGAAAAAACACCTTATATTTCTATTTCATTTAAGTGGTGGGGTTTATAGGTCTTGGGCACTTAAGGCTTAAAGTGAAATTAAGAGGATCTTTTAATATTTAAAAAAGAAAGGTAACTCTTCTCTCTAATTTTGGGAACTACATTTGGAGTAATGGCATATAAAGGCAAGTAAGGATTCATTTGAAGATTATGCATAATTGGATATTGGAATTATTGATCATGTCAATCTTGGTTTCCACATCTTGAAGATGAAAAACTTCAAGAAGTGTCTTAGGTTTGGAGATGAAAACCTCCATATTTCTACTTTGGAAACTCTACTCAAGGGTTGTGAGCTTTAAATTTCATGTGTTCATACAAGTGGATCTACAAAGGTGTTTTGAAACACCACCTACTTTTAGAAATTTGAGTGAACTTAGGGTTTGAGAAAAAATTTAGAAACTAGGGTGTTTAGAATTTTAAAGCAAGTTTTGGTGGCCTTCCCATGGAAGGAAAATTTTTATAATATTTGTATTTGATAGTCACTAATTTTGTGGTCAATTTGAACTCTTATTTGCATCATAATTCCAAGTATTGAGGGAGTTATGAATTTTTGAAGTTTCAGTCTGTTTGTAGGAAATAATAAATATTGTGGACAACAAATTGTTTGGGAAACGCTGATTTGCAGGTTTTTATCTTGGGTCATTTGTTTTGGAGTGGTTTTACAGGGTTTTTAGGGTCATTCAATTACCTTTCGAAGCTTGCCAAACAAGTCACCCAAGTGACAAAATTGAAAAAAATATTTTTGCAATTTTGGCACTTGGGCGACTTGTTTAGCAAGCTTCGGAAGGTAATTTGGTGAGAGAAACCAAGGGATAATTTCTAGATTTTTTAATTATATTAATTTGAAGTGTGATGAACCATTTTGAGAGTATTTCAAGGCATTTAAGGGATGGAAGTACAGTTTTACTTTTAAATAAAATTTAAAATATTTTTGTGAGGTATTTTTAGCAATTTGTCTTATTATTGGACCCCAAAAAAGGTACTTAATTCTCTAAATAATTTTTAGATTCTTGTGGATTTATTTGGATGCTCTTTAGATTGAATATCATAAATTTTTAAAGCTAAGTTTTGGGTACTTATATATTTTTAGCTTTTAGTTTGGTACTTGTTTTGGCTAGGGTTTGTTGGAAAAACTTTTTTTTTTGGTTGCCGTCCCAATTTGGGAACATTACAGTGGTATCAGAACCAATTTCTTATCCAACTATGGGATGGAAAGGCATATGTCAAACAATGACATGCATGAGGCTAGGTTGGAGAGGCTTATTCAAGCCCAAGATCAAATGATGGGAACTATGGCTACTTTCCTTCTAACATTGAAGGACATGAAAAGGGACCAACCCCTTGAAATGGAGGAACAACTCTTTGTAAATTGGGATTTGATGGAGTACTATGATGAGTACTTGACATGAAAACCTCAACTCAAAAATTTAATGAGCTTCAATGAATTTTTGGAATGGAAGCATGGTAGAGTAGGGTCCAAGAGGAGATAAAACAACCAAAAGGTTATTCTAGATGATTTGAGGGAGACTATACTCCCTACCTTTGATGGGGATCCTAGTACTTTGGTTAGGGCGTGGATGGACAAGGTTATTGAGTACCTTGATTTGAAGCCTAGAGGTGAAAAAAAACTCTAATATTCATCATCCAACATTTGGAAGGGGATGTCCATAAGTGGTGGCATCAAGAAAGGATGACACAAAAGCCTAGCATGATGGGAACACATGAAGATTTGTTGAAAGAGATAAAAGAGAAGTTTGAAATAAAGCAAGAACTAATCATGCCTATATGAACAAAATCACATGATAAACTACTTCAATCAAAGGAAAGACAGCCATTGAAGCAAGTGTCAGAATTGGATTTCCAATTATACAAGGGGCAGCCACTTCATGAACTTGCCAATGTCAAAAAATAAATTAAACAAAGTCCCTCTATGAGGTACAAATAGCTGGGAATTAATTTAAAAAAATTGAAGAGATCATTAGCCAAAGAGGCTGATGTTGGAAGGCAGCCACCTAATGGAGAGACCTTAATGATTGAGCATCAAAAAGAAGCCATTAATGAACCCAAAGAAACAAGCAATCAGCTGAAGTTAAGAGCATAAAATTTAGAAGAGTCAAAGCCACACAATAAAAGCATAGGAGGGAAGCCATCTAAGGGAAAACAAGTTAAATTTGGAGGGTGAATGCATCAAAAAGATAGGGACACCCAACATGTGACAAAGGAAGAAGTGATTGCCACCCTATCAAGTGCCAATAAATGCCGCCTTTTTTGTGTTAGAGGTACCATTAATGGAAAAAGGGTTATCACATCAATGTACAATGGAGCCACTCATAATTTTATCAATGCCAAAATCGTTGCAAAACATAAGCTGCCCACTAAAGCAAATGAAGGATTTAAGGTGACTATTGGGGATGGCTCCTCCATCTCATGCATTTCTGACATATACACATTTGAAGGAGAATTTAATGTGATTGATCATGATGAGTTAGATGTTCTTGGAGCCCAATGGTTCCAATCCCTTGGAGAATAAACTCATAACTTGCACAAATCAGAATTGAAACTTATGACAGCCAACAAGGAAGTTGTTCACCATGGTCTAAGCAATGGAACACCTATATCAGTGACTTCAAAAAGGATGGAAAAAGCTTTCAATAAAGGGCATATTACTTGGGCAGTGGAATTATTCATGCATGATACAATATCATATTTGTGTTTGGGTAAGCAATGTAATGGTCATCTTGGTAAGTTCTCATTGATTCCTCCTCATGCTTGGTTCCTTCATTATCTTGTTTGAAAAGTTTGTGCTATCACTAATATTGAGGTGAAGGGCACTCAATGGGAAAGAAAACCCTTCCAAGTGAATGGACATGACAAGTATCCACATGGATATGGGATCCAAGTGAGTGATACAAAGGTAACATTGTTACTATGTCATGTTGGGCCAATATAAAGAAGGTTATAGACAAGGGTAATCATGGTTCTATGATCATAGTGACTACTTTCCTTTGCATTTTCAGTTTGTTTCCCTTATGATTGTTTGTTCACATGGTATGTATTGATCCTAAGGTGTGATCCTCACACCCCAACACCATAGAGGCAGTTCAAAGATATCTAAGTGAATTTCTAATTGCACATATGATGTTTGAAGGTATTGCAAAAAATTGTGAAAAAAAGCTAAGGCCTTACTTGATAATAGGACATGAAGAAGGGATAGCCCCACACATTGGTTCCTATGAAGGAATCAGTAAAACAAAAAATTTAGATTTAAGAGAAGGGTAAACCATAGAAAAATGGCACTTTGGGACAGCCTAGAATGGAAGATTGTGAGTATGTAATGTCCCCATTTCCACATCATGAATAAACAAGTCTTGAATACCTTTAGTCTATTTTCCCATAGACTAAAAGAGCCTTTTTTGGAGAATGTTATTTTATTAGTTATTTATTAATTGTCTAAATAGTGTTTTTTAATCATAAGGCAATTATTAATTAATTAATAGAATATTTAAAAAAGTGATTTTTACCACTAAAGTGCTTAAATAAATTAAATATTTATTTATTTACCTTAAAGTAATTTTAATTAACATTTTAATTAAGGCCAATAATTAATATATTATTTAGAAAAGAGATTTTGGCATGGGAGCTAAAGTAAAAATAAGGAAAGGTGTTTTATCTTCTCAAAGTGGTTCACCATCTTTAGAAAGTTATAAATACATGGCGAAGGCTACAATGGAGGATATGCTGAATTTTGATAAATTGTTCTTTATGTTTGAAAAAAACTATTGGGATGCATGCCCAATAGAGGTTTGCTACCTTTAGTATTGATCAATCTAAAAAAGTGTCTTTTGACACCATCTTTTGCTAAGGAGATCTTGTTCTTGCCCTAGAAGTGGGGTAATTTGCTTTGATGAGTTTGTGTGGATTTTTATGAGGGTTTCATGGCTTTTTTATTGCATATTAACCTTGCTAAATATTTATACTATTTTTTCAAGTGGAACAAACCACCTTGGAAGCTTGGATCTAGGGTTTGGAGGCTTCTTTTGGTCTATTTATTGTAAATTAAATATTATGATTTTATTTTCTAATTTTTTGTGTGTTGGTGTGAGGAATTGGAGGTGTTTTTGGAGGGTTTGAAGTAGAAAATTAAATAATAATTTTCAAAATTATTATTTATTTATTTTGACAGGAAACTAGGATTTTCAAAATTTCAGAGAAACTTTTGGTGACCTTCCCATGGAAGTAAAATTCTAAAATTATTTTTAATTGATAGCCATTATTTTTATGATCAATTTGAGCTCTTGTCTCCATCATAATTCCAAATATTGAGGGAGTTATGAATTTTTAAAGTATTCATTTGTTGTAGGAAATAAATATTTGTTGAGGGCAGATTTTTGACAAGGGTTTGAAGCGGAAAAAATATTTAGAACTATTTTTTTGGAATTAAATCAGACTTTTCAACCATCAAAAAGTGACGTTTGAGCTTCAAAATTAGGCAAAAAGGTACTTGTTTTGTGCAATTTAATTTTTGGTTATTTTCTATCAATTTTCAGTTATTTTGGAATAAGTTATTAGCTGGAATTTATCCATAAAACCCTACCATTTTGGTGTATAGGGTTTTTAGGGCTTAACAAGGGTTTTAAGAGCTTATTTTTCAAACTAAGGTTTGTTGATTGCATTTTCAAAATTTTGGGATTTAGGAAAAAACCTTTTTTGCATGAAATTGTCCCATTTGGGAACATTACAGTGGTATCAGAGCACCGATCTTGTTTAACCTATAAGGGTTTGTGTTTTCAAATTTGGATGCAGTCTATGAAACATGGAGTTTATAAGTGAAGATGAATTCAGAACAAAGCTTCACAGATTGAGAAAAAATCTTGAGCATCCACATCATTTAAAAAATATTTTGCTCAATATTTTGGAAGAAGCAACAAACTATTTGCCATGATAGGACAATCAGATTCTAAGTCTATGTTTTGGGAAATGAATCTTTTGGTGGTTTATTTGGCTAGATCCAAGATTTTGAGACATTCATATTCGGATGTGAGACTTGTAGCTATCACTTGTATTAGTGAAATTACAAGGATAATAGCTCTGAAATAATAATACAGTGACAACATCATGAAGGAAATATTTCAGTTGATGGTGGAAAGTTTTGAAGGTCTTGATGACATCACAAGTTCTTTTAATAAGATAATCACTATTCTGAAAAATGTGGCAAATGTCAGATCTTATGTGCTAATGTTAGATAATGAGTGTGAACTTATTGTTAAGATGTTTCAACATTTTTTTGAAATTGCTTGTAAGAATCCTACCAGAAATGTTGTAGCTTCTATGCATAAAATCTTTATTATGACACTCAATGAGAATGATGATCTTTCCAATCCATTATTATATATCTTGTTGACAGGTTTGGGGCTAGAAAAGGAAAAAAAATCAATTGCACATATGATGTTTGAAAATGTTGAAATTGATTGTCAAGAAAAATTGGGGCCTTATTTGATAGTGGAGCATGTAGAGGAAGAGAAGATTGAACTACATGGAGAGTTGAAAAGAAATAATGAAGGGACAACCCTTCATGAGGATTCCTATGAGGGAGCCAAAGAAACAAAAAAAATCATATTTTAAGGAGGAATATAAGCTACAAAAATATGACACTTTAGGGCAGCCTAGAGTGGAAGATTGTGAGCATCAACAATCTGAGTTTTTGGAGCAGCAAAGAGGGCTGCAAATGATGGATGAAAATGAGAAGATGCTAGGTGTTTTGGGGCAGCCAAGTACCCCAAACTTTGGTATTTAAAAATATGATTTTGAAGAAGCCAAAGAAACTGAGATATTCATAGAAAGATATGAGTTGAATAGTGATTTTTGTTTGGAATCTAATGATTATTCAAAAATTTTGCATGGCTCTAGATTTGATGAAAGAAATTGGAAGGAACAATTCCTAATCACAAATAAGAAGGGAATGCATGCCTTGACAAGGTTGGATGGCACAAGATGGCTTTTTGATAGATCAATGCACAATGAGATGAGGGAATGCTTAAAGGAAAAGAACACTATGATGGACTTGTATACAATCAAAATGGATATTGGAAAATATCAAGATAATAACTTATTGTGGAATGTAAAAGGAAATCCATTGTGTGAAATGGATAGGAAGGAAGGATCAAGACATCAGGAAAACATCCCAAAATTTAACAAGTGGATCAAAGGGGTGTTATATAACACCAATGATTTCCCTAAATTACTTGTTTCATGTGTAGGTTTATTTGGAAGATCTCTTACAATGAGCAATGCAAGGAGTAGGTTGGTTCCCATACATGGGCTACCAATTGGAGGAGTTGAAGATGAAAACATGGATGAAGACTTAAATACTACACTAGAGTGGGCAAAGGCCCAAATCATGAGCAACTTTGGACAAAATGAATTGGTGAAGGAAAAGTTGTTTCCTACCTTCCCAAAAAAATCAAAAGTTTTGGAAAGGTGTGGAAACTTTACTCCCAAAAATTCTGAGTTGAAGAACCTATGGCAACCACCTATCATGCATAAGAAATCTGATTTTGGGAGCATTCTAACACTAGGAAAATGTTGTTAGGTGTAATTCTGATTTGGTACAATCAGAAAACTCAGTTTCTACGTCACTATTACAGCTCTTTCACATAGGCAATAGGTCTGATTTTGTTATGTACTTTCAGCTATCCATAAATTTTGGAAATATTAATAATTGGGGTCATGATTTGCATAAAAAAAGGGGGAAGTGTAAGGACACGAAACAACAGTACCTACGGATTCGGTTTAAGCATCCCTTTGATGTCTATTTGGTCACACATGGCAGCCATGATGAAAGGAAGAAATATGATCCTTGTGGCACTTTCTATCACTTGGTAGGAGGAATAAAGGTATGTACAAGTTCTGAAATTTATCACTCAAAAAAATTAGGTATGCAAAAGCAAATTTAAACTTACGTTAGAGGGGAAAATTCTGAGTTTTATGATGCATTCTAGCTCTTGGGATATGAGAGATATATGTACAATCAATTCTACATTTGCTTACATAGAAAATCAGAGGTTTATTTGCATATGTAACCATGTCAACATGAAGGGAAAACTGATTTATTTCATACAAAATAATTTGCACAAGATTCAAGAAATGTAATATTGTTGGTATCATGTGAAGGTGACGTAAGGAACCTCCTCAAAAAAAGGTATAACCTTCTTTTGAAAATGTTGGAGAGCTTTTGGGGAAGTATGAAGAGAATCATATGCATGTTGGAGGTAAGTAACATGGGGCAGCCTCTTGTTGGGTGCAAATTTCACACTTGGATGTCCATACATGGTGGCGAATGTGTCTTAAAGGCCTTTTCTCATAGACAATATAGTTCTAATTTATTTTTGCATATTTTGTGGGACATGTAATAGCACATGAGTTAATTTTTCATATAGGGCAACAAGGTGGTTTGGTTCACTTGTGATTTGCATAACCACTTCAAGTCATATCTCACCCATTTGGGAGGTATAAGGAGTTCACTTACCTTCCACTCAGTATTGGGAGGGGTAGAAAATGGGGAGTCTTTTGAACATTGGGAAGGCCATGAGGATCCTATTGATGATTGGGGGTAGCTGCCAAGGTATAAGAATAGTAGTATGAAGAAGCCATTTGAGGATTTCCTCCATTGAAAAATAGGTAAATGGGGACATTGTTTGATAAGGTGTGTTGGGACACCTACTTGGAGTTTGCAATTTTTTAAGGAAAAGAAATTTTGGGTGGGGGGGACTGTAATGTCCCCATTTCCACATCATGAATAAATAGGCTTGAAGACCTTTAGTCTATTTCCCCGTAGACTAAAGGAGCCCATTTTGGAGAATGTTTTTTTATTAGTTATTTATTAATTGTCGAAATAGTGATTTTTATCATAAGGCAATTATTAATTAATTAATAGAATATTTAAAAAGTGGTTTTTACCATTAAGGTGCTTAACTAGATTAAATATTTATTTACCTTAAAATAATTTGAATTACTATTTAAATTAAGGCCAATAATTAATATATTATTTAAAAAGGAGTTGTCAACATGGGAGTTAAAGTAAAGATAAGAAAAGGTGTTTTATCTTGCCAAAGTGGTTCACCATCTTTAGAAAGTTATAAATACATGACGAAGGTTACAATGGAGGATATGCTAAATTCTGATAAATTGTTCTTCATGCTTGAAGAAAACTATTGGGATACATGCCCAATAGAGGTTCACTATCTTTGGTGTTGATCAATCTAAAAATGTGTCTTTTGACACCATCTTTTGCTAAGGAGATCTTGTTCTTGCCCTAGAAGTGGGGAAATTTGCTTTGATGAGTTTGTGTGGATTTTTATGAGGGTTTCATGGTTTTTTTCTTGCATATTAACCTTGCTAAATAGTTATACTATTTTTGCAAGTGGAGCAAACCACCTTGGAAGCTTGGATCTAGGGTTTGGAGGCTTCTTTTTGTCTATTTATTGTAAATTAAATATTATGATTTTATTTTCTAATTTTTTGCATGTTGGTGTGAGGAATTGGAGGTGTTCATGGAGGGTTTGAAGTAGAAAACTAAATAGTAATTTTCAGAATTATTATTTATTTATTTTGACAGGAAACTAGAGTTTTCATAATTTTGGAGAAACTTTTAGTGACCTTCCCACAAAAGGAAAATTCCAAAATTATTTTTAATTGATAGCCATTATGTTTATGATTAGTTTGAGCTCTTATTTGCATCATAATTTCAAATATTGAGGGAGTTATTAATTTTTGAAGTTTTCAGCTGTTCGTAGGAAATAAATATTTGTTGAGGGCAGATTTTTGGCAAGGGTTTGAAGTGGAAAAAATATTTAGAACAACAGTTGTATTTTTGGAATTAAATCAGATTTTCTAGCCATCAAAAAGTGGCATTTGAGCTTCACAAATTGGGCAAAAGGTACTTGTTTTGTGTAATTTAATTTTTGATTATTTTCTATCAATTTTCAGTTATTTTGGAATAAATTATTGGCTGGAATTCATCCATAAAACCCTATCATTTTGGCATCTAGAGTTTCTAGGGCTTAACAAGAGTTTTAAAAGCTTATTTTGCAAACTAGAGTTTGTTGATTGCATTTTTAAAATTTTGGGATATAGGGGAAAACCCCTTTTGCATGAAATCATCCCATTTGGGGACATTACAGAGCATAAAAAATCTAAGCTTTTGGAGAAACAAAAAGAACTACAAATGATTGGCCAATGTGGAGAAAAACTAAGTACTTTGGGATAGCCAATCGAGATGTTTAAAATTGTTACTGAAATGTATGATAAAATTGCTTCCAAAAATTCTAAGTTACATCATCTACTTCAGCCACTTAACATGCATAATAAAACTAATTTTGGAAGCTTGCCAACACTCCAACCAAGGGGAAAAATTGATCGATATAAATCTGATCATGTGCAATCAAAAAGATCATACTTTTGGCCACCAAAATAGCTCCCTTGTTGGAACAACGTGACTAATTTTAGTGCTTACTCCTAGCTGTTCAGGAGTTTTGAGAATGATGCCCTTAGAAGCCACAGTTTGCACAAGTAATGGGTCAAATTTGTAAGTATGAAACAATGATATGCCTTAATTCCTTTTAATCACCCCTATGATGTCCATTTGGTCACATTCTTACATAACAACCATGAGAAGGGGTAGTCAGGGACACAACATGCTTTGCATATGATAGAGACCATTCATAGGGGGTTGCATATGGAGATGAGTTACTACAAAGGTATGTTTCAACATGATTTCCATATTGTTCTCCTTTTGCAAAATTGAATAAGGATGCCATGGCACATGAAGGGCCTACATGAATTGGTTGGAAATGAACAAAGGGGTACGCCATCAATAATGGGAAGTTGGGTAAGGGCCCTAGTGGAAAATAGTGGGAGTGAAAGGATGAAGGAGAAGTGGTCATGAAAGAACTCATAAAATTTTGAGTATTTCCTACCAATTATATGATCCTTGGTCCCCCACAAAAGTGAAAAATTTTTTATGTTCCAGCTAAGAATAAAAGGGGAATGCAAGTATGCAAACACTAATTTTTATTTTTCCCAAAAATCAGATTTCTACATGCATAAACAACAGCTTCTTGAGAGGAAGAACATGAATTTCTTGGACACTTTTTAGCATATGATAGGAGAGAAAAGGGTATGTATAGGTTCTAAAATTCATTACTCAGAAAAATTATATTTAAGAGGTCAAACACAACCATGTATGGAAGGGAAAATTTCTGAATTTTATGACATGTTCTAACTCTTGGGTCAAAAAAGGTATAAGTATGTTTATTTTCATGTTTGTCCACATAAAAATCTAGTAATCTATTTGCATATACAGCCATGTTATTGTTGGTTAATTTCTAGGGCCAGAAATTGACCAACCCTATAGCTTAAAGGGGTCAGGACCTATGTCCATTTTTTGTTTGTTAGTTATGTTCAAGCCATGTATAATAATTTATTGTATAGTCATATTATAGTCTTGTATTAACAGCCCTTGAGTGAATAATTGTGCAAAGGGGACGTACTTCATGCTATATCTTTCCTTTGCAAACCTTATGTTTAGCCCATTTTTTTGTCTGCAGGCTTTAAAGAATGATCCAGCAGTGGAAGGAGTAGGCAGACTTCAGATGAAGATCATAAATATTGCAAAGCTTTTGAAACACTTTAAGCCTCTTAAAGTGTAATCTGATTGGTCTTCAAGGGGCTAGGTCTAGAGTTGTAGAGAGAAGGGACTAGACAAGTCTTCATGGTGTTTTAGAAGTTCTGGGCACGAACTAGGTTACACAAGGCCTTATAAGTTCATTAGATCCTTCCAAAGAAAACAACAGGTTCCTCACACAAAGCCCAGAGCATATATAAAAGCCTAGGGAAATTGTTTCAGACTTGTTCATTTCGGGTAAATTGTTTTGGGTGAGAAAAGATAAAGTGTCAAACAAATTGTCCACAACAAAAATGCCCAAAGAAATAATTCTTTTGGACAAAATGTCTGAGGGAACGGTTGTGGAAAAAAATGTTTGGGCAAATTGTCCATAGGGAAATTCATTCAAGCAAAATGCCCACAATAAAAGCCCCAACAAAGGTCAATTCATAAAGGTAAATTCTTTTGGGCAAATTGTTTGGGACAAATTGTCTAAAATAAAATATCAAAAGGTCATTTTCTCAAGAAAATGTTTGATACAAAATATTGAAGGGTTATTTTCTTAGGAGTGGCTAAAACAGAAGTTATAAAGGTCATTTTCCAACAATGTAGCCAAAACAAAAGTCCCAAAGGGTCATTATTTCATGAAAGTGGCCAAAACAAAGCCCACAAACAAAAAGTCCAAATGAAATGGCTAAGGCAATTTTTGTCCTAACAGGGTAATGGCGGCTATGCAAATGTTAATTTTAGGCTACGACAGATAGCCATTGAAATTCAAAAAGTCCAGGATGGTCCAGCAAGTGTCAAATTCAAGCATAGAAAATGATCATTGGTTTTCAAATATCTCAATGACAGTCACGTGGACGTCAAGTAATTTCATGCAAACATCAAATACAATCATGCAAATGTCAATTTCGAGCTCCATGAATAGCCATTTGGATTCAAAAAATATGATCGATGGCTCTCATTCAATCATACAAAACATCTAGAGACAAGCAGGTAAAGATATGTCAGTGGGTCCTAAAGATCCAACGAAGCACATTTGATCACACAGGTAGAATATAACAGTGCAAACGAGATTGGAAGAGTCAAAGAGCTCAGATTAAATGTGAGGACACCATGTGGCACAAGTGTGAAAGTAGACAGCCTGACAACAGGATCTTGAGGATCAATGTGGGCCTACCAAGTGGCACCAGCCTAGGCAGGGTTGACCAGTCAAGCAAAGATATGTGGCTCACGATCATTCATGCAGGCTAGATCTGACAGTGCAGGATGGGTCAAAAGATTGAGAAGCTGAGTCAGATATTCGATGACCAATGAGCAACATTGAGCCCAAGAGATTTCAAATGAAGGTCAAGGAATAAGTTTGACTAAGACTAAGCTGGGACAAAGTTCTAGGTGGATGCCATAGAGGTAGATAAATTAGGTGAAGGATTTTGCCACCTTGAGTAGGTAGAGAACATAAATGCAAGATCAAATATGATCTAGGTCCTTGGGAGCAGACCCTGTAAAGCCATCTAATTCCATTAAAGCCTTATTGAGATTCCTAAAGAGTTGTTAGTCATAGGATCTACATCTTGTTGAGACTCAGGAGGCCCTAGCCTACGAATCTCTACTTGCAATCATGGCTATATGAAAACCAATAGGGTGATTGGTTTTCATCCATAATATATCCATATCTAGGATAAATGAAAAAATGGCAAATGTGCAAGGAATGTCAAGAGGAACATCAGTGAGCGAGCCCAAGTGACTACCCAGTAGCATGAAGAACATCAAGCATGATTGAGGAAGATAGCAAGTGACATTAATGCAAAATAAGCTTGAGAAGGATTCATAGCTACAGCGATGGAGATTGCTTCTTACATCTGGTCTTGATCTTCACATTCTCCACCATGCCAAAGAAGATATAGTGACATTAATGCAGGGTAAGGCTCAAGGAGATTGCATTGGTGATTGTTCTAAGTGTGATTGGGCTCATTAATGATCCCTTCAGTGCCATTTTCTCTCTCTCACACCTTATTTCTTCCTATAAATACTTGCTTTGAACTCTTGATCAAGATCCCTTGGTTGGAGATAGCACAACTCTACCAAAATCACTTTATAACACTCGAAGAAATATAAGATAGTTTTCAAATTGTAGTTGAATGCTAAGTGTGTTTTATTGAAGTTTAACATGTAGAGTGTATGTTTCCATTTATCATCTGTGTATTCTTCATGTACCTTGCTTCAATTTATTTGGTTTCTTGCAGGTTGTGTGAAGTGTTAGCCAGTGACTTCCCTCTTGAAATGTCATAAGTCCGTAGTGTCTCATATAGACCTATCTCTTCTTGTCCTTCAAGATGTAGGTCTCTTTTCAGCCTTCATACAAAATACTCATGCTTGCAACCTTGTCATAGAATTTGACCAGTCCTTGTTTTGATTGAATTCATTAGTAGTCATAAAAGTGTCCAAGCTGAAAGTGGATCTTAGAACTTTTGGTGCATCACCACATTTAGTATAGATTTTTATTCATGTATTTCTCTCCCTTTTCATCCCAATAGCATAGGCTTAGTATAAGGGACTATATTTTTACATCTAAGGAGATAGCCTCATAAATAATCCTATAGATTTAGCCCAAACTTAAGTAACCCATAGCGTAGGACCATTCCCATGTTGGAATAGATTTGAGAGTAGGACTTGAACACTTCTACTTTCAACCTAGAGTGCAATCAATTCCATAACAGTTACCATAAAGGAAAAGCTGATTTGGTCCAACTCATACAAGATTCTGGAAACATACTTATGTTGGCACCTTGGGAAGGCGATGTAAGAAGCATTCATGACGGGAAGGTAAAACCTTCTTGTGAGGATGTTTGGGAGCTATTCATGAGTTTGAAGAAGATCCTATGCATGCTTGAGATGAGTGACAAGGATTAGCCTCTTGCTGAGTATGTGTTTCACACTCAAATGCTCATATATGGTGACAGATATGTCTTAGAAGCCTCACCTCTTGGAAGGTACAGTGATGATTTATTTTTGCAAATTTGGTGGGTCATGGTCCAACACATGAGAGGGTTTTACACATAGGATAGCGAGGTAATTTGGTTTCCTCATGATCTACGTAACAACTTTTGGTAACGTCTCTTCCATTTGGAAGGTATTAGGGAAGGGAGTTTTCTCATCCACCACTTGGTATTGAAAAGGGTGGTTGATTGGGAGCATATGGAGCCTTTGGAAGGCTATGAGGGCACTTTTAGTATGTGGGGGTAGCCCCCAAAACATAGGGACAATAGTATGAAGGAGCCAATTGAGAATTATTTTCCTTTGGATGGAATCACCAATGGACATTGCATCATAAGGTATGTTGAAACACCTCTTTGGATAGTACAATTGCTTGAGGACAAGAAATTTTGGGTGGGAGGACTGTAATGTCCCCATTTTTGATCTAAACCCTCGTGGGACCCTTAGCCCATTCTTGTTTCCAATGGCTAAGGGTAGAGAAAAAAAAGAGCATTATGGGCCACTTGTTAAGAGTTAATAATAAAAAAGGTACTTTACATTTCTAATTTTGAGTTGAGTTATGAAAAATCACCTTATGTTTCTATTTCACTTAAGTGGTGGGGTTTAAAGGTCTTCGGCACTTAAGCCTAAAGTGAAATCAAGAGGATTTTTTAATATTTTAAAAATAAAGGTAACTCTTCCCTCCAATTTTGGGTGCTAAACTTGGAGGAGTGACATATAAAGGAAAGTAAGAATTCATTTGAAGATTATGTGTAATTGGATATTGGAATTATTAATCAAATATGTCAAGCTTAGTTTCCACCTCTTGAAGATGAAAACATTCAAGAAGTGTCTTAGGTTTGGAGATGAAAACCTCCATTCCTTCTACTTGAGAAACTCTATTCAAAGATTGTAGGTGAGCTTCAAATTTCATGTGTGCATTCAAGTGGATCTACAAAATTGTTTTGAAACACCACCTACTTTTGAAAATTTGAGTGAACCTAGGTTTTGAGGAGGAAAATTTTGGAAACTAGGGTTTCAAAAATTTAAAGCAAGTTTTGGTGGCCTTCATATGAAATAAAAATTTTGATATTATTTTTATTTGATAGTCACTAATTTTTTGGTCAGTTTGAGCTCTTATTTGCATCATAATTCCAAATATTGAGGGAGTTATGAATTTTTGAAGTTTCAGCCTGTTTTTAGGAAACAATAAATATTATGGGCAATGAATTGTTTGGGAAAGACTAATTTGCATGTTTCTATCTTGGGTGATTTGTGTTGGAGTGGTTTTTTAGGGTTTTTAGGGTCATTAAATGCCTTAGAATATTCAAAATTTATTTCCACAATTTTGACACTTGGGCGACTAGTTTGGCAAGCTTCAGAAGATAATTTGGTGAGAGAAAACCAAGGGATAATTTCCATATTTGTTCATTCTATTTATTTGAAGTGTGGTGAACCACTTGAAGAGTATTTCAAGGCATTTAAGAGTTTAAAAGCATAGTTATAACTTCAAAAAAAAATAGAATATTTTTGAGAGGTATTTTTAGCAATTTATCCTATTATTGGGCCCCAAAAAAGGTACTCAATTTTATAAATAATTTTCAGCTTCTTGTGGATTTATTTGAATGCTCTTTAGATTGAATATCATATATTTTTCCAGCTAGGGTTTGGTTTGTTATAGATTTTCATATTTCAATTTGGTACTTGGTTTGGCTAGGGTTTATTGGAAAACACTCTTTTTTTAGTTGTCGTTCCAATTTGGGGACATTACAGATCCTCTATTTGATAAGGGGTTAATTGAGCTTAGGGGCCAAATATTGGGTGACAGCCTTTATGAGGAAGTTTTCAATGCTTATGGAACTTTAAATGACAAGTTTGGAAGGTGGTTTTGAGAGAGTTAACAAATATTGTTGGTTACACATTGAAGAATATAGTTGGGGCAACCATTGGTGTGAAAGAAAACTGAGATTGGTGACTGGTTTTGAGATTGGCTACAGCTGGTACATGTCTAACAACAATAGGTACAATAGCAAGAAGAAACTAGAGATGGTTTCCCTTCATTGGAAAAAAATTACAAGTGGAAATTGCATAATAAGGGAGGTTGGGATACCCCTTTGGATACCACAATTGCTCGAGGACAAGCAATTTTGAGCGGGAAGGACTGTAATGTCCCCCTTTTTGAACTAGTATTGGGAGGAGACCCTTAGCCTTTCTATTCCCAAGGGCTAAGGAAACTAGAGGCAAAAAGGAGAACATTTGTGAGCTTTAAGAGCATTTTATTATTAAACACTTTATTATCTAATTTTGGGACCTTTTTGAGGGTCTTGGTCACTTCAGGCCTAAAGTGATTTTATAAGGAAGATTTTTATAATATCTTTTTTAAAGAAAAAGGTAAATTCTCCCTCCTTAATTTGGGTGCCACATTTGAATGAGAAATATAAAAGGAAAGAAAAGGCTCATATAAAAAGGTTATGCATTTTTTATATTGAATTTGTTGATCAAGTATGTCAAACTTGTTCACCACAACTTGAGAATGAAAAATTTCAAGTGTGACAAGGGTTTGGGAATGAAAACCTCCATTTCTACATTCATGACATATTTATTCAAGTGTTGTAATTATGCTTTAGATTTGCATGGTTGCATGCAATTGGACTTACAATGATGTTTTTGGACACCACCTTCAAGGATTATTTCAAACCCTATAGAGAGCTAAAAATTCATATTTTGCAGGTCAAAGAGGTGGATGAACTTGATTTGAGGAGTTTGGTTGATCTAAGAAGCCATCCCTAATGTGGTAACTTGCTTTGGGAGAGTGGCGACCCCTCTATAAAGGGCTAATTGGCTTTAGAACCCTCTTCTAGGGTTTAGAGGTATTTTTAGCAATTTATTCCAACCTGGCAAATTGTTGGAGGGTTGATTTGCACATGATTTAGGGTGATTTTATGCCCTATATAGTATTATGAATTTATTATATTATTTCAGTAGTGAACTAGGGTTTTGAGAATTTTGGGACAACTTTTGGTGGGCTTCTTATCATGGTAAAATTTTGATTCTAATTTTTTTTATATCTACTATTTTTGTGATCATTTTGAGCTATCACTTGCATTGAGATTTTAAGTATTGTGGAAGTTGTGAATTTATGAAATTTTGCTATAATTTTGCAATAATAAATTTTAGAATTTTGAGTTTCGACTTTTGAGTGAATATTTTGACTTCTAAAATTAGTGGCTGCAATATAAAGCTTAGTTCATAATTTTTGGAGGGTTTAAAGTATCAAATCTGATTTTTGCCCTAATTGCCTAAGGTTTTAGTGGAGAAAATTGCTAAATATTGCTTCATTTTTTTAAGTGTGTTATTGACTGAATTTGTATTTTTAGATTATTTAAAGGAAGGGGTTTTAGATTAGGTAGGGTTTGTTGGAAAACCCTAATTTTGCCTAATTGTCTCATTTGGGGACACTCACTATAACAATGCTGAATTGCTTGCTTTTTCCCTAAAAAAAAGCAACATATACTTTGCATAACTTGTACCTTGTGATCATATATAGCAAGTTTTAACCACACCAACATAGGACAATGCATTATCTCTTATGTAGTATGTCAATCTACATGAAAACTAAATTATAATTATTGTAGTTGATTTATCGACAATAACACCTACCTCAACACTTGCCATGGGTTGTATATTCCCCTCTTACATTTTCCCTCTGGTCACAACCACTCCATGTAACATATAGAATATATCAAATAAATTGTGATGCTTACCAATTTTATGAGTTGTTTGCATGTTTTTTAACATGCCCTTCACCTTGTCTTCATCCTTGGCGTGATCCCCATAACCATCAAAATGTTGTAGGAGCATATTAGGAGGGTTATGCCATGATTTCTCACCATAGAATAATTAAATTTCTTACCTCTATGTACTTCCCTCTTAAACTCTCTTAGGTGCTGCCTAGCTTGGAAAGCTATCATCTTTGTCTCCTTTGCCCTCCTTATCCACTCATCACACCTTGTGTCTTTTACATAAGAGCACAATTTTATTCCATGGTGTATTTAGAATGAAATTATCTTGATTCATCCACCTTATTGACTTCAACTTGCAGCTCTTGTTGTTCATCAAAAAATTTAAAACTATCATTTGGGTGCCCTTGAACTTCTAGTTCTTGTGGCTCAAAAAATTTAGTCATTGGTTGCCCCTTGAATAATTAATAACCCTCCTTTGGCTGCCCCAAAGGTTCCACCTTTTGAATTTTTTCACTTGCAACAATAGGCTGCCCTTCAATTTCAAATTTGTCTACCTCAGAATTTTCATTTTTTGGCTCAGAAATTTTTGATTGCTTTTGCCTTTGTGGCTGCCCCTCAATTTCAGTTTTGCATGCCTTTGAATTTTCTAATTTTTTTGAGTTTTCTGATTTTGAACCCTGCTGATTGCTTGTCATTAGAGGCTCCTAAATCACCAATTTTTTATGTTCAAAACCCCCACGTTTTGGCTGGTTCATGCATGTCTGATAATTTGCCTATGATGGTTTGATAACCACTAATTTTGATGGCCAACATACTCATGAAGTGGTTGCCCTTTGTATAATTAGAAACTCCTATTTGGTGCCATCAATATTTTCAATTTTGGTGGCTCTAAATTCTCACCAAACTCCTTAGCGATCCTTTCACAATAATTCTCTTATGTTCCAATGAGGTCATGCCTTTGTGCTTTTCATGCCACTAATCATGGACAGCCCCATCCAAAATTTGGATGATGAAATTTAGATCCTCCTTTATACCCCTAGGCCTCAAGTCAAGGTATTCATTTACCTTGTCCACCCAAGCTCTCACTAAAATACTTGGATCCCCATCAAAAATTGGGAGAACTATTCTCCCCAAATCGTCAAGTATGGCTATGTGCCCATGGTGCCCTTTTTCTTGTTTCAACGCTAGCCATTTTCTAAATCTCCTTCCCCTTCTGAAGCGGGGTGTATGTGTCAAAAACTCATCATAATATTCCATTAGATCCCAATGAATTAAAGGTTGGTCCTCCACTTCAAGGAGTTGATTCATGTCCTTTCCCTTCATTGTTTGAGGGAAGGTAGCCATTGTCCTCATCAAACAATTTTGAGCTTAAATAAGACTCAACCTTATCCTTGTCCATGTCACTGTTTGACATAAGTCTTTGAACCCCACAAATGATCAAGATATGGTTCTGATACCACTGTAATGTCCCCAAATTGGGACAAATGAGTAAAAAGAGGTTTCTTTCAAAACCCTTGTTAAACTAAAATAATTTACTAAAAATTACAGCAAACCTGAGTTTTTAGAATTATAGCTCAATATTGAAAATAAAATCAGCAAAACCTAGTTGTAATAATCTCACCAAAATCACAATAAAATATTGCAAACTCTCATGAACAATTTAGGAAATCAATCAAGCAAGATTAAGGCCTTGGAATGGTAAATCGCCACTCAACCCTAGGCACCAAATAATGTGATTAGTTGTAGCTGTGCCAACCCAATTTTCACTTCTATATATTCAGGAAAATGACCAGAAAATTACATAATAAGTTCACTGTAATAAATACTTCTTCTAGAATTATGATGCCAAAATTAGGAGAAATATTACTAAATAACATTACCAATTTTATTATGATTTTTCTAACAAGTTTGAGGCCCAAAATGACTTACAAAACCTTTCCAATAATTAAGAATAAATTTAGAAATAATATAGAAAATTCACAATATTATTCGGGTACAAAACAACCCTCCAAACCCTAAAAATTCAACTCCAAATCCATTCACTCTATCTAGAATAATTTGGAAATAAATTCCCAAAACCCTAGGAGAGGGTTTTCATTTGTAGTGCATCCCTTAACAGGGTCTTCTACCCTAGTGGCCAAGTTGCCACCCTTCTTAACTTGTAAAACACATTCACCAAGCTCTCCAAGATACTCACCAATCTTTTGAATCAAGGTGGTGTTTCAAAAAACTTTTGTAAGAGAAATTGTATGAAACCATACAAATTTGAATCACAATTATAGTCTTTGAATAGAGCTCCCTTTAATGAAGGAATATAGGTTTTTGTCTGCAAACCCTTGGTGCACTAGAAGGTTTTTGTCCTCAAGTCACTTTGAACAAGTTTGACATACTTGATCATCAATTCAATATCCAAAATCAACATAACCTCAAAAATAGATCCCTTGCTTGTAATAAATACCCTCCTAAAGGGGGAAAACCATGTGAAGGAGTCCAATGCATGAATTAAAAATCATTGCCGACTTTCAATTCCTATTTTCCACTTTTGGATCCCACCCAAAGGGTGGCGTTCCAATTTGGAACAACTCAAAAGCCAACAAGGTCACAATTCATTCTTCCATTATTAAATTAATTTGTCTTAATAAATAATAATAATTCAAATTAATTTTGGATCAAATAATCTAATAATTAATTAATTAAATTGCTTTATTTTCAAAATTGATAAAAATCATTTTTTTAAGCAATTAATTAATCGAAAATACTTTTCAATTATTTACTTAAATTTTCTTAATTTTAATAGTAAAGACCACTTTAAAGGTAATTTAAATAATTAATCATGATAGCTCAATTATTCTAATAATCAATTAAAATTGCCTTCAGATAACAAATTGTCTTAATCATGCATGCATTGAATATTGTTGATCAAGTATGTCAAGCTTGTTCACCGTGACTTGAAAATGAAAACCTTCAAGTGTACTAAGGTTTGGGGACAAAAACTTTCATCCCTTCATTATGGGCAACTCTATTCAAAGGTTGTAATTGTGCTTTAGATTTGCATGGTTGCATGCAATTGGTCTTATAAAGGTATTTTGGAACACCTATTGACCATTTTGGTCCTACAGACCAAAAATCAATCTCCCTTTTTCTTTGTCCTAATTAGTAAGCCTCTGATGTCTTCACTTTACTGCAATTGTCATTTTTTCCCTTTGTAATAGGCTTGTTATTATAAAGAGCCAAGTGATTGGAGTCCTATAGGTTTTCAGGTTGATCTGGGGCTTATTTTCACTCTGAGCAAATTACCTTGGACAAGCCTTTTTATCAATGTTGACCATTTTTAATCCTACAGGCCAAAAAATTGGTCTCCCTTCCTTCCCCACTATCTTGAGCAGTGAGTCATGTTTTGACCCTTATATTTTTGTGCTTTTCCCTTTTGTAATAGGCCTATTTTCTAAGCCAAATGACTTGAGCCTTGTATATATCTCAGGTTGATCCACAGGGTTTTTTCCATTTTGAGCAGTCGGTCTACAAGCCTTTTTGTAAAGCATGAGCTGGTTCAAAGCACGCAAGTCATTTTACAAAGCTCCAAAGATAAAGTGCCCTTGTGGAGGGTATAAAAATGACCAATTGGGCCTTTCAGCAAGGTCCAAAGGGTAACTTGGGGCTTAAATGCCCTTGCAGATGGTAGGGAACACTTGCAGAAGGACCAAAGAAGATGACTGAAAGGTAAGGTTTTCTTTAGAAAAAAGACTAAGGCAAAGGAAGGATTTCCTTCAGAATTTTGTCCAAAGAATAAATTCAAAGGAATAAATCCATGGAAGATAAATGTGAATTCCTTCGGACATTTTTTTTTAAGAAATTCACAAGGCAAGGAGCCAAACAGAGGATTACCCTTCGAAAAGAAATTTGTAGCAAAATGGCAAAGGCTAATTCCTTCAGACAAAAGTCTAAAGGAATTCCTTCAAACATTTTGTCTGAAGAAAAAGACTGACTAAAAGAAAGAAGCACTGAAACATGAAGGAAACATTTCCTTCAAGAAAAATGTCTGAAGCAAATGTCTGAAGGAATTGAGAAGCCAAGGCAGCCTGAAGGATCCTGAAGGGCAAGTGCCCTTGCGGGGGACTCTCAGCTGCCAAAAGGGGGACATTTTACAAGCTCTGAAGGAACACCTTCCCTTTGGGAGGGTTCAACAACAAAAGGCTGATGGAATTGTGAAAAATTTTGAAAGAATTACTAAAGGGGTGATAGGCTCGAAGACATCAAATTCAGAACAATGGAATAGCCGTTGGCTTTCAAATGGTGACGAGCGCGCGAACGTCAAATTTATGACAATGAAATAACCATTGATATTTAAATGCTTGAGCATGAAATTGAAGGAATTCAAAGGCCTTAAGGCCAAAAGGAAGAGACCATCGAGAAAGGAGCTCAAAGAGCCAAGGATTGATAGAAGACAACCCTGAGGGCTGAAAGAGCTAAGAAAAGACAAAAGCTGGGAAAAGACAAAAGCCAAGAGTGAACTCAGCGACCTGTCAAGAAAGGAGCCCAAAGAGCCAAGCATAGACATGTAAAAAATAGCCTAGGTGGCAAAAGAAGCATCGATAGAAGAGTTATTACAGTGATTGGAACAGTCCTTAAGAAATGGTCATCAAAGAGTGCGAACAGTGAAGGTGTGCCCTATTTTTCTTCATTTAGGCATTAATGAGCAGACAACTACGTGAAACTCTTTAAGAAGTAGTCTTGTTTTCAAATATAAAGGTGCGACCCATGATTTTACATGACATTTAATATGATTTAAATGCCAAAGTCAAGACTTGGACTGCCACAACATGGCTTCCTTCACCAAACTTCCTCTTCCCAATGAGTTAAATGCAGTATGGGCCACTTGTGGAAAGAGTTGCCATTGCTTTCTCTTTCTCTATATATTGTAAACTCTCATTTGAGAAAGATATCTCTCATTTTGTAAGGAAAATCCTTGCCAAAATTTCACCTTGAATCAATAAGAATGCATTTTACCTCTATTTGACTGGTTATATCTCTGAGTGTGTCTGCATATTAAACATGTGTTTAGTCATTGTAGCTTGATGCTTTCACAAGTTGACACCAACACACCTGGTGTAACTAGAGTACCAGTTCTACAGGTTAACAAGAAGTGTTGCATCTGGAGGCAGAGACAAAGAAGGGTTATCAGAGAGTGTGTTTTCTACAGTGCCTATGGTAAGTTCATTTTCTGTGTGTCTTTATTAAGCCTCCCTGTTAAATCTCCCTACAGTATGGTTTTTTCATCAGATAAAGTGTATGTACATCCTCTTCTAGTCTATAGTGTGAGTAAATGAGTAGATCAAACTTGTTTGGTGCATCACCGTCTTAGATTAGTTTTTGTTTTCAGTATCCTTCTCTCTTTTAACCCCCCCTTTTTATATATTAGCAGTAGTAGTGAAATAACTTAGAAATGCATCAAAGGGAGCTAGCCCTTATCTAGAGATTCTCCCCTCAGTTTTTCCAGACCCACAGGCAAGAGGGGAGTCTCCATTATGCTGCGTGGAAGGAAGAAGCCCAACATTCTTTCAAGGGTGCAATCCACAGTGTCAACAATTTTTGGCATGCCTAGTGGGACCCATTTTAATGCTCAAAAAATTTCCAAGATTGATGCTAGTCCTATTACAGCAAAAAAAATCAACCATTTTTCTAGCATCTGGCGACTCCATTATCAAGAGCATCAGTCTCTAGTCAAAGATCAATCTGACATCCTATGCCTAAGGTCACCACACAATCTACTATTAAGGGTGTCCCTTTTGAATTCATTGAACTACCATTAAACTTAGCAAGGTGACTGAGGTTTGCAAGGACTCATCCTTATTCAACAAGTCATTTTCCCAGACCTACTGTAAGATACACTTACACAAGAAGGCCCCAGTTGAATCCTATCATAGCTATGGCTTTACCTTTTATGGCCTTTCATGGTCAGAGTCCTTTGAATCTTCTGCATTATGACCCAATCCCAGGTATAGCCCTTAAGAGTGTGTATCCCTTTAATGGAGAAGGGCCTATTAATGCTATTTAGCACATCAAAAATATTTCCAACCTCTGCAATATTCACAATGTCACTGAAGAAAACATTGTTATCAAATTGTTGGCATTGTCTTTTAAGGGCAAGGTTCTAGACTGGTATGGAACTCTGCTTGTGAATTTAGTCAACACATGGAATGAATTAGGTACCCTCTTAAGAAACAAATTCAGGGAAAAGAGTGACCACCACTCACTTGTTGAGTAGATAACCACCATGCAGAGAGATCCACATGAATTTATGTAGGATTTCAATACTCATTTTAGAAAAAACTTGGGATAGAATCCCCATTTTGGTAAGGCCAACCCCAAGCTATGCTTTCCTCTATTATTTGAAAGCATTGAACAATGACATTATTGTCATGATATAATCCATGGGAGGACATGTGTTGTCTGCTACCTATGAAATAGCCATAGTAGTTGAGAATTGCTTGGGGCAAGTGGGAAAGATAGCCCCTAAACCTCATAGGCCGCTCTTCCCTGAATTGCCACCCCCAGTCCAGACTACTGCACCCACCTTAGCTCTTCTTCTTGGCATAGAAAATCTAGCTGTTACTTCATCCAATGACCTTCATGAAGTCAAAATCTTGTTGTAAAGCATGACCAATGAATTGGTGGCTCTCAAAAGGCAATAAGCTCAAAGCTATCAGCCAAATCAGGGATATCAGTAGTTTGGGCAAGCAAATAGACCCCCTTTAAAAAATTATAATCAAGGATAGGGTCAATTTGCACAATCCCAAACTTATCAAGGATATAATCTAGGGGCTCTTTCATCATCCAAGGCTCTGTTTCCCACTCAAAATAATCTAATACAAGAACAACCAAATTGCTCACTCATGGGATATGGTCAAGATCAGGCTATTTATACAAATGAGATGCCGAGTCAATACATTAATGCATAAGAAAATTAGGCAGCCACCTAATTCCCAAGCTTTGAGGTGTCATTGCAACCTGGCATGGATAACAGGTCAGCTCGATCTGATTCCACTCTCATGAATCACCTGGAAGGTGAATTCTATGCAGTCAACTACGTGGGCAGTGCGAACAACCAAGGTGATTATGTTGCAGCCAACACAAGGTATAAAAGAAGAGCTATAAAGGAAGCTCAGGCTGTTGCCCAAATGTCTACCACATCTTCTTCATCACATGGAAACAAAAAAATTCTAAATTTCAAGTCGTCGATTACACCCTCAACTCCTCAGCCTGTGCCTTAGGCTGCAAGTAACCCCAAATAAAATTTGAAAGGGGGCAACCCTCAGATTAATGTGGTGGACTAGATGAAGAAGCTACACATGAATATCTTCTTGTGGGATTCATTGGAAATGTCAGGACAAAAGGACATGCTCCAAAAGGAATTGCATGGGATAAATGAATAAGTTGTCCCAACAAAATCTGATAATGTTCTGATCATGAATGGGCACCCTTCCATAGCAGGCCAAGTAAAAAAAGAAGAAAAGGTTCTCCCTTTCTATTTGTCCTTAGTCATAGGATATTTCTTGGTGCATAATTGCATTATTGACAATGGGGAAAACACCTCAATAATGCCAAAATGTATAGTGAATAAACTAGGGCTCAAATACAAAAAAATGACTAAGGGAGTCCTACAGCTGGATGGAACACTAGAAAAGATAGTAGGAGTGGTGAGAGGCTTGAAATTGATGCTCCAACCATATCTAAATTTCTCAGTTCCTCACGACATGGTGGTGGCAGATGTTCCTCCCTACTTTGTATTTTCTTATCCAAGGATTTCACATCCAAAATAGATGGGTACCTAACAGTAAACTGGTCCTACCTAGTTTTTAAAACTAAATATAGGACTAAGGTCAAGATGGAGTCAGAGCCAATCCAGATAAATCATCTGGAGCCTTACTCACTCAAGGCAGTGAATGTCAACTACACCATTATTGATCAAGAAGAATTCTAAGTGGATCAATCTCCACCCTCTACCCTTGAAGGAGTTACTGACCTGCTCTTAAACGAATGGGGAAATGACAACTTTGAACATGACCCTTACAAGTTCATAGAAGAGGCAGGCCTTAGGATTTATTGCATGCATGAATAGGGTAATTTTGTACCAAATTTGATGAAAGTAAGCCAAGAGAGCTTAGATTTATGGCAACTTTTCTTTGATGGCTCAAGAAGCAAGCTCAGAGATGGTGGGGGAGTGGTGTTAGTTTCCCCCTCATAGGCAAAATACTTTTTGACTTTCAAATTCTAGTTTTATTGCACATGCAATGTTGTAGAGTATGAATCTCTCATCCATGGTTTAGAGTGGGTGAGAAAAAGAGGAATTAAAGCACTGCAAGTTTTTGGTGACAGTGAGTTGATCATAAATCAAGTGAGAAGCCAAAATTTGACTAAGAATTCCTTGCTTAAGTCATACAAGCATAGGGTGTGGGACTTAGTAGAGATTTTCTTTGCTTTTAATGTTACTTCCATTCCAAGAGAGTAGAATAAGCACACTGATAGACTAGCAGCAGTTGGTGCTTAGTAGAACATCCCCAAGGAGATAGGTTGAGACAACAGTCTGCACCATTTAAAAGTAGTAATCAGACCCTCCATGCCTAACAACATCACCAACTGGTAGATGTTGACAATGATTAGTAGATAACACTCTTCTTACAAGAGGAAGCTAAGTTTGCCTCTAGAAACTAAGCTAAGCTACAGCAGTAGTATGGTGGCTAGATTGTTCAACTAAAGAACAATAAACTTTCCAAAGGTTTGGTCACTCTCAAAAGTATCTTCAATGAGGATGACCAATTTAAAAATGATAAAGCAAGCATCACAATGAAGGAGAACTATGAAAAATTTGAGATATTCAAGAACAAGTTGTTTTCACTTGTGAAAGTGTGTACAAATCATGAAAGGCAAGCTTTTATCTTGTTGTGTTAGGAGTTTGCTGATGTCTTCGCTTGGGAGTATAGCGACTTGAAGGGTTTTAACCCAAGTTTGGCCCAACATACCATTGAGCTAGAGGAAGGTGCCAAGCCCATAAAATAAAAATAAAGGCCTGTCAACCTAAAGATTGAGCCTCTCATGTGGAAAGAACTCACCAAGCTGATTGAGTCCAAAATCATATTTTTGATCAAACACTCTTCTTGGCTGGCCAATCTTGTTCTCATCTAAAAAAAGAATGGGGAGATTAGATTGTGTAGATTTCAGAGACCTCAATAGAGTCTCTTTAAAATACCATTATCCTCTCCCAAGTATGGATCAGATCCTCCAAATGGTGATAGGTAGTGAGTGTTTATGTCTCCTAGATGGGTATTCAAGGTACACTTAGATTTTGGTGCAAGATTTAGACCAGTACAAGACAACCTTCACTACCAAATGTGGGACATTCACTTACCTAAAAATGCCATTTGGACTGTCAATGTTGGTGCCACTTTTCAATGAGCCATGGACATGGCTTTTCAAGGCCTGATAAATAATATTGTACTGGTATATCTTGATGATGTGACAGTGTTTTATAAGGAAGCGGGCCAACACATGAAGCACCTCAGGCAAATCTTTGAGAGGTGTAGAGAGTTTGGTATCTCTCTCAACCCAAAGAAATGTGTGTTCGCTATGCACGAAGGTAAAATCCTTGGCCATGTGGTTTTGAAAGAAGGCTTGACCATTGATCCAAAAAGAGTTCATTCCATCTTAGAGCTATCCTTGCCTAAGTATAAGAAGGGTCTGCAAAGCTTCTTTGGCAAAATAAATTTCATCGGGAGATTTATCCCAAATTTTGCTGAGATAGTCAAGCCATTGACCTCCATGCTGAAGAAAAATGAAAAAATCACATGGATAACACAAAAGAAGGATAGTTTTGAAGGGATCAAGCAGGCTATCACCCAGGCTCCTACCTTGATCAGTCCTGACTTCACCAAATGTTTCAACCTCTATACCTTCAGAAATGAAGAGGTAATCTCTGCCATGCTTACCCAAGTGAATGATGAGAACCTTGAACAATTGCTTGCATTTTTTAGCCAGAGTCTAGAGGGTTTTGAGGTCAGGTATACATATGTAGAGAAGCAAGTCCTTGCAGTCATATGAAGCTTGAATAAATTTAGACATATGATATCCAATAGTAGGGTTCATCTCATGGTGTCGTACCCCAGTGTCAAATATTTCTTGATAAGTCATGATCTAAATGAAAAGAGAGCAAGATGGATCACCAAAGTAATGGAATATGACGTAGACATTAGAACCACCAAGTTGGTAAGGGGAAAAGGCCTATGTGAACACCTTGTTATAGACCTTAAATAGTAGAATGAGGATAGTTTGCTAATTCATGATGAAGCCATAGCAGAAGAATCAACAGTCATGAAGGATTGGACATCAGACATCAGACATTTTCTTCTCACTAGTGAGTGCCTGCAGGGCCTTGATTGGACCAAGAGGAGATATTTTAGACTCCAATCTCTCCCTTACATCCTGATTGATGGAGTGTTGTTTAGAAAAGATTTCTTAGGAGTAATTTTAAGGTGCATAGACCCAGGTCAGGTCGATATGGTGTTGTCCAAGTTCCATGATGGGCCAGTTGGTGGTCACTTTGCTCCTAAACTTACAGTTGCAAGAATTATGAGAGCCGGTTATTTTTGGCCCACTTTATTTAGAGACACCCATGCCTAGGTATGAAAGTGCTAGAAGTGTGTGCTCTTTAATGGGAAATAATATATGGTTGTAATGCCTCTAAAGCCTATTCAGTTGGAACAACCATTCATGTAATGGGGCCTAAACTTCATAGGGATGATCAATCCTCCCTCCAGTGCTAGCCACAAATGGGTCTTGATTGCTACAGACTACATCATGAGATGGGTAGAAGCTATCGCTTTGAAGGAGGCTAATGAAAGTGTAGTCCTAGATTTATATGAAGGCTTGGTGACAAGGTTTGGAGTCCCAGCTACCATCATATCAGACAATGCATTGGCTTTTTTGGGAACCAAAATGAGTGAGTGGGCATTGAGATATGTCATCTATCTCAACACTTCTTCTAACTACTACCCATAAGGGAATGGGCTGGCTGAGTCCACCAATAAAAATTTGATCAAGATTATCAAAAGAATAATGGAGGAGAATCAAAGAACTTGGCATGTCAAGATGAAAATAGCGCTGTGGGCAGACAGGGTTACCCCAAAGAGGGCAATTGGCAATTCACCATACACACTCGTGTATGGAAGGGAAGCTAGACTTCCTTTTTCACTTGAATTGCCAGATTTCAATCTTGCTCACCAGCTGCAACTGGAAGAGGGCAATAACATGGAGGTCAGGTTGTGTGAATTGATAGAACTTCAAGAGACAAGGGACTGAGCCATGGTTTCTATGATCAGCCATCAATAGCAAATGAAGAAGCACTTTTACAAAAAATCCTCATCAAAAGGTTTCTCTGAAGGTGACATCATCTTAAAATGGGATGAGGACCGAGTTAAGCTTGGAAAGCACACAAATTTTGATGCCCTATGGAGTGGTCTATATGTCATCACTCAGTGCAAGTAGCACAATGCATTCTAGCTCTCTAAATTGGATGGTGAATAATTTCATATCCTAGTTAATGGGCTATACCTTAAGTACTGTCACTGAGCTTTTCTCTCATTTTGTACATATTTTCCTTATTTTTTCCTTGTTTTCTCTAAGTGCTTTCGCACATGTTCATAGTTTTTTTAACCTTGTGTGTGTTTTGTTTACCTTTTGGGGTAAAAGCTTCATGATTGATTCTTGGATATCTCAAGGCCATTATCAACCTTTCGGACTGTGTTTTGACTCCATGCCCAATGGATTTGTAAGCCACTAGTTTTCCTAAGCATAGTAGGCATGCTTCCCTTGGGAATCACCAAATTTGTTGACTTTTTTTGGTCCTACAGGCCAAAAAATTGGTCTCCCTTCCTTCCCCACTATCTTGAGTAGTCAGTCATGTTTTGACCCTTCTGCTATTGTGTTTTTCCCTTTTGTAATAGGCTTATTTTTTGAGCCAAATGACTTGAGCCTTGTATATATCTCAAGTTGATCCACAAGTTTTTTTTCATTTTGAGCAGTTAGTCTATAAGCCTTTTGGCAAAGCATGAGCCGATTTGAAGCACGCAAGTCATTTTACAAAGCTCCAAAGACAAAGTGCCCTTGTGAAGGGAAGGAAAATGACTAATTGGGCCTTTCAGTAGGGTCTGAAGGGTAACTTGGGGCCTAAATACCCTTGCGAAGGGAAGGGAACACTTGTAGAGGGACCAAAGAAGAGGCCTGAAAGGTAAGGTTTTCTTTGAAAAAAAGACTAAGGCAAAGGAAGGATTTCCTTCAGAATTTTGTCTAAAGAAAAAATCCAAGGAAGATAAATGTGAATTCCTTCAGACATTTTATCTGAAGAAATTCACAAGGCAAGGAGCCAAATGGAGGATTACCCGTCGAAAAGAAATCTGTGAAAAAATGGCAAAGGCAAATTCCTTTGGACAAAAGTCTGAAGGAATTCCTTCAGATATTTTTTCTAAAGGAATTTGTCTGAAGAAAAAGACTGACCAAAAGAAAGAAGCATTGAAACATGAAGGAAACATTTCCTTTAGGCAAAATGTTTGAAGGAATTCTTTCAGACATTTTGTTTGAAGGAATTGAGAAGCCAAGGCAGCCCAAAGGGCAAGTGCCCTTGTGGGGGAATCTCAGTTGCCAAAAGGGGGACCTTTTCCAAGCTTCGAAGGGACACCTTCCCTTCGGGAGGGTTCAACAACAAAAGGCTGATGGAATTGTGAAAAAGTTGAAATAATTACCAAAGGGGTGATGGGACCGAAGACGTCAAATTTAGGACAATGGAATGGCCGTTGGTTTTCAAATGGTGATGGGCACACGAATTTCAACTTTACGGCAATGAAATAACCATTAATCTTTAAATGCTTGAGCATGAACCTGAAGGAATTCAAAGGCCTTAAGGCCAAAAGGAAGAGACTGACAAGAAAGGAGCCCGAAGAGCTAAGGATTGACAGGAGATAGCCTTGAGGGCTGAAAGAGCCAGGAAAAGACAAAAGCCAAGAGTGAACTCAGTGACCTGCTGAGTAAGGAGCCCGAAGAGCCAAGCACAAACATGGACAAAATAGCCTAGGTGGCAAAAGAAGCATCAACAGAAGAGTTATTACAGCGGTTAGAATAGTCCTTAAGAAATGGTCATCAAAGAGCATGAATAGTGAAGGCGTGGCCTATTTTTCTTCATTTAGGCATTAATGAGCAGACAACAACATGAACCTCTTTAAGAAGTGGTCTTGTTTTCAAACAAAAAGGCATGGCCCATGCTTTTACATGACATTTAATATGATTTAAATGCCAAAGTCAAGACTTGGACTGCCGCAGCATGGCTTTCATCACCAGACTTCCTCTTCCCAATGAATTAAATGCAACATGGGCCACTTGTGAAAAGAGGCACCATTGCTTTATCTTTCTCTATATATTGTAAACTCTCATTTGAGAAAGATATCTCTCATTTTTTAAGGAGAAGCACTACCAAAATTTCACCTTGAATCAATAAGAATGCATTTTACCTCTATTTGACTGGTTATATCTTTGAGTGTGTTTGCGTATTAAACTTGTGTTTAGTCATTGTATCTTGATGCTTTCATAAGTTGACACCAACACACCTAGTGTAACTAGAGTACCAATTCTGTAGGTTAACAAGAAGTGCTGCATCTGGAGCACAGGGACAGAGAAGGGTTATTAGACAGTGTGTTTTCTATAGCGCCTGTGGTAAGTTCATTTTTTGTGTGTCTTTATTAAGCCTCTATTGATGTATTGGATTGCACCCTTGACAGGAGACTGAGCTCCTGCCTTCCACATGCAAAAATGGAAACTCCCCTCTTGCCTGTGGGCTTGGCAAAATTGGGGGAATAGTCTCTAGATAAGGGCTAGCTCCCTTTGATGTATTTTTAGGTCCTGGATTTCCTACTGCTAACAAATAAATGAAAAAAGGGGGTATGAAAAAGGAGAAGGATGCTGAAAATAGAACCTAAACCTAAAATAAAAGGTGATACACCAAAAAATTTGATTCACTCAGCCTGAACATACACTTTTCACCAAGAATAAGCTCCCATACACTTCATTTAAATGAGAAATGCTTCTGCATCAGTGAGCTAGGGGTCCATGGATATAAAGGGAGGAAGAAATACCAGAGGCATCTTCAAACACACTATGGTAGTTTATTCACAGGCACTTATACTCCTCTAGGGACACTTCTAGTAAACTTGCAAAAGAAAAGCTCACAATGCACTATACATGATGAAATCATCCTGCAAAAGCATAAAGGAAAATGACTTAACACAGAACAAAGGCATAAACATATGCATGAGTGCAAACTTAGAATGGAGGTAAAAATGCTATGTCTTGATTCAAGGTAAAATCTAACAGAGTTTTGCCTTATAAACCCAGAGATTTTTGGGTAGAGCTTTGCCTTACGAGTTAAGAGAGATCCCCCTTTCAAAATGAGAAGTTTACAATATATAGAGAGAGAAGTAAAGGCGCTCCTTTTGAAGAAAAACTTTTGGCACCCTTTGACAAGTTGGCCCATGTGCATTGAGAGCATCGGGAAGAGGAAGTCACTATTGTTGATATCATTCTTCTGGAAAAGTCCTGCTAAAACCATGTTGTGTAATTTCTGATCTTGACTTTGGTGTTCAAACATTAATGTGAAAGCACGGGCCATGCCTCTTTTTCTACAAACAAGGCTACTCCTTCTAGATATTCACATGGTTTGTCTACTCATAAATGCAAAGTGGAGAAAATAGTCCACACTGCTTACTGTTTGTGCCGTTTGATGACCACTTGGTGGGCACTATTTCAATCACTAGAATAATTCCTTCTCCTTTGCCACCTGGGCTATTTTATCCATTTTTGCACTTCGTCTCTTCCTGATTTTGTCTTCTCTATCTCTTTCAGCCCTCAAGGGTTATCTTCTAGGTACGTCACTCTATTCCTTGGGCTCTTCTTTAAGCTTTTCAAAATAAACAACTATTTCACCGCCTTAAATTTGACGTCTGTGCACCCATCACTGGGTGTTTAAACTTTCAACAACTAGTTTGTCATGTTTGATTTTGACGTCTTCAAGCCTATCACCCCTTGGAATTTCTTTAGCCTTTTCCTTTCCTTTGGCTTTCTTCTCTTTGGTTGTGCTTTTATTTCAGCCATTTTTCCTACGGACAAATGTCCACAAGAATTGTCTCGCTCACTTCCTTTTCTTTGGAGTTTTCTCTCAGGCTTTCCTCTCATAGATTTTCTCGAATTTCTTCAAACTTTTTGTCTGAATGAATTCCTTTGGACAAAAATCTAAAAGAAATCATCTTATGCCTTTTGCCTTGGTCTTTTCCTTTGGTGGGTTTTTCTTTCGAAGAATTTCTTCGGACAAAATGTTCGAAGGAATTCCTTCAGACATTTTGTCTGAAGTAATTCTCTTGTTCATTTTTATGAAGGAATTCCAACTTGCCTTGTGTATTTTTTCTAAAATAATTCCAACCCTTTCGGCCTTCTCTTTGGTCCCTTTGAAAATGTTCCCTGCCCTCCACAAGGGTACTTGAGTCTGGAACTGCCCTCCGCAAGGGCACTTGAATGGTTCCTTTTGCGCCTAAGTGTCAGGAACTCGTCTCTACCTATAGAGTCTATAGAAAAACCTACAGAGTCCGTAGAAATTTCTTGCAGTCTATAGAAATTTCCTACAGAGTCCATAGAAATTTCCTGTAGAGTCCATAGAAACTTCTTGCAGATTCTGTAGAAAAGGCTGTAGAGTCTGTAGAAACAAGACTTGTGAAAAATCAAAAATGTACTGCTCAAAACAATAGGGGAAAAAATGGGGGACCAATTTTGGCCTATAGGACCAAAATGGTCAACAAATTGGTGACTCCTAGGGGTAGCATGCCTGCTATGATTAAAAACTAGTTGCCTTAAAATCCATTAGGCACAGATTCAGAACACAGCTTGAAAAATTTAGCAATAGCCCTGATAGATCCAAGAATCAATCATTAGCTTTTACCCCAGACATAAGGGAAAACACACACAAGGCTAAAAAAACTACTTGTGCAAACAACACTTAGGGAAAAAAAGAAAAGAAAATTGAAAGCAAACTACTATGTACAGCTAACCAGGTATATTTTCCTCCCTCCTAGATCAAAGGGAAAATTCCTTAAGTCCCCTTCCTTACAAGGAAACTTATGGTGCCAGACAAGTGGCTGAATGGAATAGAGATTTGGTGGCCTGCTCCTCTTGCCTGCCACCTCGATTGGCTTGCATCTGAGTGGATCAGAGTCAAACATGCTCCCAACATATATGTACTCTTCTTGTTCTTGGAAGATTATTGAATGATGGTACTTCATGCTGGTGTGTTTCACCAAGAAATTGATGGCTATTGGCTCATCACCATAAGCCCTTTGATATGCACAGTCCCTTTGTAATGCATCATGGTTTGACCCATTCCCTTCAACTCCATTGAAGACCTTGTCAAACTCATCCTCTGCTCCCTCATGGCCTTCTTGAAGAAGTATGACTATTGTGATGTCTAAAATGGAATCACAAACTGATTGCTCATCCCACAAAACATCACCCTTTTGTCCAAAGCTCTCTTCTTCAAAGCTGTCCTCCAGATGGACAAGCCTCTCCTTTTCCTACTCAAGGATCAGAGTCTCTAGTTGTTCAAAGACATCCATCTGATCCTCCTCAAATTGTGGCTCCATGGCATGGTCATCCTCCTCATTGAAACAATAAGGAAGTTCATCAAACAAGGGGGGAGAGAGCTCACCATGCTTATGTTCCTCCTCATATTGCTAGAACATCCGCATGTATGTGTGACCTGAGTCTTCTCCATTTTTGATGATGTCTTCAAAAAGAGCCTCCATGATGATTTCATCTTATTTGACATCCATGATATCCTCTTGGACAACTATAGATTGGATTTTCTACTTCTCACTCACCTCCTATAGAACAGGTTCCTCCTTGAGAAGGGGTGAAGTGGAAAAACCATGTGGAAGAGGAGGTAGTCCTTGAGCTAGAATCAAATGATTCTTCTCTTTCCATTTGGCTAGCACTTCATCTATATCAGGTGTGGCCTAAAAGGTCTCTTGGAGGTGTGTAGATGGGGTGTGTTTAGACATGGAGTCTACTGCATCCATCACACGTTGGCTAAGGAATCTCATTCTGGATTCCAACTCTACAATTCTCTTGGTTGTCTTCTTGGAAGAGCCTTTCTTGGAGGTCACGAGCATCATCATGAGGAGTAGGAGCAGTTTCATTTTCTTCAAGGTTTTGCGCAAAACCTTTCTCCTCTTCCTTCCTGCCCCATGATTCCATTATTTGCTTCCAACTCATGACCTTGGGATTAGAACTTTTCCCTTGGGAAGAAGCAACAACTTTGTCTTCCACAAGGTTTTGAGATGGTTCATGATTTTCATTTTTCTAACTTGGAATTTGGGGATCATGTTGAAAGACTTGAGGAGGTTGGGGAAGATTTGGGAGGGTCTACTCATGTACAGGTAGATCTGCCTAAAGAGAGGTGTGCTAGAAAGCTAGGCATACGAGATTAAGAATAGGATCGATTGATGCATCGGATGAGCTAGAATGAGCAAATGCCATCTGATGGAAAGGATTTGGTGCACAAGAGGGGGATTTATTTAGAATAAGAGGGGGTGCGCAAAGCTGACTGCCTTGCATGAATGGATTCTTCCATTTTGCTACCTCTTCCATGGATTACAAGACTTGAGCTTACATGAATAAACATTTCTCTTTATACATCAGCTCTTGCTGATATCTATATTGCTCATTCGAACTATCTATCTCCATCACCTGCTTCTCAAACTCCAGTGCTACTTCCCTTATCGTTGAAGGGAAACTAAGAGAGCTGCTTGGGGTGATTCCATAAAAAACTTGAGCTTGATCAAAGCCATATGAAGGAATACAAGGCCCATGATTTTGTGTAAAGGGATTATACATAAAAAAAATGTGATTTATTGATGGCACTGGACTACTTAACCAGCTGATTCAACTCAGAGTCACCATTGGTGTTGATGAAAAAGCCTCCAAAGGCTGGTTGGTTGAAGAACACACCAAAAATTCTTCAACTCTTTGGACAAAACTTGTCCTAGTTAGTCCCACCAGGCATGCCAAAAATTGTTGACATAGTGGATTGCACCCTGGATAGGAGGTTGAGCTCCTGCCTTCCAAACAAAATAATGGAAACTCCCCTCTTACCTGTGGGTCTAGCAAAATTGGGGGAAGAGTCTCTAGATAAGGGCTAGCTCCCTTTGATGTATCTTTTAGGTCCTAGATTCCCTACTGCTAACAAATAAATGAAAAAAGGGGGGGGGGTGAAAAGGGAGAAAGATGTTGAAAATAGAACCTAAACCTAAATTAAAAAGGTGATACACCAAAAAAGTTGATCCACTCAGCCTGAACATACACTCTTCACCAAGAACAAGCTCCCATACACTTCATTTGACATGAGAAATCCTTCTGCATCAGTGAGCTAGGGGTCCGTGGATATACGAGAAAGAACTACTAGAGGCATCCTCAAACACACTATGGCAGCCTATTCATTGGCACCTACACTCCTCTAGGGACACTTCTGGAAAACATGCAAAAGAAAAGCTCACAATGCACTAGACATGCTGAAATCATCCTGTGAAAGCATAAAGGAAAATGACTTAACACAGAATAAAGGCATAAACACATACGAAAGTGCAAACTCAGAATGGAGGTAAAAATGCTATGTCTTGATTCAAGGTAAAATCCTCTTAGCCTATAAGGCAAAGCTCTACCCAAAAATCTTTGGGTTTGTAAGGCAAAACTCTACTGGATTTTACCTTAAATCAAGACATAGCATTTTTACCTCCATTCTGAGTTTGCACTTTCATATGTGTCTATGCCTTTGTTCTATGTTAAGTCATTTTCCTTTATGCTTTCATAGGATGATTTCAGTATGTCTAGTGCATTGTGAGCTTTTCTTTTGTAAGTTTGCCAGAAGTGTCCCTAGAGGAGTGTAGGTGCCTGTGAATAGGCTACCATAGTGTGTCTGAGGATGCCTCTGGTAGTTCTTCCTCCCTGTATATCCACAGACCCCTAGCTCAATGATGCAGAAGGATTTCTCATGTCAAATGAAGTGTATGGGAGCTTGTTCTTGGTGAAGAGTGTATGTTTGCACTGAGTGGATCAATTTTTTTGGTGTATCACCTTTTTAGTTTAGGTTTAGGTTCTATTTTTAACATCTTTCTCCCTTTTCAACCCCCCCTATTTTCATCTATTTATTAGCAGTAGGGAATCTAAGACCTAAAAGATACATCGAAGGGAGCTAGCCCTTATCTAGAGACTCTCCCCCCAATTTTTCTAGACCTACAGGCAAGAGGGGAGTTTCCATTGTTATGTGTGGAAGGTAGGAGCTCAGCCTCCTATCCAGCATGCAATCCACTGCATTAATAGCCTCCCTGTTAAAGCTCCCTATAGTCTAGTCTTTTCATCAGATAAAGTGTATGTACATCCTCTTCTAGTCTGAAGTGTGAGTAAATGAGTAGATCAAACTTGTTTGGTGCATCACTGTCTTAGGTTAGTTTTTGTTTTCAATATACTTCTCTCTTTTCACCCCCCTTTTTATATATTAGTAGTAGTATTGAAATAACTCAGAGATGCATCAAAGGGAGCTAGCCCTTATCTAGAGATTTTCCTCTCAGTTTTGCCAGACCCACAAGTAAGAAGGGAGTCTCCATTGTGTCGCATAGAAGGGAGAATCCCAGCCTTCTTTCAAGGGTGCAATCCATAGTGTCAACAAGCAAAAAAATGGGCTAGTTTCAAAGAGATGCAAGTCTTTCACAAGACTCTGAAGATCAAGTTCCCTTGCGGAGGGTAGGAAGGTGATAAATGGGACCATTCAAGCAAGCTCCAAAGGACAATTTTGAACCCAGGGTGCCCTTGTAGAGGACAAATAACACATTTGAAAGAGATAAAGCCTAAAAGCCAAAAGGGAAGTTCCTTCAAAAAAGTGACAAGGAAAAACCAAGGATTTCTTCAAACTTTTTGTCTGAAGAAAATCCATGTAAAATATAAAGGATTTCTTCGGACTTTTGTCTGAAGAAAATCCATGGACAAACCAAAGGTAAATTCCTTCAGACAAAATGCTTGAAGGATTTCCTTCAGACTTTTGTTTGAATAAATTTACAAAGAGAAAGTTGAGACATTAAAGGCATGTCCGGTGAAACAATTTTTGATGCTTAGAGAAGTTCCAAGATTGGTGCTGGTCCTATTACTACAAAAGTGAACAACTAACCCAGCATCTAGTGACTCCATTTTCAAGAACTCAGTCTCTAGTCAAAAAATCATCCTGACATCCCATGCCTAAGGTCACAACAAGATCTTCTACCAAGGGTGTCCCTTTCAAATTTGTTGAGCTACCCTTAAACGCAGCAAAGCGGCTAAGGTTTGCAAGGACTCATCCCTATACAACAAATCAATTTCCCAGACCTGCCATAAAATATACCTACACATGAAGGCCTTGGTTGAACCCTATCATCGCCATGGCTTTACCTTTTGTACCCTTCCATGGTTAGATCCCTTTAAACCTTCTACATTATGACCCAATCCCAGGGACAACCTTTAAGAGTGTTCATCCTTTTAATGGAGAGGGGCGTATTACCGCTATTGAGCATATCAAGAATATAGCCAACCTCTATAACATTCATAATGTCACCAAAGAGAACATAGCCATCAAGTTACTAGCGTTGTCTTTTAAGGGTAAAGTGTTGGACTGGTATGGGACTTTGCCTATGAATTTAGTTGGCTCATGGAACAAATTAGGCACCTTCTTGACAAATAGATTCAGGGAGAAGAGGGACCATCTCTCTTACTGAGTAATTGATCACCATGAAAAGAGATCCACATGAATATATGCAAGATTTTAATACCAAATTCCAAAAGACCTCAAATAAAATCCCCATTTTAGTGAGGCTGACCCCAAGCTATGCTTTCCTCTACTATTTAAAGGCTTTAAACAATGACATTGTTGTCATGATACAATCCATGGGAGGACAAGTGTTACCTGTTGCCTATGAAATAGCCATAGCTACCAAAAAAATTTTGGTGCAAGTAGGAAAGATAGCCCCTAGACCTCATATGCCACTATTTTCTAAATTACCACCCTCAGTTCAGACTACTACACCCACCTTAGCTCTTCTGCTTGGTGTATAAAATTTGACTGCTACCTCACCAAATGACTTCCATGAAGTTAAGAGCTTGTTACAAAGTGTAACCAATGAATTAGTGGCTCTCAACAGGCAACAAACCCAAAACTATCAGTCAAATCAGGGATACCAACAATTCAAACAAATAAATAGACCTCCTTTCCAAAATCATAACCAAGGATAGGGTCAAATTACTCAAGCCAAACCATATCAAGGTTATAATCTAGGTGCCCCTTCATCATCTAAAGCTCTTATTCCCACTCAAAATAATCTAGTATAAGAACAGCCTAATTGCCCACCCCTGGGGTATGGTCAAGAATAGGTCGCTTATACTAATGAGTTGCCAAATCCTTATATGAACATACAAGACAATCAAACAACCCAATTCCTAGGTTTTGAGGCATTAGTACAACCTGGGATGGACAATAGGCAGGCTCAGTCCGATTCCACTCTCATGAACCACTTGGAAGGATAATTCTATTCAATCAATTATGTGGGGAGTCTGAATAACCAGGGTGATTGTGTTGCAGCCAATACTAGGTCCAAAAAAAGAGCTATAAAGGAAGCTTAGGTAGCTACTCAAGCGTTTGCAACATATTTTTCATCACAAGTGAACCAAAAGTTTCCAAATTATAAGCTACCAGTTGCACCTTCAAATCCTTGGCTTACACCTCAGGCTGTAAATGCCTCCAAAGAAAATTCAAAAGGGAGCAACCCTCAAATCAATGTGGTGGACCAGATGAAGAAGCTACACATAAATATCTCACTGTGAGATTCCTTAGCAATATCGAGACAAAAAGACATACTTCAGAAGGAATTGCATGGGTTGAGTGAAGAGGCTATCCCAGCAAAGGCTAATAATGTGTTGATTGTGAATGGCCCCCCTTCCATGGTTGGTCAAGCAAAAAAGAATGAAAAGGTTCCTCCTTTCTATCTATCTTTAGTCATTAGATATTTCTTGGTTCACAATTGCATTATTGATAGTGGGCAAGTACCTCAGTAATGCCCAAATGCATAGTTGACAAACTAGGACTCAAATATGAGGAAACGACTAAGAGAGACCTACAGTTAGATGGATCACTAGCCAAAACATTAGGAGTAGTAAGAGGCTTGAATCTAACACTACACACATGGCCAACCTTGTCCGTTCCCCATGACGTAGTAGTGGCGAATGTTCCTCTCTACTTTGCTCTCTGCTTATCCAGGGATTTCACGTCCAAGATAGGTGGGTACTTAGTAGCAAATTGGTCTTACATGGTTTTTAGAACCAAATATGGAATTAAAGTGAAGATTGAGTTAGAGTGCATCCATAGAGATCATCTAGAGCCATACTCACTCAAGATGGCAAATGTCAGCTATGCCATCATTGATGAAGAGGAATTCCAAATAGACTAATCTCCACCCTCTTCCCTTGAAGGAGTTGCTAACCCACTCTTAGACGAATGGGGAAGTGACAATTTTGAACATGACCCATACAAGTTCATCAAAGAGGCAGGCCTTGGAGTTTATTACATGCATGAAAAAGGTACTTTCGTGCCAAATTTGGTGAAGGCCAACCAAAAGAGCTCTAGTCTATGGCAACTCTTCTTCGATGGCATAAGGAGAAAATTGGGAGATGATGGTGGAGTAATATTAATTTCACCATCAAAGGAGAGATACTTCTCAACTTTCGGGTTCTAATTTTTTTGCACTTGCAATGTTATAGAATATGAGTCTCTCATTCATGGTTTAGAGTGGGCAAGGAAAAGAGGAATAAAATAATTGTAGATTTTTTGAAACAGTGAGTTAATTGTAAACCAGGTGAGAAGGTGAAACTTGACCAAAAATTCCTTGCTTAAGTCTTACAAGCATAGGGTGAGGGACCTAATGGAAAGTTTTCTGGCTTTCAACATTATTTCCATTCCAAGAGAACAAATTAAGCAGGTAGACAGACTAGCAGTAGTCGGTGCTCAGTTTGACATTCCTATTGATGCAGTGGATTGCACCCTTAACAGGAGATTGAGCTCCTGTCTTCCATGCATCATAATGGAAACTCCCCTCTTTCTTGTAGGTTTGGAAAAATTGGGGGGATAGTCTCTAGATAAGGGCTAGCTCCCTTTGATGTATCTCTATGGTCCTGGATTTCCTAGTGCTAATAATAGGGGGTGAAAAGGGGAGAAGGATGGTGAAAATAGAACCTAAACTAAACAGTGATACACCAAAAAGTTTGATCTACTTAGCTTAAACCTACACTTTCCACCAAGAATAAGCTAACATACACTTCATTTGATATGAGAAACTCTTCTACATCAGTGAGCTAGGGGTCCTCTTGAGATACAGGAAGGAATTACTACCAGAGGTGTTCTAAGACACACTATGGCAACCTATTCACATGCGCCTATACTCTGTTGTAGACACTTCAGGCAAACCTGGAAAAGAAGAAACTTCACAATACACTAGACATGTTGGAATCATTCTGTGAAAGCATAAAAGAAAAATGACTTAACACAAAACAAAGCCATAGACATATGCAAAAGTGTAAGCTCAAATGGAAGTAAAAATGCTATGTCTTGATTCAAGGTAAAATCCGGTAGAGCTTTGCCTTACAAGCCAAGAGATCCTTTCTCAAATGAGAAGTTATAATATATAGAGAGAAAGAGGAGGCAAAAGGCACCCCTTTTGGAAAAGACTTTGGTGCCCTTTTTTACAAGTGGCCCATGTGTGTTGAGAGCATCGAGAAGAGAAAAATGTTGAAAGAGAATGTTGTGTTGGTTGTTAGTCTTGACTTTGGCATTCAAACATTAATGTGAAAGCATGGTTTGCACCTCTTTTTCTATAAACAAGACTACTCCTTTAAGATATTCACATAGTTTGTCTACTCATCAATGCAAAATGGAGAAAAAATAGGTCACACTGTTTACTATTTGCGCTCCTTGATGACCACTTGGTGGAGACTATTCCAACTACAGAATAACTCACCTCCCCTTTACCACCTAGGCTATTTTGTCTATTTCTATGCTTGGCTCTTTGGACTCCCTTTTTGGCGGGTCATTGAGTTCACTCTTGACTTTTGTCCTTTCCCAGCTTTGTCTCTTCTTGGTTTTGTCTTTTCCTAGAATTTGAGCTCTCGGGGCTATCTTCCCAGCTTTGGTGGCTCCTTATGCTCTTCTCTCAGCGGTTCTTCCTTTTGGCCTTAAGGTCTTTGAATGCATTCAAGTCCATGCTCAAGCCTTTAAAGATCAATGGCTATTTCATTGCCATAAAGTTGACGTTCATGCACCCATCATTATATGAAAGCCAATGGCTATTCCATTGCCCTAGATTTGACGTCTACGAAGATGTCATCAGATGTCTAGATACCAATATTTATGTCTTTGGGCCCATCACCCTCCTTGGCAATTCCTTTGTCTTTCTTGTTTGATCCTTCCCAAAGGGGAGGTGTCCCTTCAGCTTTAGAGAAGTGTCCCTTCATTTTTGGCTGAGAGTCCCCCGCAAGGGTACCTGCCCTTCAGGGTCCTTCGGGCTCCTTTTGGTAGTCCTTTGAACAAAATGTCTGAAGGAATTCCTTCAGACATTTTGTCTAAAGGATATGTTTCCTTTATGTTTTTTTTGCTTACCTTTTTTCCGTTGGGATTTTCCCCAAGTGAATTCCTTCAGGTTTCTCCTTTCAGACTTTCTGTCAGGCGAATTTATTCGAACAAAAAGTCTGAAGGAATTCCTTAAAACTTTTGTCTAAATATTTTGCCTTGTCTTTTTATTTCCATGGGATTTTCTTTCAAAGGATTTCTTTGGAAAAAATGTCTGAAGGAATTCCTTCAGACATTTTGTCCGAAGAAATGCTGCCTTTGCTTTTCCTTCTATCTTTGCCTTGCAGAAATTTCTTTCAGATAGAAAGTCTGAAGGAATACTTTGCCTTGGTCTTTTTCCCCTTTAAGTGATTTATTGCCCTTCAAAAGGGAACTTTAAGCTCAAAGCTACCCTTCAAAATTTTGCAATGGTCCATTTTGCTCATCACCTGCCCTCTTCAAGGGCTGTTTGGTCTCCAAAATTGCTTTTTAGAAAAGTTACAAAGGTCCCTTTGTCACCTAAGTGCCCTCCATAGCCTACTAGAATGGACCAGTTTGTGTCTAACTACCCTCTGTAAGGGCACTTGTCCTTCAGGCTTTTGGAAGACTCCTTTGAACTTTCTGATTGAACCATTTCTTGCACCATCCCTTTGAACCAAATGTTGAACCAACTGCAGAAATAACTCATTGAACCAAACCTACTGAACCAATCACTTAAACTAACTGATTAAACCAAAACATTGAACCAACTAAGTGAATCAACCAATTGAACTAACTGAGTGAACCAACTGATTGAACCAACTGAGTGAACCAACTGATTGAACCAACCGATTGAATGGTTCAATGGTTCATCGGTTCAATGGTCTAAAGAAGCTTTGTAAGAAACATTGCATTATTTGAACTAGTTCATCATTTGCCAAAAAACTTATGCAACCAAATTTGAATTGGCTCAAAACAATAGGGAAAGAAGGAGAGTGATTTTGGCTTGTAGGACTAAAATGGTCAACAATTTGGTGATTCCTAGGGGAAGCATGCCTGCTATGCTTAGAAACCAGTTGCCTTAAAGTCCATTGGGCACGGAGTTAGAACACAACTTAAAAAAAGTTATAAATAGCCCCAATAGATCCAAGAATCAATCATGAAGCTTTTACCCCAAACACAAAGGAAAACACACACAAGGCTAAAAATGCTACTTGTGCAAACAACACTTAGGGAAAATAGGAAAAGAAAATTGAAAGCAAACTACTATGTATAGCTAACCAGGTATATTTGCCTCCCTCCTAGATCAAAGGGAAAATTTCTTAAGTATCCTCCATGGCAAGGAAATTTATGGTGCCAGACAAGTGTATAAATGGAATGGAGACTTGGTGATCTTCTCCTCTTGCCTGCCACCTTGATTGGCTTGCATTCGAGTAGATCAGAGTCAAACATGCTCCCAACATATATGCACTCTTCTTGCTCTTAGAAGCTTGTCAAATGTTAGCTCCTCATGCTAGCGTGTTTTACCAAGAAATTGATGGCTATTGGCTCATCATCATAAGCCCTTTGATATGCATAGTTCCTTTAACATGCATCATGGTTTGACCTGTTCCCTTCTACTTTATTGAAGACCCTGTCAAACTCATCCTCTGCTCCCTCATGGATTTCTTGAAGAAGGGTGACTATTGTGATGTCTGAAATGAGATCACAGATTGATTACTCATCTCATAGTACATCACCTTCTTGTTCAAGGCTCTCTCCTTCAAAGCATTCCTCATGATAGACATGCCTCTTTTTTTCTTGCTCAAAGACTAGAGTTTCTAGTTGTTCAAAGACATCCTCCTGATCCTCCTCCAACTTAGGCTCCATGGAATGGTCATCCTCCTCATCAAAGCAATAAGTAATTTCATCAAACAAGGGAGAAGAGAGCTCACCATGCTTACTTTCCTCTTCATATTGCTGGAACATCCGCATGTATGCATGACCTGTGTCTTCTCCATTGTTGATGATGTCTTCAAAAGGAACATCCATGATGATTTCTTCCTCATTGACATCCATGAGAGCTTTTTGATTAGCTACAAATTGGATCCTTTCTTCTTCACTTGCCCCTTTCAAAATAGGTTCCTCCTTGATGACTTCAAAAATATCATCTTCAGATTCACCAACCTCTTAAAAGGATAAATATGAAAGCTTGCAGCCCCTTTGCATACTTATTTGAGTCCCAATGTTGTCGTCTTCATCCTTAGTCATCTCATAGCCTCCTTGAAGAAGGGTGCAACTTGCCCCAATGACTTCAAATGAATCATTCAAAACATGAACAAGAGACTGTCCATGCTCCTCCATGATGTCTATGGTGATCTCCCTCTCATCTACATTCATGGAGTCTCCCTGATCAGTCATGAACTAAGTATACTCCTCTTCACTTGCCTCTTTCAAAACAGGTTCATCCTTGAGAAGGGATGAAGTGGAAAGCTGAAGGTTAAACTTTGGTGGAAGTGGAGGCAATCCTTGAGCTAGAATCGAATGATTCTCCTCCTTTCATTTGGCCAGTACTTCATCTATATCAGATGTGGCTTGATAGCTCTCTTGGAGGGGTGTCAATGGGGTGTGTTCAAATGTAGGATCTTCTACATGATCTGAACCATCCATCACACTTTGGCTGAGGAACCTCATCATAGATTCTAACTCTGTAATTTTCCTAGCTATATTTTCTTGGAAGATCCTTTCTTGGAGGTCACAAGCATCATCATGATGAGTAGGAGTAGCTTTATCTTCTTCAAGGTCCTGAGCTGATTCATGATAGGTACTCCTCCAACTTGGAATCTAGACATTATGTTGAGAGACTTGAGGATTGGTAGAAGGGGTGTCTTTTGGCATTGACTCCTCTCTAAGGTCTGAAACCTCCATCTCTCCTTCACTAAGCAATCTCACCCTTGCTTCTAATTCCTCAATTTTCTTAGCTAGATTTTCTTGAAAGAGTCTTTCTTGGAGCTCATAGGAATCATCATGGAAATGGGGAGTGCATGAAGGCTACCATAGAATACAAGAAGCTTGCTGAGGAAGGGTGGGAGGGACATGAAAAGAACTAGCCTCATTTTGTACCTTGCACTCTTGGACAATGTCTTTCTCCTCATTGTTCCATGACTCAACTACTTTATTCCAGCTCATGATATCAGGACTGTACATCTCCTTTTGGGGTGATGGGAATATAATGTGAGAGGGTAGTGAGGGTTTACATTCCCCTTCCCTTGCTACAAAAATAGACTGCTGCATTTGAAGATTTGCCAATTCAATCTGTTTATCAAGATTGGCCTTAAAAACAAGATTTACTATTTTGGGACTCTCCTCAACATGTTTGGGGAAAGGACTTTGACAGGCTTGACTTAGCTCATGATCAGGGGTTGTGTATGACTGATATGAAACTTGGGGTAGCAGGTATGCAAGTTGATAGACTTGATAAGGCTGCCTCTCATGAATACTCAGCCTCCCTTCCAAAGATGCAATCAAACCACTCACATCCAACATCTCATTTGTAATCCTTTGCCAATTAGCTCTTTCAATGGGAGTCCATTCACTCTTAACCAGATCTAGTGCATTTCTAACTTGATGGATGACATGATCAAGGATTTATTGGCCACATCCCCTTCTAGTGTCAAGCTCTACTACATACTTTTCATATTCCATCAGTGCTTGTTTGAAGGTGGAAAGGGGCTGATTAGCAAAGAGATTAGGTTGATTAGGAGAAGTGACACACTAAGAAGACTGGGCATAGGACTGATATAGCTCATGATAGGGATGAGATTGGTCATATTGGACCTGATAAGGATCAACACAAGGTTGGTAAGGATCATAGCCAGGCTGGCCAAGGACTTGCTCAAATTGAGGAGGAAGAGGCAAAGCCTCAAATGTTTTGCCAACCTGCAAAGGGCAAAACTCACAACCGTACGCATCCTTGTTACTTGAGGAAAAAAAGGTCCATGGTTCTAAGCAATGGAGTTATACATACCAAATTATGATTTATTGATGGCACCAAGACTGCTTAACTAGCTAATTTAACTCAGAGTCACCATTGGTGTTGATGAAAAATCCTCCAAAGGCTAGTTAGTTGAAGAACACACCAAAATTCTTCAAATTTTTGGACAAAACTTGTCCCACAATCACCTAATTAAAGGTCAGATGTTGTATTAATGGTTAATTCTACTGTAACAGGACTAGCACCAATCCTGGAACTTTTTTGAGTGTTAAAACATTGTCCCACCGAGGTGATAAAAATTGTTGACATAGTGGATTGCACCCTTGACAAGAGACTGAGCTCCTATCTTCCACACATGACAATGGAAACTCCCCTCTTGCCTGTGGGTTTGGAAAAACTAGGGGGAGAGTCTTTAGATAAGGGCTAGCTCCCTTTGATGTATCTTTGTGATCCTAGATTTCCTATTGCTAACAATGGGGGGGTGAAAAGGGAGAAGGATGTTGAAAATAGAACCTAAACTAAATGGTGATACACCAAAATTTTTGATCTACTTAGCTTAAATCTACACTTTCCACCAAGAATAAGCTGCCATACACTTCATTTGATATGAGAAACTCTTCTACATCGGTGAGCTAGGGGTCCTCTTGAGATACAGGGAGAAAGAACTACCAGAGGTGTTCTAAGACACACTATGGCAGCTTGTTCACATGCTCCTATACTCTATTGTAGACACTTCTGGCAGACCTGCAAAATAAGAAACTTCACAATACACTAGACATGTTAGAATCATTCTGTGAAAGCATAAATGAAAAATGACTTAACACAAAACAAAGCCATAGACATATGCAAAAGTGTAAGCTCAAATGGAGGTAAAAATGCTATGTCTTGATTCAAGGTAAAATTCGGTAGAGCTCTGCCTTACAAGCCAAGAGATCCTTTCTCAAACAAGAAGTTACAATATATAGAGAGAAAGAGGAGGCAAAAGGTTCCCCTTTTGGAAAAGACTTTGGCTCCCTTTTTTACAAGTGGCCCATGTGCATTAAGAGCATCAGGAAGAGAAAAATGTTGAAAGAGAATGTTGTGTTGGTTGTTAGTCTTGACTTTGACGTTCAAACATTAATGTTAAAGCATGGGCTGCACCTCTTTTTCCATAAACAAGACTACTCCTTCAAAATATTCACGTGGTTTGTCTACTCACTAATGCAAAGTGGAGAAAAAATAGGTCACACCATTTACTATTTGCACTCCTTGATGACCACTTGGCGAAGACTGTTCCAACTACAGGAATAACTTGCCTCCCCTTTTCCACCTAGGCTATTTTGTCTATTTCTACGCTTGGCTCTTTGGGCTCCCTTTTTGGTGGGTCACTGAGTTTACTCTTGACTTTTGTCCTTTCCCAGCTTTGTCTCTTCTTAGTTTTGTCTTTTCCTATAATTTGAGCTCTCGGGGGTATCTTCCTAGCTTTGTTGGATCCTTGTGCTCTTCTCTCAGTGGTTCTTCCTTTTGGCCTTAAGGCCTTTGAATGCATTTGGGTTTGTGCTCGAGCCTTTAAAGATCAATGGCTATTTCATTTCTGTAAAGTTGATGTTCATGCACCCGTCATTAGATGAAAGCCAACGGCTATTCCATTTCCCTAAATTTGATGTCTGTAGGGATGTCATAAAACATATGGATCCCAACAGCTAGTTCACAATGCTTAATCTTGATGTCTTAGGGCCCGTCACCCTCCTTAGCTTTCTTGTTTGATCCTTTCCAAAGGGGAGGTGTCCCTTTGACTTTGGAGAAGTGTCCCTTCATTTTTGGCTGAGAGTCCCCCGCAAGGGTACCTACCCTTCAAGGTCCTTCGGGCTCCTTTTGGTATTCCTTCAGACATTTTGTTCGAAGGATATGTTTCCTTTATGTTTTTTCCACTTACCTTTTTTTCATCGGGCTTTTCCCCTAGTGAATTCCTTAGGGTTTCTCCCTTCAATATTTCTATCAGGCAAATTTATTCAAACAAAAAGTCCAAAGGAATTCTTTCAGACTTTTATCTGAAGATTTTGCCTTGTCTTTTTATTGTTGTGGGATTTTTTTTGAAGGATTTCTTCAGACAAAATGTCCAAAGGAATTCCTTCAGACATTTTGTTCAAAGAAATTCTGCCTTTGCTTTTCCTTCTATCTTTGCCTTGCAAAAATTTCCTTTAGATAGAAAGTCTGAAGGAATACTTTGCCTTGGTATTTTTCCCCTTTAAGTGCTTTCCTGCCCTCTGCAAGGGCACTTTAAGCTCAAAGCTACCCTTCAGACTTTTGTAATGGTCCATTTTGCTCATCACCTTCCCTCTGCAAGGGTTGTTTGGTCTCCAAACTTGCTTTTTAGAAAAGTTACAAAGGTCCCTTTATCACTTAAGTGCCCTTCACAGCCTACTGGAATGGACTAGTTTGTGACTAACTACCCTCTACAAGGGCACTTGTCCTTCGGGCTTTTGGAAGACTCCTTTGAACTTTTTGATTGAACCATTTCTTGAACCCTACCTTTAAACCAAATGTTGAACCAACAATAGGAATAACTCATTGAACCAAACCGACTGAACTGATCACTTAAACTGACTGATTGAACCAAAACATTGAACTAACTGAGTGAACCAACTGATTAAACCAACTGAGTTAACCAACCGATTGAATGGTTCAATGGTCTGAAGAAGCTTTGTAAGAAAGATTGCATTTTTTGAATTGGTTCATCATCTACAAAAAAACTTGTGCAACCAAATTTGAATTGGCTCAGAATAGCAGGGAAAGGAGACCGATTTTGGCATGCAGGACAAAAATGGTCAATAATTCCCAAAGAAATATGTTGGGACAGCAGTCCACGCCATTTAAAAGTGATAATAAGACCCTCTGTACCTAATAATGTCACCAATTGGCAAGTGTTTGACACTGATCAATAGATAACACTCTTCTTGCAAGAGGAGGCTGAGTTTGCTTCTAGAAATCAATCCAAGCTACAATAGTAGTACGACAGCCAGATTGTTCAACTGAAGAACAACAAACTTCCCAAAGGTTTGGTCACTCTTGAAAGCATCTTCAATGAGGATGACCAACTGAATAATGATAAATCAAGCATCATGACCAAGAAAGAAAATTATGAAAGAGTCAAAATATTCAAGGACAGGTTGCTTGCACTTGGGAAGGTATGTACAAATGAGGAAAGGCATTCTTTCATTTTGTTATGCCAAGAGTTTGCCAATGTTTTTACTTGGGAGTATAGCAACTTGAAGGGTTTTTACCCAAGCTTGGCCCAATACACCATTGAATTGGAGGAAGGTGCCAAACCCATCAAACAAAAATAAAGGCCTATCAATCCAAAGATTGAGCCTCTCATGCAGAAGTAACTCACCAAACTGATTGAGTCCAGAATCATTTTTCCTATCAAACACTCTTCTTAGCTGGCTAATCTAGTCTCTGTTAGGAAAAAAATGGGGAGATCAGACTATGTGTGGATTTTAGAGACCTCAATAGAGTCTCATTAAAAGATCACTATCCCCTCCCAAGTATGGGGCAAATCCTCCAAATGGTGATAGGCAGTGAATTTTTCTCCCTCCTGATGGGTATTTAGGGTACAATCAAATTCTAGTGTAAAACTATGATAAGTACAAGACAACCTTCACTACCAAGTGGGGAACTTTTACCTATAGGAAGATGCCATTCAGACTATCAAATGTTAGAGCCACCTTTTAGCGAGCCATGGATATGACTTTCCAAGGTCTGATAAATAATATTGTATTGGTCTATCTTAATGATGTGATAGTTTTCTCTAAGGATGCAGGACAACATTTGAAACACCTGAGGCAAATATTTGAGAGGTGTATAGATTTTGGTATCTCTCTCAACCCAAAGAAATGTGTGTTTGTTGTCCATGAAGGTAAACTCCTTGGTCATGTTGTTTCAAAAGGGGGCTTGACCATTGATCCAGAAAGAGTACTACCATCCTAGCACTATCCTTACCTAAGCACAATAATGGTTTGCAAAGCTTCTTTGATAGAATAAATTTTATTAGGAGGTTTATCCCTAATTTTGCCGAGATAGTCAAGCCACTAACTTCCATGCTGAAGAAGGATGAGAAGTTTGCATGGATAGTGTAAAGGAATGATAGTTTTGAAGGGATTAAGCAAGCTATTGCCCAGGCTCCCACCTTGATCAGTCTTAATTTCTCCAAGGATTTCAACCTTTACACCTTTGGAAATGAATAGGTAATCTCCGCCATGCTCACTCAAAAAAATGATGAAAACCTTGAACAACCTCTTGCATTCTTTAGCTAAGGTCTAGAAGGTTTCAAAATTAGGTACACATATGTTGAAAAGCAAGTGATTGTGGTCATACGAAGCCTAAAAAAATTCAGATATATGTTTTCAAACAATAAGGTTCATGTCATGGTGCCACATCCTAGTGTCAAAGATTTCTTGATTAGCCGTGATCTAAATGAAAAGAGAGCAAGATGGATCACCAAGGTAATGAAATATGATGTGGATATCAAAACCACCAAGTTGGTAAGGGGAAGAGGGTTGTGTGAACACCTCACCACTAACCTTAAACAACAAAAAGAGAGCATTTTGCTACTCCATGATGAAACTGTAGCAGAGAAACCTGCAGTCATAAAGGATTGGGCACAAGACATGACTCATTTCCTTCTCACTGCTGAGTGCCCACAAGGCCTTGATAGGACTAAGAAGAGGTATTTCAGGCTCCAGTCGCTTCTTTATGTCCTAGTTGATGGGGTGTTGTTTAGAAAGGATTTTTCAAAGGTATTCTTCAGATACATAGACTCAAATCAGGTCAACAGGGTACTATACAAATTTCATGACGGGTCAGCTGGTGGTCACTTTGCTCTTAATCCTACAACTACAAGGATTATGAGGGGTGGTTACTTTTGGCTCACTTTATTCAAAGATACTCATGCCTAGGTACACAAGTGCCAAAAATGTGCTCTCTTTGATGGAAAGCAATGGCTGGCTGCAATGTCTCTTCAACCTATTCAAGTGGAATAGTCGTTCATGGAATGGGGCCTGTACTTCATAAGAATGATCAACCCTCCTTTTAGTGCTAGCCACAATTGGGTCTTGACTACTATAGATTACTTCAAGAGATGGGTGGAAGCTATTGCTTTGAAGGAAGCTAACGAAAGTGTAGTCTTAGACTTTTATGAAGGCTTGGTGACAAGGTTTGGAGTCCCAACTACCATCATCTCAGATAATGCATTGGCTTTCTTGGAAACCAAAACAAGTGAGTGGGTGTTAGGATATGGCATATACCTTATCACTTCTTTCAATTACTATCCACAAGGAAATGGGCTAGCTGAATCCATCAATAAGAATCTAATTAGGATCATTAGAAAGATAACGGAGGAAAATCAAAGAACTTGGCATGCCAAGCTAAAAACAACACTATGGGTAGACAGGGTCACTCCAAAAAGAGCAATTGGTAATTCACCATACACACTTGTGTATGGAAGGGAAGCTAAACTTCTTATTTCACTTGAATTGCCAGCCTTGGACCTTGCCCACCAGCTACAATTGGAAGAAAGCAATGGCATGGAGGTCAGACTTTGTGAATTAATGGAGCTTCAGGAGGCAAGAGATGGTTTCCATGACCAGCCGTTAGCAGTAAATGAAGAAGTATTTTGATAAAAAATCCTCGTCGAAAGGTTTCTTAGAAGGTGACATTGTCTTGAAATGGGATGAGGACCGAGCTAAACCTAGAAAACACACAAAGTTTGATTCCTTCTGGAGTGGTCCATATGTCATCACTCAATGCAAGCAGCATAACACATTCCAACTCTTCAAGTTGGATAGTGGAGAACTGCATATCCCAATTAATGGGATATATCTTAAGCATTGTTACTGAGCCTTCTCTTGTTATGTACATATTTTCTATATTTTCCCTAAGTGCTTTTGTGCATGTTCATAGTTTTTCAGCCTTGTGTGTGTTTTGTTTACCATTTGGGGTAAAAGCTTTATGTTGATTCTTTAGTCTCTCAAGGTTATTGTCAGCCTTTCATGCTATATTCTGACTTCATGCCTAATAGACTTGTAAGCCACTAGTTTTCTCAAGCATAACAGGCATGCTTAACTTGTGAATCACCAAATTTGTTGACCATTTTGGTCTTGTAGGCCAAAAATCGGTCTCCCTTTTTCTTTGTTATCCTGATTAGTCAGTCTCTGATGTCTTCACCTTACTGCAATTATGATTTTATCCCTTTGTAATAGGCATGTTCTTATAAAGAGTTGAGTGATTGGAGTCCTGTAGGTTTTTAGGTTGATCTAGGGCTTAGTTTCACTTTGAGCAAATTACCTTGGACAAGCCTTTTTGGCAAAGGAATGGGACAATTTCAAAGAGATGCAAGTCTTTCACAAGACTCCGAAGGTCAAGTGCCCTTGTAGAGGGCAAGAAGGTGACAAATAAGACAATTCAAGCAAGCTCTAAAGGACAATTTTGGACCCAGGGTGCCCTTGTAGAGGGCAGAGAACACATTTGAAAGAGGTAAAGGTCGAAAGCCAAAAGGGAAGTTCCTTCAGAAAAGTGACAAGGCAAAACCAAGGATTTCTTTGGACATTTTGTCCGAAGAAAATCCATGTAGAAGACAAAGGATTTCTTTGGACTTTTGTCTGAAGAAAATCATGAACTACAAAATATTTAAATATACTAAACATGAGAACAAAAAATAGATGAAATCATGAATGTTATTGAAGAGAGAATTTGTCATGTCCCCATTTTGGACATGAAGCAATTGAAGACCCTTAGCCTCACTTGTTTCCCAAGGGCTAAGTAAAAAGAGAAAAAGAAAAGGGAAACACTTTGGTTTCTAAGATTAATTATAAAAAACACTTTATTATTATAATTTTCACTTAAGTTGTGTTTTTTTTAGGGTCATGGGAACCTAAAGACTTAAGTGGAAATTATAAGAGTTATTCTTTTTTAGATTTAAAATAGATCCCTCCAATTTGGGCACCACTCTTGAGGAGGTGTATAAAAGGACAGTGAAGGATCATTTGAAGGCATGCTAATTTGGATATTCAAATCTTGGATTTTGAGCATGAAACGCTTGAGCCATTGCCTTGTAGACAGAAACCTTCAAAGAAAAGAGATTGAGGACACAAACCCTATTTTTTTCCATCAAATTTATGAAAAAAACAAAATAAGTGTTTTTTAGGTGGGCGATTTGCTTGTAGAAGTTGGCACTTGGAGTGGGGAGTGAATCGTTGTTGTTGGAGGGTCATTTTGTGCCCTAACATAATTTTGGAATTTATTGTGATTTTCTACAGCTAGGGCGACTTGGTTTTTGACTTGTGGGAGAGGGCTGTTGGGCTTTTCCCAGCCTAAATAATATTTTTAATTTTCTTACATATATTTTCTTATTTTTAAGGAATTTTTCAGCACTTTGGATTGGGGAAAATTTAGTATTTTATTCAAATATGCAAATCTGGACTGTGGTATAAATTGGCATATTTTATGGTTGATATTTCATGATTTAGTACTCCATTAGTCCTTGAAAAATTGTCAATAATTCTGATAATTTATTGGATCATTTGTGAGGTCCTAAAGTACTTTTCTTGGAGTTGTAAGGGAAAGTATTAATTCTACAATTTTCTTCTAATTTTGGCACCTAGGGTTTGAAGAGGAATCTCAATTTTTGGGAAGAAAAAATCACTTGTTGGCTTGCCTATTTGTGCCATTTAATTCGCCCTATTTTTACGTTAATTTTAGAAGGTTTATTTCAGCTAGGGTTTGTTGTTGGAAAATCAAAAAACTGATTTTATCTTAGGGTTTTGCAAAAATTTCAAAATTTAGTGATTTGTCCAAGTTTGGGACATTGTAGTGGTATTAGAGCCAATTTCTTGGTTAGTTGTGGAGTGTGAATGACTTTGATGGATTGGCAACCTAGATTTTTACCAAAAGAGGAATATAAAGATCCCATTCAAAAGGTAGGGATGAAGAAGAGGAAATAGATGAAGCCATAGAGAAATTGTTCCAAGCCATAGAGAAATTGTTGTTGCAAGCCATGGAGAATTATCAAAGGGAATTAAAGGCACTAAGTCCCAAGGATGTGGCAAAGTCTATGGGGTTAAGCCCTAAACTTCAAAAGTCTTTTTTAAAATAGAAGATTAAATTACATGTGAATGATGGGCTTAAAAAATAAAAAAAATTGGGGCAACTAAGTACGGAAATTTTTGAGTTTCACAATACAAAAATTTTGGAGCAGCACAAAGAGTTGTTTCAGCTAAGTAAAGGGCAACCAATAATTGAATTTTCTAAGCCATAAGAACCATAAATTCAAGGGCAGCCTAGTGAAAGTTTTCAGCAAGTTATGGAGCAACCAATGGGATTGCAAGTGTAGACACTAAGGTGGAAGTAACAAAAAAAATCAGAACTTCCAAGGGTAGAGTAAGGAAAATTTGTTGAACAACTCATGAACAACCAAAAGATCGAGAAGAAAGTTTGGATATGGATAAGGAAGCCATAATGGAAAGGTATGTCATGAAAGAAAATTTTTGCATTATTTCTTATCATAGATCATTTTCTTTACCTAATTTCAGATTTCAAGAGAAAGATTGGAAGAAACAATTGTTGTTAACTCTTGAAAAGGAGGCCCAAGTCCTAAAATGGTTGGACAAGGCAAAGGAATCCCTTAAAGGGGGGATGCCAAATAAAAATAGGGACACTTGAAGGCAATGGTTGCTAAGGTTGATTTTCCTATAGTCAAGTATGCAATGGAAGCAACAAAATCAGAAGGGGCAAATGTTAATATTGATATTCCCAACAAGGAGAAAGAGATGGAGAGCTCTAATTGGAGAAGAGAATTCTCCCATGTAAATTCAAGGATTGGGCATGACAAATTTATAACATGGTTGGGATCCAGGTGAGCCCTACAAGCATGATTTTGTTATTATGTTATGTTGTGAAACAAAAGACAAAGCTTGGACCCTCATGGAAAGGGGCATAAGTAAGAAGTAACATGATCCAAGGATCAAAGAAAGGGCTTTAAGTAACACATTCACTGCTGTTTTCTACATTCTAAGTTTACTTTCCCTAAAAACATTTGTTGCCATGGTGATTATTGTTCCTAGGAAGATGTGCCCCTCACATCCCAACACCATGGGAGTAGTTCAAGAATGTACAACTGGAATTCCAGCCACTATAACGAGAAGATTGAAGAGGGAAAAAACATGTTACAACCATGATAAGAGAAACCTAGGATACCAAAAGAAAGGCCATATCATGTTCATAAGGCACGATGAAGTGATAATAAAAGTGTTGCTAAACACCATTGTTTTTAATAATGTGATTGTTCCATGTGTAGGATCATTAGGAAAATCACTTGCAATGGCCAAAATAAATACAAGGGATACTCTGATTTCTGTGCATGGGCAGCCAAGTGGAGGTGGTAGAAACCACCCAACTTCATGTTTTAAAATCTTGAAAAATTCTAAAGAGGATGAAGGTAAAAGAGGAGAAAAAGGTGGGAAAACTCAACCAATGGAACACTCAGAAAATCATGAGAATTTTGGCACATTACAGCCCTACACAAATTCTGGAATTACTTGTGCCAAGTCTGATTTTATTGACTCGGAAATTTATGAGTTAAGAGAATAACTCCAGAAACTTGTTGGGGGCCAAAAAGTGGGGAATTGGAACATACTACAGCCTACATGGAGAAGGAAAAATGTACCAATCAAGTCTGATTTTCGTCACTTGGAAAATTCTGAGATTTGAGTGCAATTCCAGCCACCTCATGAAGGTGAAAGAACTGAATTTTTTGTACATTTACAGCTTCTATCAACTTCTTTAAATGTTTGTGTTCAAGGGCACAACTTGCATGAAGGGAGGGTGAAGGATGAAGGTATGATACAACACTTTTTTGCTTATCATAATGAATTCTTTGTGGACTCACATTGGGTTCCACATATGCATGAGAGTGTGGAGAAAGGGCAGCCAATGATGATACATATAGCACCCTTGAAAGAATTCATCTAGGAAAGTTTGTAGGTTGTTGAAATTTTGTTCTAAGGTATGTTGTTCAAGGAATCCAATTTTGCCAATTGTTTACAAACTTGGGAAGTTTTGCCAAGGCATGTAGGAGCTACCAAAGAGTTGTTGAAGGGTGGCCACATTAATATGCATACAGTGAATGAAGAACAAAAGGATCTTTTCAGTTGGGGCAACAAGGTATCACTTTCCAAATCTTTTTCCTTTGGCAGCTCTAGATCTTTTTGTATGAAGTTTGTGTTCGTATTGGCATCCTTGAAGAATATAGATATGGAGAGCACATGGGAGGTCAACTTAGTAATGAATTGGTTGACTTTTGGGGGTAATTCCCTAGCTGTACATCACATATACAGCCTACATATCAGAAAGTACAATGTTGTTGGGATGATCCTCTTCTTGATGGGGGGTCAATTGAGTTTAGTGACCAAGGATGGGATGGCAGCCCTTATGAGGAAGTTTCCAGTCCTTATGGAGCTTGAAATGACCAATTTGAAAGATGGTTTGGAGAAGGTTAACAACTATTACTGGTCCCACATGGAAAACTACAGCAGGGGCAGCCATTGGTGTGAAACAAGAGAGAGTTTGGATGGTGTCAATATGGTACATCCCTCTCTAATCAATAAGTTCGAATCTTTGTTATGCACAAAATATATTTCATACATGAATTTTGGTGTTGTTAAGATAGAGCCAAAATAAAAGCATAAGGCACACATAAGGATGTCAATGCACGATTGTTTGCACCTCCATAATACATCCATTTAAGGTATGTTTTCAACATGGATCAATGTTTCTCTCTTATTGCAAGTAGAGAAAGGTTTGTCATGGCACATGAGAGACTCTAAGGAGTTGATAAAATCTTGAAAAAGGAGTATGTGCTCAATGTCTAAGGTTCAAACAGACCTTTTTATAAGGAGCAGCTGTGGCACATCCTTTTGTGACAATTCTAACTCTTCTACAATGGTGCATAACTTCATTTTGACCCCTCTTGGGATGGTAAAGGTAGTAGGCTCATCTTGGAGCAAGTGGGGAGTAAAAAAAATGATTTTTTAGGATGATTATAAGGTTTTAATGTGCATACACAGCCAACATATCACTATTTTTTGGTCTATTCTACTTAGTTTGAGTTTTGGATGTTGGCTTTGATCTCTGTGATAAAACCCTTGATTATTACCCCCTCTTTTGATGGTAGGAATGAAGACCTTGAAATGAACACCCTCAAAATAAATAGCCCTATAAATGACTTATGTTTCAAAATACATGAATGATAATAAAAATGATATCTCAAGATATAGCATAGTTTGTATTAGATATTTTTAGATCAATAAGAGTATGCCTCGATAGATGTAATAATGTAATAGCATGCATAGTGTACTAAATTGAAACTAAAATTATAGTTATTTTTTATTTCTTAGATGTTATTTTTCATGGAATTATGGAGCATGATGTCCATCATGGAATCTAATCAAGCAAGATAATGCATGATGTGGATCATGGCATTACAAGTAGTGAGAAGTAAACAAGCAACAAGCACACAAGGCAAGAAGCAAGAAGCTTACAAGAGTGGGAAAGGGGGAAAACAAACAAGGGATATGGGCACATGTCACTCAAACTATAAAATCAAGTGTACAAGGCATGTTAAAATGCCCACATACACATATAATTGAAAACAAGCAAGGTTGGCACAAGGGCCATAAGTACATAAAAGAGTACAATCGAAGGACATTGGTAAATGTCTTAAGGCACACACAAGAATAGAAATGAAGGACATTGGAAAATGTCCTAAGGCACATACAAGAGATAAAATAGGAATTGATAAATGCAATCACATCTAGCTATGCAAAATAAGAGAAGAAGGCACATAAATGTTGGGAATACAATCGCATCTAAATAATCAAATCAAGAAGTGAAAGTATGAAAGACATGGAGTACAAGACTAGGTATATGCTAAGAAATACACAAGTTATATATACTAGTGAATGTAGATATAGTAATCTATGTAAATTAGTAAGTAATGTACATCAACATGATAAATAGAGTGTGTGGTGTATGAATGACATAACTTAGATGGTTTATTCATGTAGAAGATGCCCTTAGTGGGTATATATGTCTTTGTAAGTCTCAAATGTATAATTAGGATGCCCCTTCAATGGGTAGAGTAAATAAATCAAGGATCTAGGTGTCATTACACACACTCAAATAAGATCAATTGAAGCATGGTAATGTAGATAAATTGACAAACAATAGCATAGAATAATAAAATGTAAGTCTAGCATGGTAGTAGAAATGTAAAGCATGGACAATGCATATAATTGAATGTTTTTGGTATTTTGAGTTATTAGAATGTTTTTTTGTATTTTTAAAATAATCTATGTACAATCAATCATAAGGAAACTATGTATAAGGAATTAAAAATAATCTATGTGCAATCAATCATAAGGAGATTATGTATAAGAAATTGAAAAAATCTATGTATAAGAAAGACTGAGAAGAAATGATACTAACTAATGAGTCTCATGAGAGACTCCTTATCATGGTGTCCTATATCAAACAAATGAATCATGCATGAATGTAAATTATGAGAGAATGGCCATGAATATGACTCTGAATATTCATATTCATTATCAGTATCTTAAAAATCATAATAACTTGTATTATTCCATTATCATCTTGATCTTAAAACAATGGAATGCTAGTGTTGACTTTTGTTATATCTGGATCTTTCCTTTGATAAATTGTGTTTATGAATGATTTTCCATATGTTTTTCAATAAAACCCAAACTTTGGTGACAAACATTATCAATTACTAGAATAGGAGTAGTGATGCCTTGAGTATTCTTACCCAACCCTTGGCCTTGATAATCAAACTCTTGTAGATATTTTTGACCAAACTCATACTACTTTAAAATTTTATCCTTATTTTAGAGAGGTAAATTTGCATCTTTTTTGTGCTTTACCTATGTTTATGGTACTTTTCCTTGTTCGAATTTTGATTTTTGATCCTTTTATTGTTCTAAGTTATGCTTTGGTAATCACTTTTGTATTATTTCTAAATTTGACCCTTTGTGAATGTGTTCCTATGTCACTATGGATTTCTTGACTGATTTACTTATATAGGGTCCTCATTGGCAAGTATCTATTTTATATGTTTTTTCAAATCAAAACATGAATCTATGTGGTGCCCATGCATTCTATGATATGCACAATAATTTTTGGATCTTCTTACTGGATATAGAGGAGGTACTCTGTTCAACTTAGATTTAATAATTTCCCTTAGTACCTCATTTGAACTCTTATTTTATCTTTGAATTCTTTTTGAATCACTATTTTTAGAATTACTATGTTTTGATTTCTTGTTTTGATATGTAACATTACTTGTAACCAATTGACTAGGTGAAGGTGCATATACATAATTGGCACTAGGGTGACTTTGAGTCTTTTGTATTATAATTTAATTTTCCAATGTTGTGATATTTTCATGTAATATCTAATTTTGTGTTTGTAAATCTGAAATTAACTTGCTCATACTATTGATTTTAACCCTTAGAGTCTCACAAGTGCAAACCCTAGTTGGTTTTAATTGAACATGTAAGCACATATGTTGAATAGGGTTTGACAAAGCTATAGGTTGAATGTATGCATTAGGAACAATAGTATAATCTGACTCACCTTTTGTAAGGGTTATAATATGGACGTGGCTAGAGGGAAAGAAGCTATCACCCTCTTGAGGGAGAGGAGGAGAAGTAAATTCTTTCCTATGCATAAGATATGACATTGAAACTTGACATGTGGTTATTCGCTTATGTAATGGATCCTCTAAGTATGTAAGGATTTTATTTTTAATTGAATTACACATAATAGAGAGATAACATGTTAAATAAGTAAATAAATCTTGTATTAAGGAAAGGTAAAAATTGCTTTGAAGGAAAGGGATCTAAACATGTTTAGCAGTACATTTCTTAATATCATCCCATATTATAAAAAGTAAGCATGAAAGGGAAATAAGGAAGCTTTGCATTAACATATAGTAAAATTCATTATTCATATGCATGATAGCACTGAGTATGAATTATTTATTGTTTTCAAGAAATATTTTGAAATAAGTGAGATCCATTTTTTATTTTATATGTGAAATCTGATTTGAATGTAAGGTGATACCTCAAGTAGACAAAGGGACCTAGTATATACAACTAGGGTTTGAAGGAAAAAAACCAAAATTACTATGGTAAATTTTAAAAATTAAATGGGAAATTATGATTTAAATATTTAGGAAAAAACTAGAAACATACTGGAAAAATATCAAGACCTAGTATAGGAAACTAGGGTTTGAAAGAAATAATTTTAAAAATTACTAAGGTAAATTTTAAAATTAATGTGAAATTCTGATTTATATATGCAGGAAAAAATTAGAAACATATTGGAAACATACAGAGACCTAGTATAGGCAACTAGGGTTTGAAGGAAATTATTTTTAAAATTACTAATGTAATTTTTAAAAATTAAATGTAGATTTTTTATTTAAATATTCAAGAAAAAATATAAAAATACTAGAAAAATTAGAAATAAATTTACCCTAGGGTTTCTAGGGTTTTTATGCACAAATGAAGCAAGTCGGGTTTACCAAATGATTTAATTATTTTGGAAATAATAGATTTTTATTCCTATTTTAGCTAAGGGTCTAGATTAATAGATTAATAAATAATATTACAATAATTATAGTCATGATTTGTATAATTTATTTTCCTTTTAAACATTTCTAAAAATAGAAATAAATAAGGAGAAATATAACTTATCTTGAAATTGGACTGAGACAACTAAGATAGAGTTTGAAACTGGTTGTGTAGGACTAAGATAGTGTCATAAATCAGAATCTATCTTTCATTTTATGAAAGGATAAGACAACCAAAAATAGGACACCCTAGGGTCCAGTTTTGTAATCCACTCCTGTCACTATTATCCAAATTGCTCATAAAGACCTAATTTTTTTGGGTTCTTTACACTATTCATATGTGAGCCTATTTATGAAATTTTAAGTGATGAATGTTGACAAAGCTCATTGTAGAGCTATTTTAATCTTAAAACCCCTAACCTTCCATCATGTTTGATAAATGTGATTTGAATCACTTAAAAAGGGGGTTAGTGTGTGTAAGATACATTGAACGTGTGATCCACACCACTTATGTGGGCATGTTGTCTATATACTAATACTCTGAAGAGAGATCAAGCCATATGTAGTTCTCCCACTTGATGTGCTTTTTTTAATTGTGTGATTTCGATGAAAAAATTCCAAATTGAGAGTGCTTGAGGTGGCTAGGGACTAGCGTGAGAGTTTGAATATATTTTCAGTTGAGTTGGGTGACTGTATGCAAAGAATAGGAAATTTTTCCTTAGTGGTTTGTTTGTATTCTTTCTTGATTTGTAATATTTATCACCTCCCTCTTAAATGAACTTTGAATGGGATTTTATAGGTAACTATTGGTCATGGATTAGATCTATTCATGCTAGGATGACATGATGAAGAATAGGAATCAATAGAAAATGACCATTTGGACTTAAATTATGATTAGATAGGAGCACTAAAAATGGGACATCCTAGGCTCTGACACTATAGTCTAGGTATGGCACTCCTATCCTACAAGCTTGGGACTTGGGGGAATAAAATTGGCTTGGTAAATAGAGTCTAGCTGAGCTAAAATGACCATATGGAAGCATACAAATGACTAGAAATGAGCAAAAAGTTGTCTAGAAGGGTCACAAGAGCATGAAAGAAGGACCTATGGATATGGTGTCATAAACCACACTCAAACTACCAATTTGGACATTTTATATGACTACAGTGTGTTGTACCAAACTATGGTCAACCCCTTTGAAATAATTATCTATACACATAATATTTTCAAATTTTGTATTGATTATTGATGCTCTTTATCTTGTAGGAACCCATCAAGTCTCAATCTCTCTAAGTGCATGCCTTAAGGGGTGTATCGGGAAAAGGCTGGGCAGATCATTAGTGATTCATAGGATTGTTGTCCCTTTTGCCACTTTTTATCTACATGTCTCCTAAAAACTACCCCTAAGCTTGTTATTTTCTATTTCACACTCCTTAGTCATTTTATACCTTTTATCCCTCTTTTCCTAACCTTAACCCCCTTTTGACTATTCACTATACTAGGTTAACTAAGTTGATCTTATACAATTTTGGGTGAAATTTATTTAGGGTCTAAGTCAGATCTTGGTTGACCTAGCCCATAACCTAATGAATTCTTATCCATAACTATGCCAGGTTGATTAGGTTGACCCTGTTGGCCAAAACTTTGGGAAGGGAGTAAGGTTAAAGCCACCTATATATAAAAGTTCATTTCACCATTATTTAGAGAAGAGAAGAAGTAAGATTTATTGTGCATCTACTTATCCACTATTCTACTCGAAGAGCAAGCTTAAGGTTTCATACTTTCTTTGGAGATATGGATCTTGTCTTATGGATAAGTCTTTTATATGTATTTATAGGTTGTGTAGCCTATAGTTGATTTATCCTTGTCATCCTTATATACCAAAACAACCTCTTGCAAAGCACCTTGGCTAAGGGAGAGATTGAGGCTCAGCAGGTTCATCATCAAAGGTAACTATTCCTAACTTTGTTCCTCCTTTGTAATAGTAGATAGATATGAATTTGTACTTATCTTCTATGCATTAGGATTATGTATACATTGACATGAGTATAACTCTCTTATTCATGTTTAACTTTATTGTTTCTAACCCCCACTTTGTGCCATAAGATTTGGTGAGTATTATATTAGACTTTTAATTTACTTAGGATTAGTTTAGTGAAATATGAAAACATGGGACCTAGTTAGGGTTATTTCATGATTATGATTGACTGGAGGATTTGGAACCCTCCATAGCATTGTACATTGTGATAAGAGATCCCCTAATTTGGTCTATCATATCCCCATATTAGTCATGTTCTTGATTATCTAATGTATCCCCAATCAGAAGTGTAAGTATGATCTATCTTCTCTGACTTAGGATTGATTTATAGACATTGTGAATTTTTGATTACATACATTCTAGTGAACCTGATGTGAATCTAACCCTTGTAGGTTGTATCTCATGTTTTTCATTATTTTATCATTTTATTTCTCTATATTTGTGATATTGGGTCGATAGTGTTGGTATAGTTCTAAATTTTGTGTGCAATTTTAACACATAGTTGTATCAATACAACTCTATTCTATTTGTGCAAGTTTTTAATCAAGTACAAGGTACTAGGTTGAATACGTTGACACAGTACACTTTTTTACTTCTAGATAGGGTACTAAGTTGACCCTATTGACACAATAAACTTCTATACTTCTAAAAAACATTCTAGGCTGACCCTATTGACATAGTATACTTAATAGGTTTTAGTAAACAAGGAACTATAGAACTAGGTCGACCCCGTCGACCTAATTGGTAGAATTTGAAAGTACAAATTAGGCTACTTCAACAACAATCTCATTTTTCTCTGCATCTTCCAACCCACCAAGGTTTCTTTCTCTCTCTTTGTCATTTCTATTATTCATTATAATTTTTGTTTTCATAGTTTGTAGTCTTTAAAACTTCCCCTATACAACAAAATAGGTCCACTTTGTCAACCTAGTTCTATATTTTGTCTTCCATCTAGAAGACTAGGTCAACACTATCGATGTAGTTTTTTAATAGACCCTTTCTTTAGAAGTATAGTAGTGACACTATCAACTCTATTTTGTAATATTTACATACACTATCATCTAAATTGGCATTGTACTATATTTCAAAGTTAGAATCAACACTTATATGCTATTAATTAGCTCACACTTTTAATTTTAGTTGCTTGCATGTTTATAATAGATCACATAGTCTAGTTAGGTGTTTTTTAAATATACCATTTATTTGCACTATTTTTCTATTTTATACACACACTACCAAATAACATAATATTAAAAATAAACTTAAACAATTGTTTACCCAAGGCCTACCTACTTGGATTTCATCACCAAGGGGGAAGCCGACTTGGTTTTCTAGCCAAGTATAAACATGTGGTTAATGGTATATATTGTTAAATCACCCAACACCCTTATTGCTATAGTGTGTGAAGTGAGGGGGTAGGCCCCAATATCAAGCTAGTACCATTGCCAACATAGATCCCTTTCAACCTACACATCATGAAACCATCCATTGATTGCTTTCTATTTCCTTTATTATAGCCAACTTTCTATCACACTTAAAATCATACACTAATAATCTAATAACATTCAGGATGATGACTTAGTTATCATTTAATTTCCAAGTTTGTTGTTTGTTCTTTGCTCAATTATATGTTGTCTTTCAATAACTTGCATTGGCCAGTGTTGGTGCAAGGTTTTATGTTGTGTGAATTAATTAGATCATCCTCTTTGACTTAATTGATTGTGTGTTTCCTTTCATTTCTTTATTTTAAAAGTACTTACAAAAAATTTATTATTTTAGTACATAGTCATTCTGCTCAACATAGTCTCTTAAAAACTATCTATTTTCCTACCTATAGTACTAGGCTGATCCTATCAACACAGTACTCTTTTTTGCTTCTCAAGATATAGAACCAGGTTGACCTTATTGACTTTATATCTTTTTCTACCTAAATTTTTACCCGAGTTATAGAATTAGGTTAACCAAGTTGACTCTGTATTCTTGTTTTCTTAGCTTTTAAACCTTATGTTATATACTAGGTTGACCCTGTTGACTCTATACTCTTATTTACCTCTTTCTATTTTCTTGTTTTCACATCACTCTTGCCTTATCTAGTCCTCATTATTCATAAAATTCTTATTTGAAGACAACACTGAGTTGAATTCAATGGATATGATGAGTCTTACCAGCCCTCATAGGGTCTCCCATAAGCATATTAGGGATCCTCTCTTGGATGAGAGTAATGTTCATATAGAAACTCACATAATGAATTATGGGACCCCTCCTCATTCCTCTTCACTACATAATCCTCTCTTCTCACTCAAAGATCAACCTGAATTAGAGTATAGCCCTAAAATTCTCTTCTTTATCTCTAATTTTCCTCAACATCAAGGAAATTATCCTTATACCATTTACCATCTTATGATTAGTGGTCAATTTGAAGAGCCTCATTCACCTTCTCCCACATTCTCGTATAGATTTGGGGATACTAGTTTATTTGATTCTTATCCTCTTCCCTCTATTTTGACCCCTTCTCATTCCATGACTTATTCTTCTTTAACTTCTTCTACCTCCATTCCTAGTGTCTCCACTAACATGGTAGCTTCTACATCTAGTGGGCCTCTTCCAAGACCCACCCTCCTCAACTATTCCACTAGTGTATCATTTATTACCCATGGTAATCATGATTATAGTGCTTCCTCTTCTCATCCCTTCACTAATCCATATTTTTATACACAAGTAAATTGTTCCATTAGTGCCTCACATTCTAACAACTCTTCTCAAGATCCTACCAACACCAATAAGGTACCCAAGCCACTACTTCCAATTCTAATGCTACAAATAATGCCAACAATGTAACTCAAACCCACCAAATTTTATTAAAAACACTTAATCAAATGACTAGTTTTCAATCTCATAATACAAATCAAATGATGTGAATGCAAAACCACATTATCCATCTTCAAACCCACCCTCAACAAATGCCATAGTGCATGCATAATCAAAATGTTCCCCCACCTCATCTTAGGGATGTCCATGGTAATCTTATCCCTCAACCTCCTCTTGTCAACAATAAAATCAAGCATCTTCAAAATGAACCTCTTACATCTCAAACTACTAATATCTATATATGAGGTATCACCCATAACATTTCTTAAAATAGGTCAATTGATCCTACTCTTCATCTAAAACATTTATAAATCTATATAAAGATTGGGTCAAATTGAATACCTTCACTGCTACCAAGATATTAGTCAAAACTCTCACGGGTGATGCTTTAGATTGGTACAACCAACTTAAAACTCATTCTAATACTAGTTAGGAAGATTTAGTAAATGCTCTAGTCCAAGAGTTACAAACTAGTGATCTTCTTGAGATTACCTTGGCCCATTTTATCAATTGTAAGTAACTCAAAAATGAAACTACCTAAGATTTTGTTAAAATGTGGAAAACATTGTCTAACAAATGTGAACATAACATGGACAATGATAACCTTTTTCATCTCTTTACCAATTCTCTTTTTCCTAAGTTTTAATATCGGGTCTAGACTCTCTCTCCATGTACTATGCAAGAGGCCATTAACTAAGATAAACATCAAGTTTTCCTTATGCATCAATTTCAGCCACCCCAACCTTCTACAAGTACTCATATATTACTTAAGAAAAAGAAAATTCATGCTACCAATGATGATGTGATGGACTCTTATGACACCATTCACACTATTCAAGTTGTTGTTCCTAATCAATCTTCAGAACTAGATCTCCCTTCTCAACAATTCACCAATCTATATTTATATTCACTTAATAAAATCAATGTTCACAATGAATTGCTCAAATTCCTACCTAGGCCTCTTCCATGATAAATTTATCCCACTCATCTTGTGAAATCTTGGTATGATCCCAACATTTTTTGTTGGTTTCATACTAGTTGGGGTCATTCTCATGAGACATGTAGGCAGCTTTGTAATTTGGCTATGTATTTTCTTCATGGTCATAAGTTTGATCATGATTCTATCATTTAAAAATTACAACAAGCCTATGACATTGCTTTCAAATCCCATGAAACACATACTAAATCTCAAGCTTTGAATTAGGCTAATGCTCATTTGGCCATCTATAAAGACCATCTAAATCACCAAGATAATCCCACCCCTTCCACCATAGTCTTATTGACCCAACTCCATAAGATAATGTATTTAATATGACTAATATTCTAAGGGTGGTTGCTTTCATTGATCCTTAACCCATCTACACCCCTCCATTGTCTTGTGCATTTCATGTTATCCAATATTCTTCTTTAACTCACTTAAATGAGTTGGGGCAAGATGAACTTATAAATTTTAATTAACTAATTCCAACTCCTCCCTTGGATAAAATTTCCCATTATATTTCTAGCATCCTTCCATATTATTTACCTAACACTAATGATATTCAAACCTCTATTAACACTTCTTCTAACAATTCTCAAAACCAACCTACATCAACTACTTCATCTTATCAACATAGTCTACAACCTTATTCTAAACCTTTTACCTCTTATCAACATAAATTCCAATATACTTCAACTCCTCATTTTGAGAACCTCCTTCAACACTATGAACCTCTTTCTAACAACCTTCTTATGGGTTATGATGAGTGGGATACCATCACAGAACTCACTAATCTCCCATCCCAAATTCCATTTCCTTATATTATGAGGACCTCTTCATGTCATTGAAACTATCTCATGTGAATTTTGTTTGAAATAAACATCCCTTTTCTTCACCTAGTAGGACACAAATTAACCTTATCTGGATCTAAAAATAACATATTACAATAATGTGAATAGATGTCCATCCATGTTGATGAAAAAATGGACACTTCTATTTCCCTAAAATTTCCCATCACTTCTATGATTCCCAATGAGATCCTACTTCATGAAAATGATCCTCCTCTATTTATATATGTCCAAATTGGAAATATCCAAATCAAGCATGCCTTTATTGATGAGGGTTCTAACACCTATGTTACCTCTCTTGATTTCATCAAAACTCTTGGATATTTTGAATGCAATCTCAAATCCACATGTCAAAGATATGATCGAAGGAAAATGTATCCTTTAGTTTGTGTGTGTCTTTCCATTACCATCCCACCTATCATTACTCATATGAATGTGATAATATTTAACTTTCATCTATCTTATAAGATTTTTCTTGGTAGGCTATAAACTCATTATATGTGAGCAATTGATTTTTATACCTGCCAATGCATTAAATTCCCTCACAATGGATCTATCTATAAGATTCAAGGTGACACTAACCCTTATAATTTTAAATAACTCCAAGACTATGGTGTCTTCAAGATTCCAACTCTTGAACCTTTGCTTAGTGTTCTATTTCATGAGTCTCAATGATTCAACTTTCCCATCAATTCCACTTGAGGTTACAATAGTTATCCTAAATTCATTGGGAATATTCCCCATAACCTCTTAGATTCTAATGATGATGAACCTAATGAGATCAATCTAAATATTAAAACTTCTTATCTCTCAACTCATCTCATATCTCAGCTTCCTACTTCTTTGCAACCTCATTCTCACAAACCACCTTGTGATGACATCCCTATGGTCTTAACTAAGACCCAGCATTTCATTCATCACACCTCATCAGATGACAATGTCATCCCTACCTATGTCATTGATCTTCATACACTTGATTATGATGATGGTTATACCTTAGATGATCCATTATTAGGTGGTCTTGTTTAGGCCCATAATGCTAAGATTATCCATTATTGTTTCTCTTTGCTTTAGTATTTTTATGTATCTTCTCATTTTCCATCATATATAATCCCTAATTTTAGCATTTTTCCTATGTATCTTAGGGTAGAGATGGTTTAGACACCTCCAATTTCTAAATAAACTCATAATATTATGCTTATGGATTGTGTTATGACTGGGCCCCGTCACTTTTTTAGGTACCATGACCTCTATAGCTTGATTATTTTTGAAATACATGCAACTCTCCTTTAGTCTTATTTAAACCCCACCCCTCCCTTAGTAGATCCCACTTTGGATCCCATTCCTAATCCCACTTTAGCTAAGTCTATTCTTTCTTTTGATCCCATTGCTCCTTTCATTGAGCCAAGTCCAGTCCCTTCACCACCACCACCTTCTATCAATGATAGTTTATTTCCTTTACCATAGATGGTTCCACTAAATAGAATGACAATCATTCCTAAACTTCCTATTTTATTACACCTCCTCATTTGAGTACCTTTACTAATCCTACTCACAGGTGTATCTATTGCTTCCATAGTACATATAATCATTCATCCACACATTATCTCAAATCGAGATAATATATTAACACTTTGCATCCTTCTACCCCTCAATCCTTAGACAATGCTATACCTCCCCTAGAGGTTCTACCTGAGTATATTCCTAAGTATGGAGAGTTTTACTATCTTTGGGACCAATGTAGTACCCATCCATTGATCATTATTGTATCTTTTAGCAACACCTCAAAGATCATATGTTAACTATTCCCACACCTTCTACCATTCTTCCCATAGGTTATTCCCATAAGAAGGCTTCCCCTTCTTATCCCATGGTTCTACCTCTTGTGGTTCCATCCCCTCCTATGGTTCTTTCTTCACCTCCTACTCCTCTACACATTAATCCTTCCCCTATGGACATCCCCTCACCTGTGGATCCTTCTCCACTTATGAGTCCCTCACCTATGGTTCCTTCTCTACCTGTGAGTCCCTCACCTGTGGATCCTTCCCTACTATTGATCCCTTCATCTCCTATAGAGTCCATTCTCATGCATTATTCTAAGCATCCCTTACCTAGTATCCCTCCTCATCATGATCCATCAAGAATTCCTACCTTTTCTATTGATGAGATTAGATGTGAAATATTTTCCTAGTTTTGACTAAATATAGATGAGACATTAGCTACAGTTTGCATCCAACTTCATAGAGATTTATCAAATGTTCTGGATAATGTGTGTGGTAAAATCTATCATTAATTATGAACACATGCATGGTGTTCTTTACATTTTCATTTTGGATTGAATTTGTGCTCCAATCTTATCTTTGTTTATTTGTTATATCATTTGACATTATGTCAAATTCTTATTTATCTTACATGGTGACTTTGATTTCATACTCTATATTGCTTATAATTTTATTTAGGTTTTCTTATGTATGTCTTCATTATCATTATTTTCTTTTTCTTCTTGAATTTATTTTTTTAAAACTCCCTTATTATCTTTTTGTGATTTTTTACTTTCTTGTCTTTATATATACATAGATAATTGTCATTGTGACTTGGTTATACAAACCTTGTTTCCCTTAGCCATTCCTTCTTTACCATGTGATCAATTAGAAAATAATTAATCTCATTATAATCTCTTATTATCCATCCACTTTTGATCTCCTTTATTTCATTTTTTCAAACTAAGCATATACATGGTTGAGACTTGAGATAACATGATGGTTCATTATTAAGCATAAGTATCCTAATCCATCTTGTCTTTGGTTACTTAGCCTCCTTTATCCTAATCTTATAGATCATTTTTGTGTATCACTCTATCCTTTATGATTGGTCATTCCAAGTTAATATGGAGGAGGAATCTTAAAAATCCTTTAAAACATTCAAAAGACAAATATTTTAACAAAAGGCAATGATACAAAATGCACAAACATTCAAAATTATAAAAGTTCAAATCACACTAAAGGAATTGATTCAAATCACATCTCCCCTTCTAGTCAAAGTTCAAACTCCATAGTTGGCCTCACACTAGAGTTGAGGTCCATTGGGGTGCAGTAGGCAAGTAGATTATAAAAGGAGAATATAAAAATATTTTAGTGCTACCTACTTTCTCATGTAAGTACCTAATCTTCACAGTAGACTGATGGATTTTTAAGGGTTCCTGAGGAATGAAGAACACATCATTGGAAGGTAGGTCCATTTTAATTTTCTTGTACTAATATACCTTCATGAGTTTATCTTAATAGCACACTTATTTGCCTACACAACTTTGTGTCTATAGCGAACAAGTTTACTTTGTACATTGATGGTCACTAGTCACTTAGTGTCTTCTCATGTCCTTAGTATACCTCCTGTCTCCTATTTTCTTCTCATAAGATGCCTAAGTTATTATTTTTACATTCACATTTTCATTCCCTACATCCCTCATATTTCCTCTTGAGAAATATTATTTTGTTCACTAATCACTCCCCTATGGATTTCATTTGTGAGTTAAATTATAAGACCATGGGTAAGACTTGGCCTTCCTCATAAATTACCATAATTTCACATCCCTTTTTACAAGATTTTCCCATTATTCCACCTCATTATTGATCCCTTTGTTAGTTTTAGTGTATGACCATGGATAAGACCTGGCCTTCCTAAAAAAAAATTCTGATAATCCAAGTCACAATCAAAATTAGATGTGTCAAATATGAGATAAGATGTGATTGATTATGAAGTTACATGTCATTGACATGCTTCCTAGCTTGATTTAGTATGTTTTATGCTTAATTCATTACTATTTCAATTTTATCTTCTTATTTTTTGATTGCCTATAAGAATCCAACCATTTTTTGAATTTTTCATACTTTTCAGCGTGAATTAGTGTGATAAATTTAAGACCAATTTTGCCAAATTTTATTTTTATTTTATACTTCCTAATGTGATTTAGTATGATTGATTAACTTAATTAATTTATTTTTACACCATTTTTTCTTTCACATGCTTTCCACTTTATTACATTATTTTCATACTTCCCAATGTGATTTAGTGTGATTCTACTTGTTTTAATTTGGTGCCAACCTTTCTCTTAGTTTAAAAACAAACTTTTTGCCATATTTTTTACCATTCTTTGGTTTATTATTCATTTTCTTGTTATTATAGATTTCCCAACATGAAATAGTGTTTAGTACATTTTGATTTTGATTTATTATACTTAGACAAAATTCTTTTTGCCTATTTCTTTTTAACCATGCATGTGTCCTACATAATGCTATAAAATAAACCACAACTCATATATTTCCTACAGCATATACAACCATAGCTAAAATACATGTGCTAGAAATAAATATATCCAAGAATCCATAACCACAACCATAATACAAACACATAATATCAACATCCAACTACCAAAATGAGATATATGTATACATATCATGTGTTTTAATTCAAAGTACAATAGTATACATCATCATAGCTCTATGGTTGGTCTCTATCCTATCTATTGCATGGCCTATCGATGCTTCCCATAAATGCCTCAAATAGTCTCCTCTTAATAATATGTTTTAAAGAGGTTCTCCAAGATCTTAGACCTATCACTTATCCTTATAGGTTGGCCACTTAGGCTTGTACCTATACTAGATAAGCATGTACCTATGTCAATTAAGGCATGGTAGTCATATATGTGGCTCTCACTTGAGCCAAGGCCTTCCATGTTTGTGATTCTCCCATTCCCACCACTATTGGTGGTTATGTATCCTCCATATATTCTTTTACTTTCCTCACTACCTCTCTTACTAATCTGAACCAGCCCCCTAGGGTAGACAGTATCATAGGATCCTCCATAGTCATCAATATATATGGCACCAATGCCTCATCAAAGATCTCATAGAGTGGTCCCATCACCTTAGATACCCATCTAGTCTCCTCCTTTGAAGGATATACAAAATTCAAACTAGATAGATATTATATCATAGATATATCTAAAAAATCTATATATCTATAATTTATCTTAAATAACTTAAGTAAATTTCAAACCATCTATTATTACCTATCTGTGTGCAACCTACTACCATCTCACCATATACGTGACTACCAAGCATGGTCTGTCCATCAACGCATTCTCTAAGTACCTCATTTATAGGTCTTTACCCAAGAGAAAATCCTAGAGTCACCACTGATGCTCATCTCAAGCTATGCATTAGTGGTACCTCTATCACCCAACTCTCTCATGGCCCACCTAATGGGTCATCTGGTACTAGTGTCTCCATTAATGGTGAAATTGAGGTGGTATTTGTTCTTCTTGATATGGTGTTTTAGGCAGTACCTTTATCACTCTTACATCCACATCCATCTCCTCTCTATCTACTACCTCTCGTATTTAACTAGTCCATGGTATCTCATGCCATAGTCTGATCACTAGCCTAGCAAACAGTAGCCCCAATCCTCCTCTCCCTCTCATCTCTCTCACATGCCTAACCCAAAATGTGGGCACCACTATTGGTATCACTAGGTGAGGGAGTCCCATATATCCTACTATACATGTCATTAGATGCATCTCTATCCACTAAGTATATTGGCTTATGATTTGTGTCCATTCCAATGCTAGTGACAATGTCTCCTAGCTTGACCATACCATAGAAATGTACCCATATAGTTACTATATTATGTTTACTTACCTAACTATTTATATCATTGGCATGTGGGGCATGACCCACGCTACTTGATCCTACTTCCACCTTTGTACCTGAGGTAACTGATCATCAACTACATGGGGTAACCCAACTGGCTAATACATAAGAAACTTCTCATATATCTTTGAATTTATAAAAATAATAGGCCCCATAAACTTTTGCCCTCTAGACAACATCCCATATATGGCATGCATAAGTTAGATGTAGATAATAGATCCTAAATCATACAGTGCCCCATGCTCCAAAATAGCCTAGCATAAGGCTATCACATATAGTGGTACCTTGCCATCTGACTTGTGACACAACATTCATGTTATCACAAGTCCTAGAACTACCTTTCAGATTTTTAGAATTTAAGATGTATAAATTTCAAATAGACTAACTCTTATCCTGAGATATATCTTCTTTGATCCTATCACCCATATGGCTAAGGCGTTCCTCTCTTCCTATCCATATAATAATCCTATAATCATAGGCATACCTCCTATTGGTAGTCTAAGAATCACATGGATGGCCTTTAAGGTGATACCCACCAAAATGGTATCCACATTCACCTCCCATCTAAATGTGCTAGTCAATCATTTCCAAGCTCCAAAAACATGACTATCAAATCAAAACTCAATGGGACTTGACACATATCTACAATCCCTCCTAAACCTAATCTAACTAATCTCAATTTATCCTTAACTATCAATCACTCTAAGAGGTCTGGGAGTCATGATGTATCTACCAATATCCAAAATCTAAAACACCCCTGCAACCATAAAACAATAAAAGATGTATTATATCCTCCATATCACTTATAATCAAAATACATTCTTTTCAAATTTTAACAAAAGCGAGCCTAATTTGCTTTAATTTATCCATTTTTTATCAGTTCAACCTATTTTAGCCTACTCAACCATTTTATACTCAATCAGGCATTTCAATCCTTTCTAACACTATTTTGGCTTATTTCATGCATTTTTGTACTATTCTAGTCACTTAGTCAAACATTAAGTCGGCCAAAATTTCCTCATTTTGATCAGGTTGACTTAACAAACTAAGTCAACCCTTTACTTCCCCCCCCTTAGTACTAAGTTGTCATATTGGATTATTCTACTAAGTTGGTAGCATTGTACTAAGTTGGCATCATGAAAAACAAAGTTGGCACATACCTACTAAGTTAGCAGTGTGGATTTCACAATTTTTTAGCCTACTAGGTCAACTGGGTCAACCTAGTTGGTTATGCTTGTTGACCCCTTTCATTCCCTGTAATAAATGCCTTCTAAAATTTATTACTCTAATCCCTTTAAAACCATTTTCCTATTTGTTTTATTTTACCCTTAGCAACTTTTTTGGGTTCATTTCAGTTCCTAGAATTGCTCTAAATTACAAATTTATATAAAACACTTAATTTCAATAAAATTTTAAAAAACAAGTTTAAAATTCTAAGTTGTCTACCTGTGTTGCACCCACTAGGCATCCCTTTCATCTCGGTTTTTGTCTCCTCACCATCCTAGATCTATTGCTTCTAGTTTGGTCTCTCAGAGCTCTTTTTCTCTCACCCACAAGTCAAAAATAACAAATGACTTTCCTTTCACCCTATTTCAACTTACTTTTCACAATTCCTTACCTTATAAATATTTTCCCTTAGATTCCTTGTTTTTCTCATATATTTGTTTTTACTAACCCATTTTTTAATCGTAAAATGCTTTGGAATCAATATGTCATAGAGAATATTTTCCATTATTGTATGCCTATATTCCAAAAAAAATGATTTTTGGCTTTTTCTTGCACTAATCTCTACAAGTTCACTTAATTTTTTTCACATTGGATGCCTTCACTTCTCTCATAGTCTACTTTTTTATCTACAAAACTAATTTAAGTAAAGGTATGTGTTTTTTTTTAATTTTGTCTTTTCATTTATCGTATTTTCTCCTTAATGCATTTTACTTAGCATTAGTGTTATGTGTTATCATGTTCTATTCTTGAAGTACCATCCTATGTTGTACTCACATGACACGTGATGAGCTTCAAGTGGGGCATATGTATACACATAATATTTTCAAACTTTTTATCAATTATTGATACTATTTATCTTTCAAGAACCCATCAAGTCTCAATCTCTCTAAGTTCACACCTTAAGGGTACACCAAGAAAGGGGTGTGTAAACCATTGGTACTTCATAGGATTACTATCCCTTTTGCCACTTGTTATCTACACACTTATCTCCTGAAAACCTTATCCCTAAGATTATTATTCTCTATTTCACACTCAATAATTTTATACCTTTTGTCCCCCTTTTCCTAACCTTAAACCCTTTCGACTATTCACTTTAATAGGTTGACTAGGTTGACCCTGTATAGTTTTAGGTGAAATTCATTTAGGATCTAGGTCAAATCTTGGCTGACCTAGCCTGTGACCTAGTGAATTCTTATCCATAATTATGCTAGGTCAATTAGGTTGACATGTCATCCAAAAATTTTATAAGGGATTATGGTTAAATCTACCTATATACACAAGTTCATTTTTCCATTATTTAGAGAAGAGAATAAGTAAGAGCTATTATGAATCTACTTATCCACCATTCTACTTAAAGAGTAAGCTTGGGGTTTCATACTTTCTTTAGAGATACATATATTGTCTTATGTAGAAGTCTTTTAGAAGCATTTATAGGTTGTGTATCCTAGAACTGATTTATCTTTATCATCTGTACATACCACAACAACCTCTTACAAAGCACATTGGCCAAGGGAGAGATTAAGGCTCGGTGGGTTCATCTTCAAAGGTAAGTATTCCTAACTTTGTCCCTCCTTTATAAGATTAAATAGATATGCATTTGTAATTATCTTCAATGCATTAGGATTATATATATATATATATATATATATATATATATATATATATATATATATATATATATATATATATATATATATATTGACTTGAGTATATGTCTCATATGCATGTTTACTTTTGTTGTTTTTATCCCCCACTTTGTGCCAAAACTTTGGTAAGCACTAGTTTAGACTTTTACTTTACTTGTTATTAGTTTAGTTATATATGAAAACATAGGACCTAGATAGGGTTATTATGTGATTTTGCTTGATTGGAGGCTTTGGAACCCTCCCTAGAATCATTTATTATGATAAGATATCCCTTAATTACATCTAGTATATCCCCATATTGGTCATGCTCCTAATTATCTAATGTATCCACAATCAAAAGTGTAAGTATGATCTATCTTCTCTAAGTTAGGATTGATTTATAGACATGATATATTTTTTATTGCATACACATTATATTCCCATAAAAATATATTCTTGAAATCCTAGCAGAGTTAAACAAATGTGTGTCTTTCCTCTTCATTACACATGTTACTAAGATGGAGAAATTTATCCTTGAAGATAGTAATTATATCATAGTGCTCTTGCTTGATTTATATTGTTCACTTTATCTCCTTTGACCTAATCATCAATGTTGAAGAAGATTTCAAGTGTGATCAGTCCCTTTTGAATCTTGTTTGATTTCATCTGGATGATTTGGTCATCATATTGATGCTATAATTTATTCTGATTTCTTACAAAAAAATCAGCTTCTTCCTATAAGAAAAGGATAATCGATTGATCACTGTCAAACACCTTCCAATGGGATTTATTGTTAGGTAAAATATATATCACAACCATTTTGATATGTTTCTATGATTTTCCCTTTTTATATCATTTAGAATGTCAAACTAAGAACCAATGGTAGTCAGCATACCATCTTGCTTATTTACTTCTCTTGGGACTGCTTACACATTAAAAGCTTCAAAGTCCAATATAAGTTCCCAAAATCTATGTTTACAAGACTTTAGTAACTAATTTTTTGTCACATTTTTCCATATTACCTAGTTGAAAAATATCTCACAATCTCTAAATACTTGGAGATGTTTAATCCCCTCTTCATGGCCCACTAGAGACTATGGATGAGAGCTTCATACTCAATAGAATTAATGGTGTAGCTGAATTAAATATCAGAGTATAATAATATTTATCTTCCAAGGAAGACACCAACATGACACCTCCTCCAATTTTATATCTACTTTTGGATCTGTGAAAGTACATCTTCCATACTCCATCATCATGCTCATCAATCTTCACAAGGTTTGAAATGAAATAATCCTCTCTATGCAAACAATAGTTACCCAAACTAACTTATTCATTGAGCCTATAAGTATAAAACTCATGATTATTATTCCCTCATTCATACAGTAACAAATCATGTGTGCCTTCAAGGATTGTACTTGGTTCCAGCTCATCAAGATGATCTTCTTGGTCAAATAGTGTATAATTAGCATTTATGACATTAGGTAGATAATGTTCAATATGGTTCCTAGTAATTGGCTCAAACATAATGGTGACCTTAGCAGTATATCTAGTTCTAAATATCATGTGAGACCAATCAGATGATAGATATCCTCCAATCTTAGCAGTAAAGTCCCTAGAAAGGCATAAAGTAAAGTATGGAAGGAGTTTAATTATGAAAACATCTTAGGGAATAAAAAAGTTAGGAAAATCATGAAGAGTGAGATCCAAACCCTTTATGACACCAAGAGTCTTAATGACTATTCAATCTATCTAAATTACTCCTTTAGAGTGTGGCTTATATTCCAAACCCAACTTGTCTACTATTTGTTTTGTCATCACTGAATTACTAGCCCCTAAATCTATCATGCAATTATGGGTTAAATGACTGTCAGCTACTAATCATCAAGGAAATATAGAATGGTGGAGGTTTCACACCTTTATTTAACTAACCCTCTTTTGGTTGAGTAGTATTTGTGAGCACTACCTTTGGTTATTATTTTTTTTACTTTTTTGAAAAACTAAGGTTAAACAAAGTTGCTTGTAATAGGTCATTATGTCCTAGGATGGACAAGGACTCCCACATGGGTATATTCATATTTGCTTTATTCATATGCTCAAGAATATTATATGTGGAAACACCAACTCTCTGATACACCTTAATAGCATAAATCCCTTCTTGCACTTTTGGGGCTAAAGTAGGATCATCAACCTCTTACAACACTAGAGGAGGTGATGTAGGATACTTACCAGCTATTGGTTCAATTTCTATGATCCTTTTTTTGGACCTAGTATTAGTTGTTACCCCTAAATAAGAATCCTAGTCATAAACTTGAAACTAATTCATTGTTTAATACTCATCCCTTTTCTAATTTAGGAGTGTAGCATCACTCTACACCAGTCCTTGAGAGGATTATTATTATGGTGGTACCTTGGCTTGGTTCTCTGGTGGTGGTGTTATGCTCTACACCATCAATGCTTGGTTGAGGACACCATTAGGATAGGTAGTATGGTAGTGGAGAAGACTATAGGTAAATCACCACTCATAATCCTATATTAGGTTGTTTTGGATAGGGACTAAGGCCTTAGATGTGTTGGTAGTATTGGGGTTGATGGCTTGATAATGCTTGAGTAATTTGGCCTTGGCCTTGAATATTTTCCTAATATAGTAACCTATTTGGTTGATAAGGTCCTTGATATAGAGGTTTATTATTCTGATAAGGCTAATAAGGTGCTTGATATGGTCTATAATTATGATCCTACTACCTCTCAAGAGTAATTAGCTTATTTCCAAAATTTTGGAGAAAGATTTAACCTCTTTCAGATCATTTGATGGGCTAGGGGTAGATTTATCTCAGCTTGGTGGTTAGTTAATTAGCACTAGAATATGTGCTAATGTAGGTATTTGAGACAATAAAGTGGGGTGTATTTTTGTGTTAAAAGGTGTTATGCAAATTAATTACCTAGTGATTACAAGATTCACCAGTCTGATTAAACATTAATTATCAACCTAGGGTGCATAAGCTTGTTAAGAGTGTCAGCACTATACATGCATTACTGATTAAGAAATAAAATTGCTTTTCTAGTTGTAGTATAATTAATTTATGGTAAATTTATGAGACAAATATATTATGAAACTAATGTGATAGAATATAGAACTATTCCACACTTATGTACCATACATGCATCACACTTATATAATCAAACTTAACAGTAAAGTCAACTTACACAACACACTAATAATTAAAGAGGGTCAAGATCTTCACAGTAGCTCATTCTAAGGGGGGCCTTCCTCATTCAGAACTGAGTTCCAATCCCTCTCTAAGAGAATTCACAAACTTCTTACAAATTCAAATTTCTCATTACTCAATTATGAATAAATATTCTATAGTTTAAAAACTTCTACTATTACCTTCTCAAAATTATCTAACTCCTAGTCTAATCTAAGTTATGTCTTTCAATATAAAAGGTAGTTTATTGACTCATAACCAAAAACACCAAACTAGGAAAAAATACAAATAACTAGAAACTACCCCAGTCAACCTTTAAGTGGTAAGTAACTAAAGTTACTTATTTTAGGTTTGACTGGGTTAGAGATAAGGCATACTATTTTGTTGTTTTATTTCCTTTTGTCTTTTCTCATTATCATTGTCTTTCCCATCTTTGGCAAAACATCCAATGTCTCCTTAAAAGTAAGAAATCCATACAACTATGATTCTTTCCGATCATCCATTTGGTTCCCCAAGATAGTTATATGTGCCTACAAGATCTCTTCAATAATGACTCTATTTTTCATAGTGGTTGCAGGCACTCTGTAGTAGCTATAGGCAACCTGTATGTGAAACCTTTAGTTGCAACGAGCACTTTGTAGTGGCTACAGGCAACCTATAAGTGAATCCTATAGTTTATATAGGTATTTTTCAATGGCTATAGGCAACCTATAGGTGAAGCCTATAGTTATTGTAGGTATTTTATAATGGCTATAAGAAATTTGTAGGTGAAGCTTATAATTGTTGTGGGCACTCTGTAGTGGCTACTAGCAAATTGTAGGTGAGGCCTGCAATTGTTATGGTCATCTTGTAGTAGCTATGGCTTAGCAATATCTTGAAACCTTTTATGACTCTTCAAATTTTTGCTCGATAAAGTCACACCAATATAATTCAATCAAGAAAAAGCATCAATAATTCATAACATATCACACACACACACACACACACATAGATGTATATATATATATATATATTGAACATAAAAAATCATAACTTCATTCATTTATTTGCATTAGTGATAGATAGTTATGATATTTACATAGAAAAAGATATAGACTAAGCATCAATGAGGCTATAAAAGTAAGCAATTGGTGGCCTCATCACTCCCCACTACTTAGCCTCTTACTCGACCTCAAGTAAGCTTTGGTTTCATTCTAAAACCATAAAATTTTCTAAATTATAGGGGTTTAAGACAGCCTAACCTTTCCAAGATGTAAAAACCTTTAGTATTTTCAATGTGTTCCAATCTTTTCTTCTTTACTTATCTTTCAGCTGGAACATTTCCTTTCTATTCAAGAATTGGGAACTAGAATATAGGGGGTTGAAACATCAATCCCAACCATTTTATTCTATATTTCATAAAAATTTTAATATACAAGTATAATCTATGGATGGCATCCCTAAGGTTTTTAATGCAGTATGGTTCCTTCCTTTTCAAGGCATCTAAGAGTTCTACCCATTTTTGAGAGCAGACAATAAAAAATTTCCTTTCATCTCCTTCCATGAGACTCAAATAGTGGTTCTGGACTTCCACCTACTTTTTGACAACCCATTCCTATAGAGAATTTATGTTCATAAATGAGATCCATTCTTCCATTATAACATATAAACCTTTGGATTCACCCCTAATCATCAGGGTGGCTTCTTTCTTCTTTTCTTGATATTCTTCCATCTATTTTATTCTTTCAATTTCATTCAAAACATATGGATAAAATGCATTTAACATGACATCCACCAAATATATGTTGGAAATCCATTCTGTATCACTGGGAACAACATATTGGTGAATATAGAATTCACTTAGTTGGGCTTGAAGATTAGGATCAACATGTCTATACTCATTAAAGAAAGATCTTGTGTCATAGAACATATAGGATTGATCATTATAAATCCTATCATACCTTAATTTCAACCATTTTTATTCCAAGTATACAACATACACCCTATAAGGGGGTCTACATTCCAGTAATAGCTCAGTAATTTAATGCAATTTACCAATCTTTTCCTTCAAATATTTGATCTTAATTTCAGCAAATTTTAATTTTTCTTATAATTCATCATGTTGTTATTTTGATTCAACATATCTCTTGAATCTCTACATCAATTATTTATGGGAGGCTTCATTATTACTATATTTTTCCTTTATAAAAATTAAAATATCATCAGTCTCAACTAGAGTGGTGGCTAAGAAATCCACATCAATAACTTCTTCTATAGTAGGTGTTGGTGTAGTGGGCAATGGAGGAGTAAATCCTTGACAGAAGGGTACCAAAGCTAGAGCATACTCTATTGCAAGGGCTTATATGGCTAATGTGGATGAGGATGTTAAAGGTTCCTCCACTATCTTCTCTTTATCCTTAGAGGGTTCTATAAACTCTATTGCTCCTAAAAGCATTTCAATGCCTCATTTTCCTTTTAGTTTTATTATCTCATTTTTTAGTGTATATATTTCCTCCATAGCTTATTCCAATTTTTGGAACTCTTGATCATGAGAAAAAAATTCTTGTTCTTTTCTTTTTTCCATAACCTCTTCTTTAACCAATTCTTCTTCTCCTATATGTTGCTCTACCTCTCTCAATTCCTCCTCTGTGTATCCATTGTTTTTTAGGAGATCAATGTCCTCCTCAATGAATCTAGATGGGAGAGGTGACCATTATTCTTCTACCTTAGTGTGTCCTTCATAAGTAGACCATTCCTCTATTTCAAATCCATCAAGGGTTTTCTTAAGCCTAGGCTTTTTCCTTGGTTCTTCATCATCATTGATAGCTATGGTTAAGGAGGTTGTAGTGGTCTTTTGTTTATTCATCCTTTGAGATCTCCTAAGAGGTCTCCTTTTTGACACCATGGTTTTATTCCCCTTGTTTTTCATTTTCCTTATAGGAGGAGTGACTAATGGAGTTTGTTTTTCTTATGCATCAATTGACAGGGAAACTTCTTATTCAATATGAGATAGTATGGAGGAATCAATCTGAGGTGAAGACATAATGGGAAAAGGGACATGTTATTGTGGTCTTTCCTTATCTATGTCATAACGGAATAAAACTAGTCTTCTCCTCTTCTTTCTTATAGAAGTTGCAGATGGACCTTCAGTGGCTATGGGCTGACCAGTAACACTAGTTCCCTCAACATCTTCTTGAATAGTTTTTTGGGGCTGCTCTTCAGGGGATTCCATCTCATTAGTGCCCTCTTCTTGCTGGGGTGTAATATTTTATAGGGCCAAAAATTGCTCCCAAGTGAGGTCAGGTCTGACATAAGTTACTCCTTGTTTAATTATGAGCCATATTAGGCAGTGGTGAGATAGGGATATTTTAGTGCCCTATTGATATTCTTTGGACATTCTATTCAATATATTCCATAAGAAATTGGGAATATTAATGACTCTATTATGTCTTAAATGATTTTAAAATTTGAACTAGAGAGTGTAAATGAGGGAATACCTTCTCTCACAGGTCATGTACCTGATACTATATGATGTTATCTCTCTCAATTCTATAGGTATACTAAGTATTTCCACACCTCCTTTCTTTAATGCCAATCTTTCATTTGCCTAGAAAAATTATTATGTGGCTTCTTGGCCATTGGGTCTATCTTACCAATTTTCCCCCATGCTTGGTAGCCTAGTTGCTTAGCTTGGTAAGAAGCTCTAAAAAATGTTGCAACCATTCAAAATAGATGGTCCAACCAGCTCTATGGAAGACATCCCAACTGACTTGGTCTCCCTATAAATGGTTATGGTCTGAGGGCTCTCTCCACATGACTAACCCTCCCATTTTTACTTATTTGTTAGTCTCTTCAACCAATAGTCATCTGCACACTCTTTAGACATATGGAAATCTATCTATAGTAGGTTTTTTCTATAATGGCAAATATGGGGTTTGTAAGTTACAGGGTTTGGTTCATGAATGGCAAATGTGAAGTTGTTGGTTGCAGTTTTTGGCTCAATAATTATGGATGTGAGGTTGTAGGTTACAAATTATGGCATCTCAAGGGTTCCCATGGCATGTGAGGTTCTAATTCATAGCATTTCCCCCCACTTGAGCTGTCACATATCCTCAAGTGATGTGGAATGAGTAAGAAGTACAGGATAAGATGGGTCACCATAAGGAATAAAAATGATAGTTTAGAGGTGATGTGATATACTTTTTGAATGAATGACTAAAGTCTTAATTAAATATGCTTTATTAATAACATATGTGCTATATTAGAATAATGAAGATAGTTTCAATGATGAAAGATAGGGTGTACCTTTTAATAATGGTTTTTTAGATGTGATGCCTAGGGAGTCACATATGTGTTGGTATGAAAATATTTAAATGTGAATGATTAATAGATGTAATGATTGGGCTGACAATTAGAACTAGAGTGAAGTGGACCCTTTGTGAAGTGATTAAGAGATCACTAGTGGTTAGGTGTTAATGATGCATATAACTCATGTGCATGTGATATAGGATAGTCTACATGGAACAAGAGTCTAAGACTTAGAGGATAAATGATTGTTGTCATACCATAAGGTGGCAATTGAAAAGCTAAGTAATCCAAGTGATGGGTTTGAAGTTCATAAGCAGGTAGCTAAGGGCATTACTTCTTAGTGACCATCTACATAAATTGACTAATAAGTGTCTAGATATTGCTTATGCCCTAGAGGTTTTATGCCTGGAAGGCTTGGTTATAGTAATAAGTAGGGTATTCAAAAATGGAACATGTGTGCTAAATAAATATGGGATCGTACTAGTCAACATAGTGAAATGATCTTCATAAAATGACCAGAACTAAAAATGAATCATGAGTGTCCTTGTAGGCATAAATTCTGGTCTACAACACTTCCACGTAGAAAAGGAAGTTGTATGTTTTGTTGGGGCTCTGTAGCTTGGTATTTAAGTGTCATGCTAGGTAATATATATGACATTTGCTGCCCTAATCCTCCTTCATTCTTCCATAAGGTTATCTAATGACTTTCATACAATGTCCAAAAGCTAATAGCCAAACCATAGGTGAGAGATGTAGGAGGATCTATCTTGCATTCTCTATAGAAAGGTGAGAATAGGCATGAGAGGGTACCTATAGAAGCTACAAAAGTGCCTATAACAAGCCACAAACTGATGGCCAAATATTTAGAAGGTGCTCATAGTAGCTACATAAATGCCCGTAGCAACTAAAGAAAACCTATGTTGACATGAAAAATTGGTATTTGAGAGATTTCCCTCTCTTTATGTCCTTTCTCACTTTCCCTTTTTCATTTATTTTTGTTTTTACCCATAAATAGCTAGCAAGCTAGTTTTCTACTTAGGCCTTTTTTATAGATCTAGGTAACCAATAGGCTAGTTTTCTAACTAGAAGCTGCCAACAATGCCTAAAAATAGGTTTTCATTGTTGGATTTTTTTCTCTAACTATTGTTTACAATAGAATGTTTATTTAGGGTCCTTATCAAGTCATCTATAAGGATGATTGTTCAAGGACCAGGTGAAGGTCTCATTCATCATACTAGAGGAGGGTAAGGACGTCCTCCTCCCCTTCTTCATCTGAGTGTGGATTGGTGCTCCCTTTATCTAGTGAGATAGCATGCCTATCTAGGACATCATTGTATCCATCTTGTAACTATTGGCATATGTGATTGGTAAACTCTTCTTAATTAAGTATCTTTTTATATAAATTGAGTCTATGTCCATTGACCAATAAATGAAATCTCACTATATTAATGGTTTGGAGTTGGAATACTCCATTATCAAAAACATGCTCAATCTCAAAAGGACCAAGCCATCTGGTCTAGAGTTTACCCTTGTGGTCCTTATATTTAGAGTCAAAAATAAGGACCCAATCTCTTATATGGAATTGTCTGGTCTTAATGTACCTATCATGCCATCCAATCCACTATTATTGTATAAGCTCTTTATTATATAATGCCTATTGTCTATATTCATCTAAGGTATTCAACTATAAAAACCTTTCTTTCTAGGCTTCAGATATATCCATCCCAAGTTCTAGTGATGTCCATAAGGTCTTGTGCTCACATTCAATTGGCAAGACAAGTTTATTTCCATAGACCAACTCATATAGAGTGAATCTTGTAATGGTTTTCCCTGTGATTTGGTAAAACCACACAGCTTCAGAAGCCTATCCTCCCAATCTTTATGAGATAGACTAACATTCTTTGTCAAAATATTTTCTAACTCCCTATTGGTGACTTCCACCTTTCCATTGGACTGTGGATGATATGAAGTTAATTTTTTATGCCTAATCTCACATTGCTATACTACGGTAGTAATTAAATTAGCAGTGAATTGGGGTCCCTGATCAGTGACTATTTCACATGGCACACCATATCTACTAAATATTTTTTCATATAGGAAAGTTTCCACCTTCTCATCCTTGGTGTGTGTAAGATCCTTTAATTCCACCCATTTAGTGATATAGTTTGTATAAATAAGGATGTACTCTTTGTTGTTGGATTTTGGATCAAAAGGTACTACAAAGTCTAGGCCTTATTTTTTAAATGGTTCAATCACCATCTAGGGTTGTAAAGGCATTTCATCTAAACATGTGGGTCTCCCCATACACTAACATCTATCACAAGGAGTAGTATATCTTATTTCATATTTATAGAGTAAGGGCCAATAGTATCTTGTATTCAAAATTTTGGCTATTGTACATTTGACTACAAAGTTTCCTCCACAAGGTTCATCATGGTAGGCTTTAAGGATATCTAGAACTTCATCTTCTTTGAGACATCTTCTAATGATATAGTCAAGCCTAGTATAGAAAAGGAATCTAGACAACCATGAATATCTGGTACATTTTTGAATCAATGCTCACCTTTGTTTCGGGAGGAAGTGTTATGGAAGTAACCTTGTTATAAGGTAGTTAGAAATATCAACATACTAGGGTGTAGTAAGGGTGAGAGATAATAGGTGTTCATGTAGAAATGAGTCATACACTATGGTATCATCTTCAAGAGTTTGTAGGCATGATAAAAATTCAGCCACCACATTGTCTCAATCAGGCTTATCTACAATGGTGATATCAAATTCTTGTAATAAGAGTAGCCACCTTATCACTTTGAATGAAACAACTAATTTTTTCATAAGGTATTGAATGGTTGGATGGTTTTTATGAACAAATACCTAACACCTAGTGATGTAGTGATGGAACTTGATGATAGCATAAACTACTACCAAGAACTCTTTCTTAGTAATTGTGTAATTTAATTATGTTGCTTGTAGGTTTTTACTTATAAAATAGATGGCATAATTGAGTGCTTCTTATTTTTGGCTGAGCATAGATCTGAGATAAGTATCCAAAGCATCTATGTGAATGTGTAAGGGAATCTTCCAATTAGGACCATGTAGAATAAGGGTGGTGGTTAATAATTATTTCAATTATTTAAAGGTTGTATCACAAGTAAGAGTCTAGATAAATTTAGCATATTTAGTTAGAAGGGTGAACAATGGTGCAACTAATTTACTAAAATTATTGATAAATATCCTATAGTAACCAGTATGTCCTAAAAAACTCCTAACATCTTTTTGTTTTTGAAGAACAGGAAGTTTTTTATGATGCTGATTTTTATAGGGTCAACATTAATTCCTTTAGTAGATACATGGTGGCCTAAGACAATTCCTTATATCATAAGCATGTAGAATTTCTTGTGGATAAGAAAAAAATGGTGCTCTTGATAGCATTGTAGCACTTTTTCCAAGTTTTATAGCCATTCATCAAATGTCTCTCCATAGATAGTGAAGTCATCCATATAGATTTCTTCATATTCATTGGCCATATCTATAAAGATACTCAGGACATCCCTCTAAAATGTTGTTAGAGCATTACATAGCCCAAAGGGTAATACAACATAAGAATAAGTACCTTAGGGACAAGTAAAGGTGGTCTTTTCCTATTCCTTAGGAGAAATTCTAATCTGGTTGTAACCATTGAAGCCATTCAGAAAGGCAAAATATTTATTCCCTGCTAGTGTGTCTAACACCTGGTCAATCAAGGGTAGAGGAAAGTAATCCTTCCTAGTTGATGTGTTGATCTCCCTATAATATATGCATACAAGTCATTCTCCATTTTTATTTGGTAAAATTACCAAAGGTGACACCCATTCACTATCCAAGATGGGATATATAAATCTAGCAGTCAAAAGCTTTTGTAATTACCTTTTGACTATTTATTGAAGAGCTAGATTCATCTTATGTTGTGTTTGTCTGATAATTTGGCACTCTTTTTTGATGTAGATATGATGTGTGCATGTTTCTAGGCTAATTCCTTGCATATCCTGATAATCCTATGCAAAATCATGTTGGTTTGCATGTAACATGTTGACTAGGTGTGTTTCCTCATTTAACAACAACTTACTATTAATAAGCAATGTTTTCCCTAGAGAGATTTCAATTTGTTGTGAGAGTGCTTTCATTATTTACATATTGCTAATAGATCAAGTTTGGCTACAACTATGAGCTAGTAGTTGGTGGAATAATTTTTTTAAAGATGCATCATAATTATCCAATTCCTAAAATCTATAAAATGGGCACTCAACACATTGCAAATGGCTGAGATATGTAGGAGTTTGGTAATTATGTTGAAGAACATTGGATAAAATGATATCTTCCTCCTAATCAACCAATGTGCATTGATGTTCTATCATAAATAAAACAATTAAGGAAGGTTTCTCTACCTCAACTTATTTAGCCTTTAATGAATACTTATGTGTAAAAACTGGCTATGTTAGGGGATAAATAACTAACTACTTAGTGTGGTATCCATTGGATATCATCATGTTACATGTTCTACAGTTGATGAAGGCATTAGTTGTGGCAAGCCAAGGTCATCCTAAGATAAGGGGGTATCCACCCAAATTAGACTTAGGTTGTAACATAATAAAATTTACAAATACTCCCAAGAATCTATAGTGATGAAAAGATCTTCAATGATTCCCTCTAGTCTGACTATAGACCTATCAACCATTTGTAGTAGTGTAGATTTGGGATGAATATTATTCAGCTATAATTTGTGCATAGTTTTAGTTTTCATTACATTTATTGTAGCCCTTAGGTCTATTAATGTGTTGGATAATTGTTGGTCATGGATTTAGATTGTTACTACTAGGCATCTTAGATATAAATATTTCCTTAGTAGGGTGTTCCCCAACATGATGTCTGCTAGCTAGCCAATCACATGCACAATATTGGGATCTTTTTTCTTCCTTCCTAGTATTCATAGATAGAAGTCTCTAACAGCTTTGGAATATATGGGTACATCTTTGATGGCTTAGAATAGAGGGATTTTAACACAAAGGTTCTTAATTTGTCCCATGAAATCAAACTCAGGTTCAATTGTATGGCGTTAAAGGCTAAGACATTATATAAATGGGGGCCTTGTTTCATAAATAGCTTTATTTGTTGGTTTAGAGAGTTATTGAGGTAATGGAGGTGGGTTAGCATATTTTTTTGAAGTTTCATCATCTAACTCCCTTATTATGGGTGGTGTTGGGGGTGGTATAACTTTCCCTGAATGGAGGTGAACTTTATTGATGTTCACCATGTATGTCAGGTACTGAACAGGCTTAGTACTGAATGTGGATTACACCAACTTATTTATAGGATTCTATATAGGTTGAGCAGGTAGCTGATTAGGCTTGGGTATATAAGATTGTTATCATCCCCAATGGATATCTCATAAGCATCTGGTAATGTCCTACCACACATTAATTGGATCATCATAGAGATATCACTATTCAAGGCTCTAAGATAATAAAGAAAATCATATTCATGCACGGGCCTCACCAAGAGTGGGATCCTATCCCACATTTTCTAAGATCTATAATTGAAAACTTGCATAAACTCTTGTGGGGCTTTCTTAATGGTAGTTATTTGTTCATCCAAAGACAAGTGACCACTCTTATCCTCAAACCTCTTGCTAAATTTATCCCCTAATTAGTCCCATGAATCAATAGAGAAAGGGGCCAATATCTTTACCCTTAAATGAAATTGTTAACAATCTAATGGCCATATTCTCTTGAGTAATATAGTGAGTAATACAAAAATTAAACATATCTCTAATGTGTTTAATGGGGGTAATAATGTATTCTCCACTAAATTAAGGGACATTCTTAAGAGCTACCTTTTATGCCTATTTTTCACAACCCCCTCAATTTTTTAAAACTGATACTTTTCTGCCATAGAGATGACTCAGTCATAAAGTTTAAAACTATGTTAGGAACCTAGTCAATTAATAGTATATTTACATTCATATTTTCAATTTCATAAGTTGATGATTATTGATTTATGAATTTGTATTTATATTTTGAGTGGTCTTGAAAAGCATAAATGGATAAATGAATAAAATATGCATATGTTTTTATCACTATGAATGTTTGTGATCAATCATTTTATTCTTCAGTTAATTCATGATCAAATTATAATATAGCATTTTTAGTTTGTAATAGGGACACTTTATATGGTTGAAAGCATTATTCATATATCTATATTGATCACAGTTGAGTGTGGATTATCATAACAATTTCTTGATTAGGTTTTTAGTTTTGATAACTTGAGTAGTTTATGGTAACTATTTTGGTATTTTTATATTTTCATGTAAATATTCAACTTGTTTTAACTTAGATAGAAAGATATTGACTGATAATAATGGTTTTCTTGTTAGTTCATTTTCAATTGAAAATATATAGAGGGATCAGTCACAATTATTACAGTTTAAGAAAACAATGTATTTTATGTTTTTTAATTAAATAGATCATTTGATTTATTATGAACTTAATTTTTGAAAATCATGAGTTCATTAGTTTGATAAATGGATTTCATTTAGGAATAATTCAATTTGTAATATAGTGAACATTTTGAAAATACTAGTATGATCAAGGTTGGTTTGATATTTGGACAAATTATTTATTTAAGATATAAAAGGATCGTAAAATTCTAAGTGATTAATTATAAGTCCTTTATTTGGCTAAGGTTCTTGATTCAAACATTATCTAGCCTAAATTCTAAATTAATATGACTATATATTTTAAAATATCCTAATGATCTCAAGACTTATTTTTTCAAAGGTCCTAACCTAAGGTTGTTTATCCTAAGTTTTTGAAATGATATAACCTATTGCACCATGGTGGTTTTTATGGAATTTAAATGGTTTTATTTCAAGGGCATAAAATCTTTGTTTAAAAGGTTAATTGGATTAACCGAATCTATGTTCATTTTCAAAGCACATGGGTTAATAAATTGGTAAGTTGGTTGACAATTTGATTGAGTTGGCAGTTTTGGCAAATGTCATGGCATGCTTAGTTGGAAAGATGAATTAATGTGGAGCATACTCGAAGAGGATTTGATATCATGGTAAGATTGTGTAAGTTTGAGAATTTAATGCAAAGGTACATGCCTTGATTGTCAGAGATTAGTAAGGGGTTTAGCAAGAACATTGGTGATTACTAAGTTTGATACTTTTGATAATTTGGTTGGTGGAATGCTAAATATTAAAATTGATTTTGATATCCAATGAGAAAAGTGCACATATGCATGGTAGTTATGATGTGAAATGGTGATTACAAATAGCATTATTTTCTTAGTTTTGGTCATTTTTAGAAGCTCTTTTACAAAAGTGATACTCTATCAATTTGGTTTTTAGAGTTGTAGATGAGATTTATGAATGGGAAACTTGCAGAAAAGCACATAATAAGTATGCCTTAAATAGAATGAATGAGTTTTGAAGAATGTTTTGGATTGTTTTGATTAATTTTTTAGGTTTCATGGAAATAGGATGGTCTTGGTCTACATGATAATAATTTTTTACTTAAGTTCTGTGCATGCAAGGTTTGAGAGGTCATATGATGCTTACAATTTCTACTTGGTTGAATAGACAACTTATTTGCTTGGAAATTGAAGTGAATGGGAATTAATTTTGATGAAGATATTTAGTTGGGGTTGATAAAGCTCAGACATGTTGGTTTCTTGGGTTCTAACATAGTATTTTGAAAACATTAAGACTTTTGAGCATGCATATTGGTCTAGTTTTTATTAATATATATATTCAATAATATATTTAGATTTCTATTTCAAATATATTTATGATTTCAAAGGGTTTGTTAAGACTTTGGTTTTTTGTAAAATGAGTTTTGTGTGCTTTATGTCATGAATATTTTGAAAGGTTTGGATAAATATGTAGTCTATCATAAATTTTTGATAAAGAGAATTTTTTCAAGCATGCAAATATAGTCTTCAGTTATGGCTTTCTACAGTTCATATTTTCATGGTTTTGAATAGAAATTTTCATGGTTATGTTACATAAATATGATGTGTTGATCTTTTCCTAAGAAAATAATAGAAGAATATTATGGAAATATATTCAATGATAGTTTTTTAGTTACATATATTTTATCGACATAGAAGTTTTCTAGGATTTTATTCAAACATTAAATATAAATAAACAATAAATAAATATTTATTTCTTGGTTCCAAAATATGAGTTTAGAAGATATATTTTAGGCATGCAAGGTTCTATTTTTGAACTTTTATTGTCTAAATATTTTACAGTGGTGCACTAGTTTATTTTGATATTCAAGTCTAGTATAGCACAAGTTCAGTATATCTTTGGAAAGATTACATAGAAGAGCTTGTTGGTTCTCAGTCTACCATTTAAAAAAATTGGCGATTGAGCATTTTGAAGTTATGGGTTTTTGTTTTGATGATAGGTTTAAGGATGTCAAAATGTTTGGGATTTTAGAAACTGAAATAAATTCTTTGAGTTTAGTCAGAATAAATTAGAAATAATTTAGTTGTGTCAAAGCTATTTTATGTGAATGGTTCCTTTCAAAATTTCTTTGCAAAGATGCATAAAAAAATTATACATAGTATATATGTATAAGATAATGTTTAGATAGTAGAAATAATGATTAAAGAGTTCTAGAAGAATATATATTGTGAATTTTTATTAGGGTTTCATATTGAGTATTTTGAGATAGTATGATGTTTATATTTTATAAATTCATATTAAGGTGATTTTTAATCTGAAGTTATGACTTGGGGAAAGTAGGTTATTTTTCAAGCTCATTTTGTGTTGAAGGGTTTAGTTTTGAAAATCTATGCAGTTTCGATGATATGCAGTGAGAAGAAAAAGTCATGAATATATGCTAAAACATTTTGAAAATAAGATTTCGGTTAAAATGGATTAAAGATTTGTTTAAGCTAGAAGTCTTTTTGTGAATATATATAATAATAAGAGATGTTTATAGTTACAAGAAAACTATAATATTAACTCAAAAAAAAAAATTGTTTAAAGTTCATGTTTTGAAGATTTAGTCTCTTATTTGAATCTAAATAAGTTTTACGGATTGAGAAATATATGTCATGAAGAAGAAGAATTATTTAGACATGACTGAATTGTTTTAGAATTTGTGCAAGTTTGGTTTGACAAAGATATATATGCGAGTTCATATTTATAATGAAAATGGAATTCAAAAGAATATAATAGAATATTACAATGTTGATTGATACAGTTGGAATATTTCAGTGTGTGTAGTCAAAGGTAGTTCAGAGATTTTGTTGATATGTGACTGTGTGCTTGATATATAGTTTGGTTTCATATTGATTCGATACATGTTAATTTTTTAGCAATGATAATAATTTTTATTTAAATATATTTCAACTACATAGTATGTCAGGAGGGGATCAACTTGGATCAAGTAGAATTAATGATAACAGAGGTTGGGGTCAAAATTTAGACAATGTAAATCAGTAGAACTTGAATAAAAAAATTTCAAGGGGAGTTTTCAAGGCTAGGAGATTTGGCCCTAGGTATGCCAGAAGGGGTGCCAGGATGTCCATCCACATTAATGCTAATGACCTAAGTTTTGGAAAGTCTTGAACAATTTTTCTTTCAACCCTATTAATCACAATAGTAACTGAGGATTTCATGATAGTAGATTTGGTGTAAGGACTCATTCCCATAGCAATTCCTATCACCACTTGCAAAATAATCTACATCACTTGCTAATTTAGTCACATGCTCTAGAAACAGTATAGCCTGTCAGTGAGCCTCACCCCATTAATGAAGCCACTTATCTTGAAATTGAAGTTTCCCATACTAAGAATTATGTTAACCTTGTTCGGCCTTTAGTTTCTAATGAGCCCTCATATTCTTAGAGAGATCTTATTTTAGGATGTAGAAAGTTAAGTTTGAAGCAGCCTATTTCATATTATAGGAAATGTAATCTTGACATCCATCCAACTACTTCAGATAAATGATCAGATAGCTATAATGACATAGACACTCTAGTTGAGGTCAGAGTTCTGAAGAAGATTAAGCTGGAGATTGATGATAATACAAGTGAAACTAGGACTAAGTTGGTTCAATTTCTAGTTACTAAGATGGAATATAATGAATATGTGAATGAGAAAGGGAATATAGTTATTGAGGTTTTGTTAGATTTTGATGACTTTTGGATGTCAACATGATAAAGCTTTTTATTTTCATGATGAACTTTTAGTTGGCAAAATTCTATACTTTTAGATTTGATACTTTGATTTCAGATTTTTATGTTTTAGAGATGATGTTTTGAAAAGTATAGCAGACTTTAATTTTTGGATATATATATATATATATATATATATATATATATATATATATATATATATATATAAGTTAATTTTAGAAAATGCATTATGGTAATAATATAAATAGAAATTTTATTAAATTTGATTTATCTATTTATTTATTGATATATGTTATTCTATTTTATTATTAATTGATTAGGGTCCCCACCCATTAGGAAGTACTAGGTCTACATTCAAATACTTAATCCATTAAGACTTTTAAGTCTTAATTTAAACTTAACTAATAACTATTTATATTAATTGAATTTTATAAAGTCAATTAATTAAGTTAAACTAATAACTAACTAAGGTTAGTTATAAATTCTTTTTCAACCAAAATTTGAAGCATAAAAGGAGATCAAGGATTCATTTGAAGTAGAGGAACAAAATAGGTATTGAAGACTTATGCATTGTGAAATAAATCATTTATCTATCTCTTTTCTATGGAACTTCTCTAAGATAGCCCGACTTTGTAGATAGACCCAATGGTGCTCTCTCTGACTCTTGAGTAAATTGCTTAAGCAATGCAAGTACATCTAGTTATATATTATCATTTATAAAAAATTATCTACAGTTTGTCAAGTTTAACATCTTTTAATGATTGCTCCTTACAATCATATGTGAAAAATATAAGTATTCAACCTAATAATAATGAAAACTTCACTATTTATGACACTTCATTGATATATTTAATTGTAAATGTTGTCTGTCAATATATTTTGAAAAGAAAGATGTTTGTTTCTCAAATAAAATCGATCTATTTTGCTAAGATGACTCTCTTTCGAGACTCGCATATTTTATCTATATTTTACTATATATTGACCTTGATTTTAATATAGTTTAATCTATTTAGATTGATCTTTAATTAACCTATTTCTCTTTCTATTTCCTTTAGATTTATTTTTTTTTATTTACTGTTTACTTCTATTTTTTTAGGTTATTTTCTTTAATTAATCTCCTTGTTTATTCTTTTAGGGTTAGATTTTTTAGTTTCCTTGATTAATTTCTTATTTTATAGGTTTAGTCTTAGTTTAGATTGTTTTATTAGACTTAGTTAGATTTTAGATTAGATAGTTTATTAGATTTATTTTAGATTAGATTATTTTAGTTTATTTGCTTTAGTCTTTAGTTTATTCTTGTTTTGTTTAGATTTAATTGTTTACTTTGTTTCTTTGAATAGGTTTTTTTCATTTTGTTGTTTGTTGTGTCTTGATGTGCTAAGTATCATTTGATTGAATAATTATTTATCTTGATGTATATCAAATTTGATTCACTTTATATTTATTGTTTATTATCTTGAGGATACTTGGAAGTTATTACAACCGAAAGCAAGATATTACTTTAAATATATTATATTATTGAATAAATCAAGATATTACTTTGAATATACTATATTATTGAATCAAGTTTCTTTCCTTCAAGAGATCATCTTGTCCATAAGCCTTCTCTATTAGATAATATAAATTACATATTCATATCTAAACTGATTCATTATTTGATGAAGTGGATTTCTAAAATTATAACAGAGTATATTATTTTTGATAGCTCATTCATTATTTCCTAAAACATTTAAAAAACCCCTCATGTCTTTAGGATTGTAATTGAACCTTTTAAAACCTTAATATTAGACTGGTATGGTTCCAACTTAACCTTCACAATAGGTGAAAGAGTTTATTAGTTGATGGTATAATTTTCATCATCAACACTGCCATTGGAATATCATCATATTATACAAGGTTTGAAGTGGATCCACCATTGAAGGAAACAAAGGGAAAGTTTATATCCATCTTGATAGCTTTAGGAAAACTTGGACTATAGTGGAAATGAAGTTTCTTTCTAAGAGCTTTGGTATAAAGATCAGAATGAATTAATCTCTTTCTCTTGACTAAAAATAGGGGTTTATCAACAAACTCAAAAGGAATACCCTTGGACTTTGAACTTGTAGTCACCCTTAGCATGAAATTTGCTTACTAGTCTACAACCAAGAGCCAAAAACTTGTTGGAGTCACGAGATGCTACATGAAGGAGGTTATTATAGCTACAAATTTATCAATACCAATATCAATCTTAGACAACCTTGTTAAAAATGGTCCCACCGAATGTGCTAAAAATTATTATCATTTTAATTTGTGCCCCTAAGAAGGTTGCTCAAAATTTCTAATTTAGATGATATAAATGGATCACTTCTAGGTTTTGGGTGGCCTAAATGGTGAATTGAATCTCTATATTTGGATAGATCCCTTGATGCCTCACCTGAATTGCTACTAAATATATTGAGATTTCAAGAAAAAGGGTAAAAAAAGGTTAAAACCAAAAAAAACATAGAGGTGATGCACCATATTATAGTTACCTCTACTCACCTATGATTATACTATGAATGACAAGATTACAACCTAATTCTAAAACTTCAAGACAACTCTTCTCACAAAAGTGTTTCATATGAAGGTTGTGGTTGCTAAAATAACCAAGGTGAAGGATAAAGATGTCTAAAAAAAAACACTAATGACACTTCCACACTTTAGACTCAGTAAAATAATTTGACACACATCATATGACCTGCATAAAGATGATTAACTCACATAAAGACATGAATTAAGAGGACAAACGCATGTAAATGAAAAAACTATCACTAACATTCATCTATAATTCATCTCCAAAACACTAGATGTAAGATGGTAAAGTATAACTCAGCGTGAATTAATTTTAGAGGAAATAAACTCTTATCAAGTTTGGCAGGGCTTTTTCATACACACTTTTAGGGTGATTTCCATGAAACATTTTCCTACTTATATAGGAAATATATCTAGAGCTCGAGGTCTAAATTGGTTTTGCCCACTAACAGGGTGGTTATAAATTTGAATCATAGCTAGAGAGGTTAGATAGAGGGAGCAGGAATTTCCTCGAGATTGACATGGCCATGCCTATGTAATTACCTTCCAAATATCATCAAGCTTTCATTTATCCTTTATGCTCACACTTGATGTTTATCTTCATGTTATCATTCCCATGATGACTTAGGCTAGATTCCATCAACTTCCACACTATTTTGCTTATTTCCTTGTTGAGGTTTCCAATCCATGAATGTTTCTATGAATAAAATTAGTTACATAGCCTAATCACAAATTTGACATCTAGATGATTGAAATAAGCCATCAAATTTACCATCAGTCAGTGTTGACTAGATGTCAATAAACCCTTTTGTGGTAGCTTTTAGCCATGTTTTGACATTAGGCTCATTATTAGATTCTAGAAGTTTTGATGATTTTGATAGTTAGATGATCAATTAAATTTGAGTAATTACCTTGTTAGTTACATAGCTAGTGTTTTATTTTGCTTAGATGAGGGACCTACCATGTGGTTTATTCTCATTCTTTCATTACTTTGACTAGATCTACTATGCCACATGGCATTTACTATTGGTTAAGTACTCCTAATTTTACATGTTTGTGACTTTCCATTTCCACATGGATATGTCTTTCTCTTCCATTACTCTAACTACCTTTCTATATTATTCATCCTATAGTGAAGTGGGATTTCACCATGTGGTGTCATACTTCTTACCCATTATATGGACACCTATTGTGCCTATACCAACCACTGCATAACTACAGAGTAGTGGGATTACACATGTAATCCCATCCCACTCACTTGTTCTCTAAAAAACTATTAAAAGTTATAAAAAACACTATAGGACTGTAAATCTATAGGATTACATCATGTTGTGTCATCTCACATACCCACTAGCCCAAGGATTTGACATCTCTCTAGGCTATTCAATTTTTTTTGGGAGATTAGATCAGTGAGATTATGACATGTGGAATCATCTCACTTGCCTATAGCTTTGTTGATATGGAAATATGTAGTAAATCTCAAATAAATTTGGCTAAGTCTTAAAATCATTTTAGAATATGTTGAGGACTATCAAGATCTGACACATGGCATTGGGCAAAGTTGAAGATTTGACTGTGTTAAAATGATTTCAATGATAGTTTAGAGCTACTAAGACCTATGCATGATTGTCATATGGTACTAGGATGATTAGAGTAGAGCCCTGTTACAACTAACAACCTAGGACTTCATCAAGAGCCCATAAAATTTAACATAGTACCCTTGAAACCATCATCAAGAAAAATCACAAAATGGCTAAGTGCCTAAGATCTTTTTTGACCTGCCAGGTAATTTTTGAATAAAAAGGCTAAGCCCTATTGAGTGTAAATATGACATATGGATATAATAAAGTTTTAAAGAATTGACTATGTATTAAAATCTTTCTTTCCTTCATAACTTTTATTATTCATCATTTTTTCTTCGATAATTTATCTTCAGCATCTACTTTTAGAACAAAAGTTCTGACAATTCTTCATTGCAATTTTTTAGAAGACAAAACACTTGAACATTCTATTGAAGCCTTCAACATTTTTTTTGGTCCCTTTCTTTTACAAATTTTTTTTTGAAGGCCAAAATACTTGCCAATTCCTATGAATCTTTAGACATTTTTTTTAAATGAGAGTTTCAACATGTTTATCAAGTTTTCCAAACAATTTTATTGAATACCTACTTCCTTGAAACAAAGTGCAAAGGCTAAACTTTGAGAACCTTTTAAGTCTTTTTTGCATCCTTTTTAGCTTAGTTCCTTTTGTTGAATTTAGACTAAACTTATAACCTTGAAACTAATTTTGAATCCCCTTTATAAATTGGACACTACTCTTCCATGGTGACCAAAAATGGTCAACAATTCCTTTGACTGATATTAGAATGGGAAAAATTTTGGTAAATTGAGTGCTTTTTTAGTGTTATTTTGGTCTTTTTAGGTGTGGAATGAATGAGGGTTCATATTATATTTATACCAATCCTATTTGGAGATAACTCACATTAAATCACTTAGGTCAACCATTGTAATATGTTTCATTTGAAAATTAGATTACTTTTAGGGCATTGGACACTTACATTAGGTCAAGATAGTAAATTTGACACTAATGTATAGCCCAGACATTAGTGTCTAGGGAGAAAGAGATTAGGCATAGGATCAATACTTTTAGAGGTGTAAGATAAGTACATTTTAAGCAATTTGGTTAAGATAATATATTTGTGTCATCAATATAAGGCTATTCAGACTGAGAGATAGGCCAAGAGGCACAAGATAGATTAGATGTGAGGCTTTCAAAATTAAGTCATGTATATAACTAAGAGGAACACCAAGGTCATGAGTTTTCTAAGTTTATAAAATTGAAGTGATACATAATCACAAAATATCATCTACAGGTATGAAATTCAAGTTTCCTAGCTCCTTTAAGAGCTCTTATGAGTAGATATTATGAAACATCAACTTCTATACCTCACTTAGAGAACCTTACATGGATTTGAAGATGAAATTTAGTAGGCTTATGCTCCTACAGCCTATTAATCATGATCATAGGTGAATTAAATGGCTATTGAAGAGCATGAAAAAGTATGGAGGCATTAAAATTAATCCTAAATATATGTAACTCCATCTATGGATTGGAGTGATGATCATTCCAACTCAACCATAACTCCAAATAGGTGTACAAGATTCCCTCCCACATTAAACATTCAATATACACAAGAGTTAGATATGGTAAAGTTAAGGTCATTAGCATAAGAAGAGTCATGTTTTCCAAGAAGAGACAGTTAGTTGACCAAATCATGCATGTTTAAGCATTCTAAAGGACAAAAATAGCAACAAGTAAGGCCTCCTCCTCCAATAATATGCCAATTTTCATTGATATACCTTCATTAATAAGCCTAATGCATTAGGGAGATTTTAATGATCCTAATTTACACATTTTTCTCTTACATAAGCTCAATTATGATGTAATAGCTACATTCATGCAGTCTAATAGTGTTTTTTCTCCTCTCTTGTCTCATATTTATTATATATAGGGCTATAAATGCCTTATTTTTTATCCCTTTACTAGGTATAGTAAAATTCTACTTCTATAGAGACTTATAATGCTAGATTTAAGCCTTTGAATTGAATAAAGACTAGTTATTTACCTTCCCTAAACTCATATCTTATGTGATTTTAGTGTTTTTTAATTTATACATGTGGTAGATAATGCTCTCTCATGTGTATATCCATATCCCTTAATCTTGGTGTAATTATACATGTCTTTTATAGGTCATATGTTGTGTTTTAGAGTGTATGCAAAGGGAAATGCAATTGATCTATAAATCAATCCTAGCTCAGAGAATAGAAATCTTACTCACACTTTTGATTATATATACATTATATATTTAGTGTCATGATGATGATGGATCCACTAAACCTATAAAAGAGATATATTACCATAATAATATCACTAGGGAGGGTTTTGAATCCTTCAGTCAAGAAAAACTATGCAATAACCCTAACTAGGTCCTATATTTTTATATTCATGAAAGTAAATAAATGACAAGAAAGCAAAATATAATCTAGTGCTCACCAAATCTTGTGGAAAAAAGTGGGGGTTATTAAACATAAAAATTAAACATGTATAAGAGAATCCTATTTAAGCTATGTATAATTAAAACCTTAATGCATGGAGAGAGAAATATATTAAAAATCCATTACATGTACTACTTCTATCTACTAAAAGAGATGAGAAAAGTTAAATATACTTACCTTGAAGATGAACCCATTGAGACTCAATATCTCACTTGGCCAAAGGTGATTTGTAAGAGGTTGTTATGGTTTTTAAGGATCATTAAGAAAGGCCAAAACATCCAAGACTTTTCCACAAGACAAGATTCTTCTCCAAGTAGAAACCCTAAGCTAAGACTCCTCAATTAGAATGGTAGAAGAGTAGATTATAAATAAGAACAAATGAATAATTAACTCTTTTTGTCTCTAAGAAATGATGAAATGAATGTGTTTAAATAGTTGAATATATCCTTGTTCCTTTTTGAAAGTTTAACTAATAGGGTCAGCCTAATAAACCTTATATCATTATTGACAAAAATAAACTAGGTCTTAGTGGCCAACCTAGACCCTAAATGATTTTTTTCAATTAGAGTATAAGGTTGATGGGGCCGATATTGTATCATAAACCATCAAAGAGGATTTTAGGCTAGAGAAGGGATAATAAAGGTAGAAAATGACTATAGGGGGGTGCAAAAGAGGAGGCAAATCTTAGGGGAATGTTTTTAGGAGATGGTTAGAGTGATAAAAAGTGGTAATAAAAGGACAACAATCCTACAAAGCATCAATGGTCTATCCACCCCTTTCTTGATGCACCCCTTAAGACATGCACTCAGAGATATTGAGACTCAATGGGTGCTTAAAAAAGAAAAAACATCAATAATTGATAAAGTTTGAAAATATTATGTGTATACTTATGCCCCACTCAAATCTTATCATGTGTCACTTAGGTGTAATAGGGGATGGTTCTTTGAGAAAAGAACATAGTAACACACAACATTAAATCTAAAAAATTGAAATATTTTAAAGCATAAATAACTAAAATTAAATGACTATAAGGGAATAACTGAAAATAAAAATAATGTGTTCATACCTTGAATTGCCTTTATTTATATACGGTTGTCTATTGTGTTTTTATTTTAAATCATGAAGGATGCAGAGACTACTTTCAACAAACCTAACAATACAAAACTAAAGAGCAAAAATAAATAAACACGAGAAATCCAGGATAACTGATGTTATGTTGATGAGACATACTTGGAAATTTGGCAAGCTGGGGTAACAAATGCTAAGTTAAGACCAAATAACCAAGTCAAAATTTAGAGTAAAATTAGGTAACTAAAAATTCAAGGCTACTAAAGACAAAAAAACTCAAACAAGTGAAACTTAAGTAATAAAAGCAAACTTACCAAGTCAAACCAAGGATACATGTCAAAACAAATAGTGGTATGCAAACATCAATGTGAAATAAATAACAATCCTTACTTAAAGAAATATGGATAAGCAAAATAGTAAAACAACATTGATAAGTGAGCAGTAATAATCCTTACTCAATCATCCATGAAAAAAGTGCATAAAAGGGATAAAAACATTGGTGAGTGAGGAGTAACAAGTCAACCTCATTCAAGAATGGAAAAAGAAAAAGAAATAAGAAACAGACTCAGGTGTTCAAAAAAGAGATATTACAATAATGGAAAATGGTAAAAGAAAGCAAAGAAAGTCTAGGAATATAGATCCTAAGAATAAATAAAATAATCCCTAGTCACTCAAGCATATTGTTTTATTTTAAAGATAGATAAAACTTGAAAAAAGGTAGTGCTAGAATGTTTTAAGATGTGAAGAAGAGGGAATATGGAAGCTAGAAAACAAATTTAGAATCGCACTTGCCTATCATGGGGGGAAATGAAATGGGTGGAGGGGATAATGAAAGAAAAACCAAGGTATAAAAACTCTTTATCAAATTCAAGACACTCAAATTAGGTTTGTCAAAACAAGAGAACTTTTGGCATTGAGGACTCTAAATAACTTCTCCTAGCAAATCAAATCTTAGGTCAACAAATGAAGTATGTATATCATCTCATGAAGGCTATATGCATGAAAATTAAAATGGACCTACCTTCCCACAATGTGTTCCCCATTCCTCAGGGTCCCTTATAGAGATGTTAATATACTATGAAGATTGGGTACTTACATGATAAAGTATATATCACCATAGAGTATTTTTGAATTATAATGAGAATAAAAGGAAATCATGAGGAATATTGGGTCTTATCTATAGTTTTACAATACAACTCATGAGAAAAGAGAAACCAAAGGACCAAAAGGAGGGACAAAGGTTTGTGCACAAAGGAAATGTTGTATAGGGTGAGACTCATGGAGAAGTCCTATAAGTAGTTTTAGTAGGATTACATATATAAATCATGATAATAAGGGAAAGATTTAGGAAAAATAATTCTTTGAAAATTATGCATTGGTGGGCTCTTTAAAAATATGCCCTTCATTAGTTTAAAGGTGATAGGTACATGGACCAAGTATGTCTTTGAATAAATAAGAACCACACCATTTTAGGTCATATTTACCATATTTTTCATGAGTTTAGTCTATTTTAAGGACAAGATCACAAACATTAAAGTGTGAACTTTAAATCTTTTATTATGTTATTTGGTAATGTGGGCCTTGTATTGGTGATTGTGTTATAGGGCAAAAAGATGGTGTTCATCAAGAATATCAAGATCATGAAGGTGATATTCACATAATTATTCATCAAGTATGATAACATGAAGACAGATACATAGAGATGGAAGCTCACATTCTAATGGGAGGACTGATTCGGAACCATAGACTAGTGAAAATGGTGGTGCCCCAATGGCATTGTGTATACTAGTGTTATAGACACAAAGAGTGAGATATAGATGACCATTCTAATCTGTTCAAGTCTTATGGATTATATTTTGGATAATTTTATTAGGGATGTTTTTAGTGGCCTTGGCTTGGCCATTGCATTGGGGATGGTAGGGTGTGTAAAATTTGTGATTGATTTTGAATATAGCATAGAATTGTTTGACATCTTTATTTTTGAAATTACAACCATTATAAAATGATAGTATGAGGAATGATAAAGTGACAAATGATTTTTTTGAGAATGAATTTAGTAATGGTGGTGTCAAAGGCATTGATGAGAGGCATATTCAACCCATTTGGTAAAATACACATGTTAGCACTCTAGGTTCCACCCTAGCTGAAAGGAGGAGTGTTCAGGTCCTACTTCCAAACTTGGAGTAATATGGGAATGGTTTAAGGCTATGGGTTGCCTATATCCATACCAAACATCTAGGATTTTTAATTATTCTAGCTCCTCTAATGCTTCATTTTGGATCTTTGCTTCTAAAACCTAAAACAAGTTGGGGTGAAAAGGGATAAGGAGTTGTAAAATTAAAACCTATTATAACTTGTGGTGATGCACCATGAAGATTTTCCATCCACTCATACTTGAGCATCTAAAACACTAGTGAGATAGAAAAAAAATAATGGGATCTATGACTTCAAATGCTTGTCATGCATCAATATTTCATGAAGAGGTTCATCAAATGAGAAAAACCTAAGGGAGATGATAGAGAGGATTAGTTCAAGGCACTAATCCAGTCAACATGTCTATTTTTGGATTCAGTCAAATGACATTGAACACTAAACATAACCTACATAACTAGATAATCTACCAGCTACGTGAGATTAGGACTTGGCAAGGGAGAAGGCTCTACCACTTATACAAATTAGATCTAACATGAACACACTAGTTTAATATCATGAATTCTGAAAACAATCATCTTATTTGTCTTAAGAGATTACAAGGCTCAATCTTGGTAGAGTCTATTCATGCCCAAGAGAGGGATCCAAAATAATAGCTCGAAAGCTATACTTATAATAGAAAGGAAGCAAGAGAGAGGGGATTTTTGCATTCAAAAAGTGGAAGAAAGCCATCCAAATCAAAACGTGAGGTGGTAGCCTTTGATTACCTTTCTATTTGTGTGCCTTATCTAATAAATAGATTTCTTATTATCTCAATAATCATCAATATCCTCTCATTGGCTGAGGGATCTCACTAAAAGACAAGGGATTCTTATGCATAGTACCAAAGTTTGTTTGAATGGAAATAATGCCCTTAACTACCTCTTCAAGTACCATCTCACCATCTCAAGACTCTAAGTCCATTTACCCTGATAATGAGGATCAAATCCTTGAATCCTTTATACTAACAAACATGCCATGCCTTAGGTGATGGAGTACCTATTTTATTGATGATGGGCACCTTTGCATTAATTTCATATTCATTAATTTTCTATATTTAGATCATAGGTCCCACCTATATTTGGAAAACCAATCTAAGGACATTAATTTTCCTATAGTATTTATAGTAAAATAGACCAATGAAACATTTAGCACTTTATATATTATAATAGGTTCAAATAAACCTATTATATCTTTATGGGGACTGAGAATTCATATATGCATGGCTCCTTCTTTAACCTGGTGAACCAGTCACAAGAAATAACCTTGTAATCTCTAACTTACTAAATAAGAGATCAATATAATCTCTAATGGCACTCCCTTATGTTCCCTATGCTTGACTATATTAGCTATACTTCTCCATGGCATTATAATCAGATTTAATGGCATCAATAAAACCCTATAATACCTTGCTTTCCATCATCAAAAATGGATTCTTGACCTCCATCAAAAAACCTAAGATCACCTTCACTTTAATTAACTATCAAAATTTGACTTGGCTTATTAACACATTAACCCAACTCACTGTATCAATCTACCTATGCATGAATACCCATGAGCCATCAATCTTTTCCTAGTTGAATGCATTTGTGCCACTTGTCATGCACCCATTCACATCCTTAAGATTCGCTGACCATTTTGACTCACACTCACCATTAGATCTGAGGCTATAATGTAATGCAGACCATTGATTAAATGAGACCCATTATTTTAAATCTAATCCATGGTATTAAATGTCCTCACTTCTATCATTTGATGTTCACACAACCATGAAATTTAATCTCAATAGGATTATCTTGCTCTATCTTCAAATTTGAAGTTTGTGTGATCATCATTCATCATTATATAAAATGTGATTGACATCCCATGGACCAAAAAATTTAAACATAGGTATATTTTATCTTGAGCCTTATTTTTACATTTACACAAATGTCTTATGCTTTTGACCAACTTTGAAATCTTGGATCATGAAGCATGAGAATTGTGGAGGCACCAAAATTTCAAAAGATGCTTATGAGGCCAAAAGGAGAAAACCCATTTGATGTGATGGTCCCAAAAGCCTCCTAGGTGGAGATATTAAGTGCTCAAGTTAACTGGTCCATAATTGTTTCTTCATGACATCCTAGTGATGGTTGAACTCAAACAACTAAGTATTGGAAACATAGCAGAAATGCCTGAGAGCCCAACTTTTCACATGCATAAATCCATTTATGCTTTGGATGAGGACCTCAAACTTAGAACATAACATCTTGGGACCAAGGTTAACAAACCCATGTGGTCATCTTCCTCTAAAACTACCACATGTACAATATATTTCTTTTTGAAATTGCTCACTCAACTCTGTCAGAACTTTCTTGAAAATGGCTAAGTATGGGAAAATAAGAATAAAGTGACTAAGGATCCAACTTTGAACCTTTATAACTTTTGATGTGTTTAGGTAGAGGACCTTATATTTGGTACATATAGTCTTGGTATAAAAGTGAACAAATCCATAAGACCAATTCCTCTTGACTTGTCCACACATGTGAGATCTAGCCTTAACAAACTAGACCCAAAATGTCAAGATGAATATAATGAGGGAATGAATGAACTCCATGCACTTCCATATCATTACAAGCACTCTTAAAACCTTATAGGGGCTCTAAAACTCTATACCATGTTCCAAATTTTGAAAAACACATGAGAACATGCATGGTCTCTTTTACTTGGCAATCTTGGACCCCTTTTTGATCCTTAGATCTACTTCTTCATCAAACCATGCAAGAGATTCTTATGTGGGCCAAAATTGGCGAAATCTTTGGTGACTCACAAGAAATCATGTGTCAAACCATGTGTCAATCTTGTTTTAACCTCTTAAAATAAATAAAAGACTAAAAGGAGTAAAACAAAATAGAATGAGAACCTAAACTACCAACATAAGGACCACTAACTTACAAGAAAACAAAGAAATAGGGATCAAAATGCTACTTATGCTAATCACTTATTGAAATAAAACAAACCTATAATAACTAACTTGAGGTAACAAGCTTTCCTCTAGGGTCAAAGGAGAATTTATTTGATGCAGCATGGATCTTTGAAACATGATTTCTTCTCCTCAATGGTATCTTATTGTAGATGGGAGAAAATAGATGCTCATGTCTTCTTGATGATGCAAATGGGCCTCCTATCTCCATTCTCAAGTGTAAGGACTGAATATATGGATCCAAGACATAATCATCTTCCTCCCAAACACTTTTTTCTTACATCAAAAAATATCTCTCTCTACCTCATTAGTCAAGGTTTGTAACTAACTTTGTTCCTTGGACTTCAAGTGGCCAACTACCATAGCATCCTTGATGAGTTATTTTTATTTAGGATTTGGTTGATGTAGTGGTGAGGCATCTAGTTTCAATCAAAATTCCTCTAAGTCTTCCCAAAATGACATCTCATATTGGTCAATTCAAAAACCACAAGACCCTTTTCTACTTCTATCATCTACCTACAAGACATTTGGTTAATTACCCACCTCTTTCTCTTAAACAAGGTCATCACAAGGTTCTTGATCAACTGAGGTTTGTTCATCTTATTAATTAATAGAGAGGGGTGATAAATCATCAATCCACTCAATCAAAATCTCTTCTTAAATTGGGAGCTCTAAAGTGGCACTACTTTCTTTATTTGAACATAAGCCTACCATTCAACTTCATTACTCAAATCTGCCACACTAAGTTGCTCAATCTCACCCAAGAATTTTAGACACAAGTTTGTCCACTAGTCTTCCAATGGATTCTTGAATTTAGTATCAATATCATTATTATGAATGCTACCAACTAAAAAATATCCTTGGAAAATATTAGCTCGTGTTTCACTTACCTCAACTATATCATTAAGGCATTAGAGTTGCCCTTTATCACTCAATTCCTACTCATGTTTACCTTCTAATCCATTGGGGTGTATAGGGGTTACAATTTGGATTTATTATTCATAAACACTATAAGTGTCTTCTTTGGCATGCCCTTAAGGCTTAGCTACAATTACATCATTGTCAATCTCCTTAACGATTAACCCTTCCTCTATCAACTTAGATAATTCATCCACCATGTTGAAATGGTCCAACTCTAAATTTAGTGTACTTGATTACTCTTAAAGAGAGGAGGGGGTGGGTGGGTAGTATATATCATCAATTTGCTTGATGTTAGAAAAGGTATTTTTCTAACTAGGGATCTTTAATTCTCTTTTAGGAATCTCTTAGAATTGAGAAAAGATGTGAAAAGGGGGAATAGGTGTTTGTGTAATAGCAGATGAAGGATCAATAACAAAATTTACACCTCCTTATTTCTTATCCTCTTTTTTAAGGGTGGGCATGATGAAATTAGGATTCATGGCCCATGAAATCTTCCATGTAGGCATCACCTTAGGTTCTTTGGCAAGTATAGGATCTTGAGCAGAAGTGGATTGTTTTGGAGGAGAGTGAAAGTAATCTACCTCTTGAGTGGTTTGGGGAAGAGGATGAACGTGGAACTTAGTAAGTGGCTCAAACTTGATTTTTACCTAGACACCATGTTCAAGCTTGCACACTATATGAGACAAGTCTTTAAAAAATTACCCTATAACCTTAGTCATGAAGTTACTACCCAAAAATAAGGCATGATGAGGCAATAAATTTGTTACCATAAGGTGTTGTAAAATTGAAAGATTGGGGTAGGCATGAAAAGTAAGTTGGAGGTTTCTAAAAACACCAAATACTTTTATGGGAGACCCATTCCATTGTAAAACAATGTCAGGTATAGGTTCATACCTTAGATTTAAAGTATTTTCTACTGATTTAGGGATAATAAAGAGATTCACCTTGTCATTAAGCAAACAATTATGGACCAAAAAATCTCTTATGACCAAGAAGGCACAAAAGGGAGATGGAGTAACCAATTTAGCTGATTGTGGCTAGTTTGTAGGAGTCTGTTGGTGAGGGATAAGAGTTTTTCATTCTAATCTTTTTTATTATCTATGGCTCTCTTGTAACCCATATCTTTCTTTTCTTAGTCTCTCAATCTCTAAGTTTAGGTAGTCATTATTTGGTGCAGGTGGATTGTAAGGGGTAGAAGGTTGATAATATGATTGGTCATGAGAATAAGGGGGTTTTCATAGAGGTGGATGGGGATAAAATTATGGTATATGTAGATGATCTTAGTAAAATAGAGGATGTGGATTATATGGGTCATATAGGCTATGGTAAGGTAGATATCAGGGTGGATAGAAAAAATCTTCCTCATAGGACGTCATGGCTCCTTATGCAATATGTGAACTAAATTTAGAATCATGACAAAAATTTATTACGTCTACAACCATAAAACCACTGGTACCTCTAAACTTGAGGTTGATTATAAACCTCCCAAATATGCTTGACTCTAACTAAGATATTTTCAAATGATGTTGCCGATGTCTTCAAATTCGAAATGCCCTTCAATACCTTTAGAGTATTCTTCAAGGTGCTTGAAATCAGTCCCACCAAGCATGCCAAAAATTTTATCACTCTAGGTTCCACCCTAGCTGAAAATAGGAGTGTTCAGGTCCTAATTCTAAACTTGGACTAACATGGGAATGGTCTAAGGTTATGGGTTGCCTATATCTAGACTAGACATCTAGTATTTTTAACGAGGCTATTTTTTCTAATGCATCATTTTAGACCTTTGTTTATAAAACCTAAAAGTGGTTAGGGTGAAAAGGGAGAAGGATTTTCAAAAGTAAAACCTATTCTAAATTATGGTGATGTACCATGAAGATTGTCCATCCACTCAAACTTAAGCCTCTAAAACACTAATTAAACAAAAATAAATAATGGGATCTATTACTCCAAATGGTTGTCATCCATCAACATTTCATGAAGAGGTTCATCAAGTGAGTGAAACCTAAGGGAGATGATGGAGAGGCTTGGTTCAAGGCACTAATCCATTCAACATGTCCACTATTAGCTTTAGTCAAATGACATAGAACATTAAACATAACATGTATAATTAGATAATCTACCATCTAGGTGAGATTAGGATTAGGCAAGGGAGAAGGATCTACCACTTATACAAATTAGATATGACATAAACACACTAGTTTAATATCATGAAATCTAAAAATAATCATCTTATTTGTCTCAAGAGGTTACAAGGCTCAATCTTGGTAGAGTCTAGTCACGCCCAAAAGAGGGATTCAAAATAATAGTTTGAAGGCTATACTTATATCAAAATAGAAGCAAGAGAGAGTGGATTTTGACATTCAAAGAGTGAAGGAAAGCCCTCCAAATCAATGATTGAGGTGATAGCCTTTGATTGCCTTTTTGTTTGCATGCTTTATTCAATAAACAAAATTCTTTTTATCTCAATAGTCATCAAGCTCCTCTCATTGGCTGAGGGATCTCACTAAAAGACAAGGGTTTATTATGCATAGTGCCAAAGTTTATTTGAATGGAAATAATGCCCTTAACTACCTCTCTAATTACCAACTCACCATCTTAGGACTCTAATTCCACTTACCCTGATCATGAGGATCAAATCCTTGAATCTTGATACTAACAAACAGGTCGTGCCTTAGGTGATAGAGTATCTACTTTTTTGATGATGGGAATCCTTGCATTAATTTCATATTCATTATTTTTCTATATTTGGATCATAGGTCCCACCTATAGTTAGAAAACCAATATAATGACATTGGTTTTCCTATAGTCTTTATAGTAAAATAGACCCATGGATCATTTAGCACCTTATATATATAATATATTTGAATTAACCTATTATATCTCTGCGGGTATTGAGAATTCATATATGCACAGATCCTTCTTTAACTTAGTGAACCAGTCATAAGAAATAAGCTTGTAAGTTTTAACCTACCAAACTAGAGATCAATATTAGCTCTAATGGCACTCCCTTATGTTTCCCATTTTTGATTGTATTAGTTAGACCTCTCCATGGCATTTTAATGAGCTTTAATGGCATCAGGAAAACCCTATAAGGCCCTGATTTCCATGGTTAAAAATGGATTCTCAACCTCTATCAAAAACCCTAGGCTCACCTTTTCTCTAATTAGTTATCAAAATATGACTTGGCTCATTGACACATTGACCTAACTCACTCCATAATTATACTTATGAATGGATACCCACAAGCCATCGATATTCTACAAATTGAATGTGTTTGTGCCACTTGTCATGCACCCATACACCCTTGAGATTCGCTAACCATTTTGACTCATGCTCACCATTAGATCTGAGGGTATGATATAATTCAAACCATTGATTAATTGGGACCCATTATTTGAAATCTAATGGTTATTCCATGGTATTAAAATTGGCATCCTCACTCCCATCATTTGATGTTTGTATGACCATCTTTGATAGTTGCATGAGTGTCAAATTTAAGCTCAATAGGATTGTCTTCCTCTGTATTTGAATTTAGTGTTTACATGACCACCATTCATTGTTCCACATAACATTATTGACATCCCATGGACCATCAAATTTAAACATAGGTATATTTTTTCCTGAGCCTTATTTTGACATTTGCATGAATGTCTTATGCTTTTTGACCAAATTTGAAAGCTTGGATATTGAAGCATGAGAATTATAAAGGTACCAAAATTTTAGGAGATGCTCATAAGGCTAGAAGGATCAATTGCATTTAATGAAATGGTCCCAAAATCCTCCTAGGTGGAGATATTGATTTCTCAAGTTAACTAGTCCATAACTACTTTTGTGTGATGTCCTTGTGATGGCCAAGCTCAAATGACTAAGTATGGGAAACTTAGAAAAAATGCCGAAGACCTAGATTTGCACATGTATAAATCCATTTGTGTTTTGGAAAAGGACCTAAAAATTTTAACATATCTTGGGACTAAGGTGAACAAACCCATGTGGTTACCTTTCTTTGAAACCACTGCACGTGCAAGATATTGCTTTGTGAAAGTGCTCACTCAGCTCTGATAGAACTTTCATGAAAATGGCTAAGTATGGGAAAACAAGAAGAAAGTGACTAAGGAGACAACTGTAGAAATTTTTAACTTTTGATGCACTTGGGTGGAAGACCTAAGATTTGGCACATATGAGCTTGGTATAAAAGTGAACAAACCCATATGACCAATTCCTCTTGACTTATCCACATGTGTGAGATTGGGTCTCAACAAATTGGACCTAAAATGTTAAGATGAAGAAAATGAAGGACTAGATGAACTCCATGCACTTCCATATAATTTTGATCACTCTTAAAAATTTATAAGGGCTATGTAACTTTGAATCATGTTCCAAATGTTGAAAAACACATGAGAACCTACATGGTCTCTTTTACTTGGCAATGTTAGACCCATTTCTGAGCCTTAGATCTACTTCTTCATGAAACCATGAAAGATCTTCTTATGTGGGCTAAAATTGGCCAAAAACTTAGTATTTATGATGATAAATATGTGCCCATCTTAGGATCTATGTAGTTTTCCTATGAGATATAATCCCCACATTGAAAATGGCTAGGGAGAGTCCATAATTTGGAGCTCTTCTGGACGTGAATGAATTAGATCATTATGAATTTGGTAGGGACTAAACTTTTTAGTAAAATAAATGGCATATTTTTCAAGAGTGGGAAAAAATTAACCTATACATTAACATTTATGGGCTATAACATGTTTGATACAATGGCCACTATAAATTCCCCCATGTGCTTGTTCAAGGAGAGGAGGGACCTCTTCTTTCATAACATAATGGATTAGGGTACCTTGAAATAATAAAATATGTGTGATCATATGAATCCAAGAAGGGGGGTTAGTAACATGTTAGTTCAAGAAATAAAAACTTCAAGAAACACACTAACACATACACTCAAAGCCTAGATCTTAGGGATGAGCTTAATGAACAAAACCAAATGAAAATCAAAACTAAAATGCAAAAGACACATAATATGTTACATTCCTTGAGAGCTCCAAATTATTTATTGAGTGTCTTTCTCAATTTGTGATCAAAGAGTCTTTGGCAATAGAGTTTGTGTAGCTCCCTCTCTCCTTGGCACCATTGTAGCTTGTGTTGGCTTGATGTGGCTTGGCTCAATATTTTGGCATTATAACACTACTTGTAAGGCAATTTTGGAATTATAACACTAAATAAAATGGATTGTGTCTCTCCAAATTTGAATTATAACTTTGGCTTATGATAGCTTAAAATTGACTTGGCATAGCATTGCATTTATAACAAATGGATTTAACCCAAACCCAACGTGAGTTAAGTGGAGTCTAAACATATAATGAGTTCAAACCTAACTTAAATGATTCAAGACTAACCCTTGTAGAGTTAATAGTTTTCAAGTAATAATGATTTATAATGAATAGGTATGGGTCTCCAAAATGAGATATTTTGAGATATTTTATAAAGGCTTGACAACTTGCAAAAGGTAATCACGAAAAGCTAGGATATTTCATATTTTTGAATTTCCTTTCTTGTTGATTCACTAATTACACATGAATAATTAAAATAGACCTTTAATTTGGTTTAGATTATTAATTAATTCTAATTATTCATTTAGCTCTTTCAAGATGTGATTTAAGTTCATGTGTCTACTTAATAGGTCCATAGGCCATCTTGACTATTGTGATGCCATAGGATGGTTAGTGATAAATATGTGAGAGGTTATGATGGCATAAAATAGAATACCCTATCTAGGGATGTTTCAAATAAATTATGAGCTTTGATGAATGATGTATAAGTAAATTTGGGATTTCAATGAATTCTAATTTTAATTTACAATGGTTGGTAGGAATTAGTCTGGAGTCTAGTCGAAATAAGTGGTTGCTAGTTTTAGGTATCTATAATTTGCCCCTATTTTTAAATATGTTGCAAGCTATGGGAATAATAATGTCCTCTCAAATAATGAAACAAGACAAAAATAAATAAAATAATAAGAAGCTCCAAAACAATGTTTGGGAAGCCTATAATGATGCCCCTTGAGGGAGTGGCTAACACATACGATTGATGGATGGCCCTTCAAAAAAAAGCAAGAAGAATGAAATTAGCCCATGGGTGAGATTAATCTAGTTGAGATAATTAGTAAATGCATTGATTTAAAAATCACTAATTTTCTTAAAGCCAGTTATAATTAGTAACAAAGGTTGATATGTTGATTTTCCCAAATGTAGTCATAATCAATGGCATTGACATATGCCCCAATTAGGGCTGATGAGTGAAAATAATGATTTGCCCATAGGTATTTATAATCTTTGAGATTACTTGGATTGAATAATTATTTTTTATTATGCCCTAGTAAGGTAGATTGATAAGCATAACTCAAGAATAGTACATGGTATACAGATTAAATATGAATAGGTGAAAACATATATACGAGGGTCTAATGACTAAAGAAGCCAAAAAAAACTAGGCATACAAGGATGTAAAAAGTGATGAAAGAGATGAATATAAGAATAAGAATTTATCAATGGAAATGATTTGGTTGTACCTACCAATATAGATATGTTCATCTTGATTAGCATTAATACAATTATAATGGTCAATGGGTTGATTTGATCAAGGAGGGTGGGAAGATTTGTCAAGCTTACCAAGGAGAAACTTATGCGAATCTATTACATGTAAGAATTCATAGTCTAATTTTTTTTATATCACATGAAAGTAGGCATCATGATATAAAACCATGATAACTTGGCCAAAATATGCATAAGGACCAACTCCTAATCTAATAAATAATTGAAAATAATGCTCCAATGATAAAAACCATGATGACTATGTTGATGTATGAATGTGGATGGACTCAAAAATAATGTGCAATAAATCACCCAATGAACACATATATATTGAGTCAAGGTATAACACTAAAATCAAATAAATAAATAACACATAAAAAACTTAAAATAAAAAGTAAAACAAGCATCTTAATAATGGATTTTCCCTAGTAGAGTAGATCAAGGATAACTAACTAGGCTTAGACAGGACAAATGTTTTTGGATTTTGAAAATTTTGAATGTTTTTAAAAATTTTGGGGTATCTTAACTCATAAGAGATTAACAAGATACCACTCATAAAACAATGAGAGCATTGGCTTAAGTTTCTCATAAAATGGTGAGAGTGTATGGAAAGAGGGACTAAGCTGACCTCAATATGAATCAATCATGACCAATATAGTCTCAATAGGGCCTCAAATCATAGTATTTCCATCAACATAAAAGGTGATGAGAATCGACCAGGTAATAAAATATTCTTAAACTAAGGTAAATGGCCAGGTAAATGAGAATAGTAATGGCAAAGTGATGTGGTAATGCATGGTAAATGTGTTATTCCTAATTGCCCATAGGTTGTCATAATTAGTAACACAAGATGGAATACTAATTTCCCATAGGTGGTTATAATGAGTGGCACCAATTAAGTGTAAATAAAATATAACATTCCAGATCTACTGTCACACTAATTTCATAGACTGTCATTTAAACATGAAATTGTGAAACTATTGAAACTAGATTAGAATCCACTCATAGAAGGTGCAAGAAAAACCAAAGTAACCAAGATCAAAAAGGTTTGGGTAGGATGGATAAAAATAGGCTTTGGTCGAATAGAGATAACTTGGTAGGAAGGCATAGGGTATGGCATTGTTTAGGAAGATGAAAATATGAAGATTGGATAAAATGGTGAGGGTTTCCCCCAAGTGATAAGGTAAGGTAAATGGTAGGTTATGAAATAATAGCAAGGGGAATGGAAAATGAAAATGGTAAGGGAAATGGAAAAATAAAAGTGACAAGGTAAATATTTTTGGCCAAGTATAGGTATGGTTTTTATGATTTTGGATAGGTAAATGTTTTTATCCAAGATAAATGTTTATGTTGTTCTTACTGATGTGGAGATGCACATCTTGATTAGCATATGACACAACTAGAATAATCAATCATGTAAATTTCTAGCCCACACCTCTTCTAAATAGTTGATCTATCAAGAACCTACTATAAATTTGAATATAAGTGATGTTATTGTGATCTTCATCAGTCATTGAATCTATTTCCTTAAAATGTTGAGACAAGGTATCTTTGTAGCCTCTACAAAGGAAAGTGCATCCAAGGATGGTAAATATGGATAAATGTTGGATGATAGGTCTAATTTGGTAATGTAAAGGTGTATGATAATGGAATGTATAATGGTTAGGAATCAAATGAAGATCAAGATTTTTTTAGGCACACACAATGTTGTTGATACCAAATTTGACATAATTTTGGTTGTCGCAGGGCTGAAGACTTCTAAATATGCTCTCAATAAGACCATCATATTTTTCTATTATTTGGGCCTGAGAGTAGACATAATATAATTAGGTTGTAGATTGTAAGTTCTATTGATGTTATCTTGAATAATGTATTCATCAAGCATTAAAGAATTGTTGTGCTCAATTATTGGTGCCTTAATGAGTTTTTTACTAATGAAGTTGTCTTAATTATCTCATAGTGCCTTGAAGATAGTTTCACTAAGAAATATTAACTTTTGATTTTGATTGTCCCCTAGCACCTCTCAAAAGTTTTCACTGTAAGATGATGAGTTTGAACTTTTATTATCCCCTAGTGCCTTTAGAAGATTTCACTAGGAGATGGTTCTTCTTCTGCATGAATTTGGTCTTGGCTTCCCTGATATTCTACAATTGATATGTCTCCATAGATTTAGTTTAAAAAGGTGTGATTTTATTGGTCCTAATTGATACTTATGGGAAGTGGAAGATCAATATAATGGCTTGGTTGGTTAGTGGTAAAGGCATGTGGAATGGTGATAGAATGGGGGAAGGTAACACAATCCTTGTAGAATATAGTGGGAGAACTTACGTTGAATCTAAATTAATAATCCTTAAAAACCATAGAAGGATCACAAATGTATTCAATTTGATCTATGAGGTATTTGTAACCAATGTTGTAACAACTAAAAATGTATTCTAATTTTGAAGCTAATTCTGACTCAAGGGACTTTAAATCTAATGTTGAGACTGATGTTGATTCTATTTCTAATGTTAAATCTGATATCAGTTTAATAATGGAACCAAACTTTAATGTTGATTCTTTATTTTGTGTGGAAACTACTACAATGATGTCTTTTTGAATGTTTGGTATGGGACAAGTAACGGCCTATGATGGCATAATGGGTTTCATAAATATTGGTTTATCAAAGTGATACTCTTATATGAGGGGAAAAATTTCAAGAGACAACTCCATAGAGACTATCTTGTTAAGGGGATTCTCTTTAAAAATATGCATATGGTCAAGATAATGATTTTCCTAATGGCAGTTATAATCATTAAAAAGTGACTCAGAAAAGATTGGCTTGTCAGAATGAGACTCCTCAGTAATATGTATAGTATCAAGAGGTGGTTCATTATAGGTTGACTCATCACAAATGGTTGGTTCAATAAAAATATTATGGTTTGGTTGGTTTTCTTGTCCTTGGTTTACAATTAGCTATGAAATTCCAGTTTTAAACAATTTTTGGTCTTTGAATGATTGGCTCGATTCGGGATAGATAATTAGAAGGGGTCTTCTAAAGTGGGTAATGGTTTGGAATGGATGAATAATGGTTAGTGGTTGTATAATATTAGGCTTAACAAAGTTTTTTTTATGTCTTAGGATAATAATTGTGTCCTATCAAGTTATGATTGGATAATTATGTTGAGATAACGAGCTACTATACATCAAATGGATTGGAATGGTAATGGTAGGGCATTACAAAGATTTGTTTCTTGAAAAAACCAAAGGATGAGGTCTTTAAATGGTAATTGTAGGGCATTGTGGAACTTGGTTTCTCATTCAAGCTAAAGGATGAGGTCCTAAAATAGAAATGGTAGGGCATTGTAGAGCTTGGTTACTTGCATAAGCCAAAGGATAAGGGCTTGGAATGGAAATGGTATGGCATTGTAAATCATGTTTGCTTATACAAGCTAAAGGATGAGGTCTTGGAATAGTGATGGTAGTCCTTAGATGTTGAGGATATTGATGGCTCATGCAATCCAAAGATGGGTTAATGGTATAGGTGAAGGAATGGATGTCATGATTAGTGAATGGGAGAATATCATACATCAACTGGCCAAAATAAGGTGTCACCAAATACTAAACTTGAGGATCTTGGCTTTGTTCCCTAAATTGAGGATTGTAAGGAGGATAATAATCCATCTCATAAACCACTTATTCACCATAGGGGTCTCACACAAAGTCAATTTGTATGGCTATTCTATCATAACTTTGATTGTATCTATTTCCATTATAAGTGTAATGAGACATCCACATCAATGATGAATGCCTTACAAAAGTCCTAGAGTTATACAAACTATGAAAAACATTTTCCAAAAGACAAATGGTTTGAACTTGGTCTAACTTGGTCTAGGGGAGTTGTATCTTCAAAATGGTCCATGTTAAAATTTGGTATAAAACAATCTAATGTTAAATTTCTAACATCAAATGTCTCACACACAAAAGGTCAAGTGGCTGAATAAAAATTAGAATGCCAAATTCTAGGTCCAAAGTGTTCCAAATAAGTGTAATCTAAGAAAACAAAATTTTCTAGGTCTTTTATCCAAACACAGTGTCAAAATCTAGGCTCAAATAGGCATGTGCTCGAACTTTTGGCAAAACAAGCACAAAAGCTAGACTTTAAACAAAGGTGTGAGATTTAATCTAACAAATTTGAAACACTTTGACATAGACTAGGTATTCACTTTTAGACATGAACTTGGTCAAATTGGCATCATTCATGAAACAAAAGGCACTTAGAGATAGACTATTTTCTCCCAAATTAAGGCATAAACAATAGTTCTCAAATTTGGGTAAAGAATTAACCTAAGTTATACAACCCAAAAGAGAAAGATTAGTGTCTAAACCTAAATTACATAAGACATAGGTAGAAATAAATAAATATTTTTATTTGAACTTATAAATATTAATTGAAAACTCAATTTAGGAAACTAGGCTTCTTTTATCAAAAAATAATCTAGATTAAGATGAATGGCACAACAACACTAGGTAAAAGATCCCAAAGGCACACACGGATTGGTTCAAAACTTGGAATCTATGCAAAACAAGTTTATGAAATGAATTAAGCAATGTAATAGAGTTATTTCACACTAAAGGTATGGTTGATAGTTATGGTTGATAGTTTGTTTCAATACTCCAAGACACAAAAATTGAAATTATTTGGGCATTGTAATGTTACCCATTTCAATCAAGTGACACACACAACATTTTTGACAAAAAATTTGAAGCCAAAAGTATGGTATCAAATAGATGGTGCAACCCTCAAATAATGGAGTGATGTGAACATAAGACTAATTTTGACATGACATAAACAAACAAATGGTTTTAGACTCAAAGACTAAGCAAGTAAAGGAAAAATACCAAATACAATTAAGTATAATGTCCAAAGCCCTAAAACTGACAAGCTTGCATCATATTGCTAAACTCCATCTATATACATGTTGTTGGGAAGATTAAGTGTTAATCTAAAAAATAAAATCACATTAAGTAGTAGGGTTTTTAAACCCCCTTCTCCCAAGAGATTATATGATGATTTGGAACTTTGGGCTACTCGCCCTACATCAATAATATGTCCATGACAAGTGGGGTTATTTTAAAACTAAATTTTCCATCATCTAAATGGTCCTAAGTTTGATAAACATTATAGATGCCTCACATAAATTGAGTTCATACCAGTTAACTTATTATGCAAGGGTTTATTACTTTGCATAGAGATTCCATTTATGTACTACTTAGTGGAATCCCCTAGTCAACTAGACCTAACTCAAGTTTTTGTTACAATTGGAGAGGTTACCCACTCAACCCCCTAGTAATTACAATATATGTGCATTGATTTATATACCCCATCATGGAGTGGGGTTGAAACAATGTTAGGAGATGAAACATCAAGTCAAAGCTTCCCTAAAGAACTCATTAAGAGGTTATGAACTCCCGCTCACAAGCCAAGTTGCATAAAATAAATGACCAAGTGAAAATATTTTAGAGGTTGTGTTTAGATCACCCAAACCATATGTGTTTCTGGGAGAGCCTTAACAACATTATTTTCATGCCTTAGACAAAGGCACAAATTGTAAGGAAGAAGCACTTTTTGTCACATGAGTTCCCTAAAGGGGTCAGGGGAGAGCATACATGCATCCTTTATTTACAAAAAATAAACAAGTATAAAATGATCTAGTATAAAACAAAACACTTCAAAGAATTTACAACTTAAGTGAATATTTATTTTATGCACCAAATTGAGATTTTTGTGAATTTTTTGGCCCCTTGGCATTAATTGCAAACTTTGAAAACTTTTCACAAAATATTCTAAGCATAAAAACAACTACATTCCTTTTAAACACCAAATAAAATGTTTAAGACTTAACCACTTTAAAATTTGTGCCTCTTTTCCACTTAGGTCCTACAATTTTTAGAGGTGTTTGAGATTTTTTGAAATATTTATACAACTTGAAGGTAAATTGATAGCATATTCTAAAAATTTAGGAGAAAACATGTGGTTTTAAAAAACATCAAAAATAGAGTATGTATGACCTAAAACAAAGCTCTGAAAGATGGCCTATCAGTCTTAGGTATACACATAGTGCAAAAATTCAACTGCAACTACAAAAAATCAACTGAGTGATTTGTGATATTACTTCCAAAAATCAAAACTATAATTATAAGTACAAAACTATAACTTTACCTATAAAACTACAACTATAAGTGCAAAACTATAAATAATATGGCAATATCATGATTTCATAAGTTTTGATATTGTAACTTAACCAAAAATGTTTGCATTGAATGCTAGAGGCTAAGATGTAAAACCATCAATGGATAGGCAAGATCGTAATTCATATAATTATACTATTGTGATATCATGACTGTAGAGTCATGATATTGTAATATCATAAATAACTCCTGCAAGTAGAAAATAGTCAGCATAACATTAACAGTTAGGTGCAAAAATGTGAAAATAGAGAAAAAACCACAACTATGTGAGTTGTGATATTTTAGTCTTGAGATAAAAATCATGACTACACAGGGCAAACTCGCTACTTCTATAAAAATGTACCTTAACTTGAATTTTTCACCTATTTTGGTCAACAAGATCAAATTTTGACATGAAAATCAATAGGGGAGTGTTCTAAAAGGCTTTAAGAGTAACTTTTTTGGGTGCATGTCCCACCAAGAATTTTATTTGTGATCATAGGAATCCGAAAAGGGAGGTTAGTAATATGTTATTTTGAGCAATAAAAACTTCAAGAAATACACTAACACTTACATTCCAAACCTAGATCTTAATGAACAAAACTAAATGAAAAGCACAACTAAAATATAAAAGACATATAATCTCCTACCTTCCTTGAGAGTTATAAATTCTTTCTTGAGTGTCTTGCTTGGTCTATGCTCAAAGAGTCTTTGGTAATCGAGTTTGTGTAGTTCCCTCTCTCCTTCACACCATTGTGGCTTGTGTTGGCTTGATTTGGCTTGGATCAATATTTTGGCATTATAACACTACTTGCAAGGCAAATTTGGATTTATAACACTAAATTAAATGGCTTTTCTCTCTCCAAATTTTCATTATAATTTTGGCTTATGAGAGCTTAAAATTCACTTGACATGGCATTATATTTATAGCAAATGAATTTAACCCCAACCCAAGGTGAGTTAAGGTGGAGTTTAAACATGGAATGAGTTTGAACCTAGCCTAAGTGAGTCAAGACTAACCCTATTAGAGTTAATAGTTTTCAAGTAATAATTATTTTTAATGAACAGGCATGTGTCTCAAAAATGAGATATTTTGAGATATTTTCCAAAGGCTTAACAACTTACAAAAGGTAATCATAAAAAGCCAGGATATTTTATATTTTTGAATTTCCTTTTTATTTATTCATTAATTGCACATGGATAATTCAACTAGGCATTTAATTTGGTTTAGCTTATTAATTAATTATGATTAGCCATTTAACTCTTTCAAGATGTGATTTAAGTTCATGTGTCCACTTAATAGGTCTATAAGCCAAATTGATTATTGTGATGCCATAGGATGGTTAGGGATGAATCCATGAGAGGTTATGATGGAATACAATATAATAACCAAATTAAGGATGTCTCAATGAGATTATAAGCTTTGAAAAATGATGCACAAGCAAATTTGGGATCTTCAGTGATTCTTTGACTTAATTTACAATGGTTAGTAGGAATCGATTTGAAGTCTAGTCGAAACTAGTGGTGGCCAGTTTTAGGTGTCGACAAGACATTCTATCAAAAGACATATTTTAAATCTTATTTTTTAATGTGTCTTTTTGTGGGAATTCATGTTTGGAGGATAGGTTTGGTGTTCAAATAATTGAATGATGTCTTTATACCATGGGATTTATCTAACGCTAATAGTCCCAATATGGTAGATAAGAAAATATTGTGGTTGAATGGAATATCGGGACTTTATTATTCAGATAATAAAGATAGAATAAATAAGAACTTGGTGTAGATGAAATAAAGATGCTGAATAAGTAATTAAATCAATAATAGAATTTTTATCACAAAGGATGGGCTTGATGGTAAAAGAAGTGAATTCTTTAGCAAGGGTAGTGGCTATTTAATGATAAGCAATGAGATTCACTTTTTCATTGATAATCACCATTAACCTAGAGGAATATGATTTTGGAATCACTCAAAGCCTATAGATATGTAATATCTAAATCAAGGGCCACTCTCATGCCTAGTATTAATATTTTGTATTTTTCCATGTTACTAGTGACATTAAATATAAGGCAAAATGTCAAAAGGATAATTTTACTAAGGGTACTAGTTAGGATACAACCTACTCCATTTTCTTGAAGTAATTTATCTCCATAAAAATGAAGAATCCAAGTATCTTAATGTAAATTGACATTAATTTTAAGAAGTTCTTCTATGATTGCTTTTGATTTAGTAGTATCAGGGAGGATAGAGGACACTTCAAGATTACTTTCTTTAAGATCAATAGTGAAATTATGTAAGTGATCTTTAAGAGATATGACTTGATTAAGGCCTTAAATATAGAGAATATTATTATTAATAAGACTATTGTGAAGTTGGTAGGTATCTGGTATATGAGTAACTGTGAGTTGGTCAATAATGATTTATCCTTTGATAACTTTTTGCATAATAATGCAAAGATCAAATTCCATAAGAAGGACCCTCCACTTACTAATTATGTCTCTAATAAGAAAGGATTTAGAGAATATGTGATGGAGTAGATCATAATAAATGATAACTTAAGTGGTTTGATAAATCATATAATATTAGAGCTTTTTAGCTACAAAATATATGGTGAGGCAATCACATTCTACATTTGTGTAACATTGTTTGTAGTCGATGAGGCCTCAACTGATATAGTATATGGCATATTCTCTTTGGATATCATCTTGTTGGGAAAGCATTACCCCAATTGATATGTATGTGGAATAGGTATATAATATTATATGACAATTATTAGAAGGTGGATGAAGATTGGGTGGGTAAAGCAAATGCTTTTTGACAAGGATCTATCCATTTGAGGGCATTATCTTAATTTAAAATAAAATTAATAGAATAATTGTAGAAATCCATTTTAGGTACAAATCATCTTATTTCCCCAAGTTTTCCAAGGTAAGTGTGAATATCAATAATAGAACAAGGTATAGGCATGTTGAAAATAACATTGATCTTAATGGAACCGACGTCAATGCCATGAAGAGTGACTAAAAATCCTAACATTTTTTAGATGTGATGCCAAAGACACTATTGCCACCAAATCTCACACCCTAGAAGAGGTTGTTCAAGCCTCTTCTAGATTTGGGAAACATGGGAACATTTTCATGTATGTGGGTGTAGTTATATTGGAAATGAGCCTCTATATTTAAGGGTTAGCACCCTAAATATATCATGCACTATTTATCACTTAAATTAATACTTATTTATGAGGAAAAGAATTAGAGAATTCATAAATTTAACCTACTATAAAGGACGTGATGCACCAAAATTGTCTTCCACATGACCATTGTATTTCTACCATAATGAAACAAAGCATACAAACTAATCTCTAAGCTTTAATGGGTTCTAACATGAGTATTTCAATATAGAGGTGAGATGTGAGCAGAAACACAAGTCAAATGAACTAGAGGGTAGATTGCACTACACTTGAAAAAAAATTACACACTAGACTAAACTCTATATGACCTATTAGACTAGGAACTCTTGCTCAAACATGAAAGGATAAGGGAAGGAAGGATAGAGAATTATCACTTCTCATCACCATACATCACTTGTAGACTTAGAAAATTATTCAAAACTTAGAATTAGACTTTTATTAATGTTCAAAGGAAAAATATAATATTAATCTAGTAGGGCTTTGTCATACATGGTGTGGTATCATTTTATAATAGCTAAAGATCTACATTTATAGAAGAAAGGAAGCAAGAGAAATGGAGCCTTGGTTCTGAAAAAGGGAATCAATTAGTTAAAAAAAATTAACCATAATTATAACTACTCCTACAAATTATGCTCCTTTATACCTTTTGATTGATCTAGGTCACTTCAAGTGGGTTCATAGTTACATCATTCCCTCCTTGATCTTCCCTGATGGTTATGATAGTGGGATCAAGTTATTATGACCTAGGTTCTAGCATCAATATGGTATAATTATATCAATCTATTAGGGATTTTTCTTAGTTATAACTACTCTTCATTGGTTCACTATGGCACATAATAGTGGGGAGAAGGGTCCCTTTCATGTAGTTGGTCCCAGAGATGAAACCATTGAAATATATGTGTCTACCTCGATGGTATCCTTTAAAACATTAGCTTTGGTCCAAACTGAGCCATGCTCAAAATCAGATCCATACCTTTTATTTACCTTGCCATATTGAAAATTTCTTTTCCAACCTTTATCAAAGTCACCTGAGATTGCCTTCATCTGATTAGGCATAAAAAACTAGGTCAAATCATTGATATTTTGATTTATCTCACTCTATTAATCCACTTGATGCAAATAAATGTAATCCATACATCCTCTACCAAGACCCATGTGTTTGTGTCATTTGTCACCTACACATTTGTACTCAAGATTCACTAACTTATTTGACCCTCGCTCACTGTTGATCATGATTTGTATGATTAAATGCACTCCATTGATTTGTTTGGGCCCATTAAAATATTAGTCACTAATAATCATTATATCTCCTATATGATTGAGCATTGATCATTGATCCTACCTTTTGAATTCTAATGTTTATTTCATGAGCTCAAATTTTTATGTCTACGTGAACATTGTTAGGATATTTAAACTTTAATGATTATTTATTGTGGCCTTAATTTGACATCTACGCACCCATCAATTGACATATGTGAGAATGTCAATGATGTCTACATGATAGTTAATATTTGGGATCTAATGGATGATTTTTGAGACTAAATCATAACACTCTCACAAACATCACTCTACTTCCCATGTAATTTTTCCTACAATAAATAATTCTTTTAGACTTTGTGTTTCGGCCTTTTGCTATGGACAATTTTCCTCGAGTTATTTCTTTCAGGTCTTTTGTTGGACATTTGTTGTAGGATTTGTGTCTCGACCACTTTCCCTAAAAGAAATCATACATCATATTTTATCTTAAAACAAATTCTTTTAGACAAAATGTCCAAAATAATTCATGTCTTTGGGATTTTTTCTTGTGGAGAAAATGTCTGAGATAAATGATATCTTTGGGGAAATTATCGTAGGATAATTTTCCTAAAAGAATTCATACTTAGCTTCTTCCACATAATTTTTTGATTCAGATGACACTTGTGACCCTTCAAAACTTCTATCTGGGACACTTTACCAAAGAATGACCCTTTGAGAAAATTGTTTAGATAATTTTCTAGAAAGAAAATGACCTTTCAAGATTTTTGTTCAGGGTAATTTCCCAAGAAAAATACCCTTCAAGATTTTTGCATAGGGCACTTTGTCAAAGTAATGGCCCTTCATAACTTTGTCTTAGTCACTTCCCTAAAATAAATACCCTTCAGCCCTTTTTTTATACAATTTGTTTGAAAGAAACCTACCTCCAAAACTTTTGTCAAACATTTTTCTTGAAAGAATTATGCCTTTAGGAAAATTGTGCAGACAATTTTCCCAAAATAAATCTGACACTCATCTTGAAAAATCCCCTTCAAGATTTTTTTTTGGTCCACTTTGTTAAAAATTGATCCTTCAAGAAAAGTTTTTTGGACCAATTACTCTAAAAGATACCCTTTGAAACTTTTGTCTAGGACTTTATTCAAAGAAATGACCCTTTAGGATTTTTATTTTGGAAAAAATGTTTGAAAAAATTCCTGATACTTAGCCAAATAAGGTGGAATAAATATCCTAAAATAATTCCAACACTTGTACTTTTATTTTAGATAATTTTCTCTAAATGATTAGATCTTCTATAAAAATAGTTTGGAACTTCTGCTCGAAAGAAATAAGTCTATGAGATCCTTGCCTTGGACATTTTTCCCAAAAAAGTCCCAAACACTTAGCCAAATAAAGTAAAATAATTTATCTGAGAGAACTCTGAATGCTCCAATACTTATCCAAAAGTTAAAATATCTCCCAAGTGCAACTTAGGATTTTTTGGACCTACTCTTACGACTCCTCAGCACCAAGAAAATGTGCCACTTGCATATATGATTCAAAAGTGACCCTTAAGACACCAAAAGACACAAGGACTAAGATAGACCATGACCAAAATTTATAATGTCATATTAAATGACATCAAATGAGTTGCAACATACCCTATAACATTATAAAAATCCACTATACAAGATTATAGCTATAGGGGGTTGATATATTTTATCCTATGGGAAAAAAAGGTCAACATCTTTAGCAATTTCCCAAGGGTGGCATACTTGTTATGCCATGACTAGTTGGCTAATCCTATCCATTGGGATATGGAGTCATAAGTATATGAGTTCAACCTATAAACTACCTTGAACAACACATAAAACACAAAAAAAGACAAAGAAGAAACAACACACAATACAAGAACTAATCAAAACACAAATGTGCTTTAGAGCACTTATTGAACACAACACAACAAGAAAGGAAACACACAGCTAACCTAATATTTAAAATACTGACCTCCAAAGGTGAAACATCTAATCATACCTCAACTAGGGTCAAAAATGGTTCCCTTGGCATCTTTATCACTCCATGAAGGTATCCTAGCATGAGGAACATGCACATCACTAATCACTTGCATATGTAGGTTACCAAGAAGCCTATCACCTTTGAATCTTCTTAGGTATACAAGTGAACTATTTAGGACCTTCATGAATGCTATTTATTACTCTCTAAGAGCATTGGTTGGATTTTCAATCCTTTTGATCATTGCCATATTTGATATACATTCTTCATATTATAAAAATAGTAAAGATGACAACTACCTCAACCTTTTTATCTTATTGCATATGATATACTTGATGTGTGTGAGAATAAATTTATTATTCTTTATGATCCAACATCTTTGAATATGGCTCAATGCTAGATGGATCTCCTAGATATCCTTTAGGCATAACAACTTCTACCTTGACCTCATTGGGTCCCTCTAGAACTGTAGGCTCTTGAATAACATATTGATGTCCATATTCCTTAACAACATGCCCTTTAATTTCATAATTTATAATACACATAAGATCCTACTCATATATTTAATAAAAAAACACATCGAACATACATTTTTTGGGAGAAGTAATATTACCAATCTTGTCAAATTTTTGACATATGGCCTCAAATCTCAGCTACAAGTCATCCTCTTATTCTTTATGAGTGTCATCATCTAGAGAATCTTCATCAATATTAGGAATGAAAACATAATTATTCCCACTATGGTGTTTAATTAGGTTCATCAACCTATGGTCATCATACTCATGAATCATATACTTGCACTCAACAACATGAGAATTTTTTACACTTACCTCTGCCTCTTCAAATGGTTACTCATCCATAATATAAGTCCCAAGGTCAATCTTCTCAAAGTATGCATAAGGATCATGTCCATATGAATATACACCATACTCATCCAAACACAAATTAGAAAATCCTTCAAGTTTATAATCTCCCCTGTCCACATAAGGCTCCTCCTTCTCTTGAACAACGCAATTCAAGTTAGAATTTGCTTCAATGTAAGGTTCAATATGAAATATTTCAAGAGGATGAGTTATAATTATCACCTTGGCCTCGTACCTTGTTCTAAAATCCAATAAGGACTAGTAAATTGAGAGATACCCAACTATCTTAGATATGAAGTCCCTTAACAAGCAGATTACGAAGTGAGTTGGGAGGTCAACAATAATTATATCTTGAAGGATAGGAAATTTAGGACAATCGTGTAAGAAAACCTTCAAGTTTTTTATCATCCCTATGGTCTTAGCATGTTTACCATCTAGCTAGATAACTCCTTTGCTATGTGGATCATATTTTATACCTAGCTTGTCACCTATAACTTTTGGCATGATAAAATTAGAGGCTTCACTATCAACTATGTAATTGTGAACCAATTTATCACCCACTATGAGGGTGAGGTAAAATGGTGGAGGTTTCTCAATATTATTATATGGTTAAAAAATAGTGTTAGGATAATTTTTAAGGAAAACATGACTATTACTTTGATTTGAAAATGAAGGACTAGTAGGAATAGTTGGAAAATTGATTTTGTAATAATTCTTTTTGGCCAGGCATATGAAGGATATCCCATAAAGAGATAGATGCTTTAGCACTTTTCAAGGAATATACTATGTTTATAGAATTAGTACTCATATTTTATTGTGTATTTAGAGTTAAATAACTGATTGTAACTTTAGGAATAGAGGCACCTTGAATAGACCTTACCACATTTTGACTTGTTGGAGGTGTAGAAGTCTTTGAAACCACCACAGAAGCCTTTGAAACTATCACACTTGTAGCTATGTCTTGTTACCTTGCAAGAGGATTATATGAGCCTATGGGAATACTATTACCACCTCTTAGAGACTTCTTCTTGGACCTTATATTGTCTAGAATAGAGGCTCCTTGATTTAGCACAAAAGTGTTTTCAATTAGAAAATTGGTCAAGATCTCTCCTTAAGACTGCCATTCCTCATTAACTTGTATCATCACCTCATCTTCATTTGATAGGAGGGGAGTAACTACCCCTTGATCCACCATATATTTTCCTCCATTCTAATTGGAAACCATTAATTGGTCTTGCTTCCAATCTTCTTCTTACACCAAATTGTTATGAATTGGTACCATCTCCTTTGCATTAGTGGTAGAGTTAGGATTGTATGCATTAGTAGGCATGTTGGGATTAGGCTACCATTGGCCTCTCCTCTTCCATAGTTTTGAACATAATATTATTGGTAGGGGTAAGGGTTTTGATAGGCCATTTTTCACATTAGCTTGTCTATTTTGGTCCTCTAAGGCTAGGAACTTTGCTTTCCAATCAACATTATTTTCTATTTGCCTAAGAGCCACCTTAGTTTTGGTATTAGCATTAGGAACTTGGGCTACATCTAGAGTACTAGTAGAAGGCATGAGAGAAAGGAGGCATAAACACTTTATGTGAGAATCTTCTAGATTGGATGAGATTATTTTTATCTTTGATAAAAATCTCATATGCTTCAGGGATGGTGGATCCTCCCATAGATTGAAGCATGACAACAATTTCAATCCCAATGGATCTCAAGTAATTAGGAAACACAAAAATAGCAAGTGGTCTCATAGGAGGAGGAAACCTATACCAAGTCTTTTAAAACCTTTCATTGGAACCATGCATTGTTTCTTTGGTTCCCTTCTTTATCACGTTGAGCTAATGTGTGAAAAAAGCATGGTCACTTTCATTTCCAAATCTAGAAGTCAACATTACTCCAAACACATCCCATGTTGTGATGCATCCAACTTCTAGAGTCCTATACCAATCAAGGGCCTTCTCTTTAAGGTACATGGCAAGGGTTCTAATGAAATTATTTAGTTAAACAATATTATGAAAACTACAAATATTAGAAACATGTCTAATGTGCTCACTAGGTGTGATATGGATCTCACCATTGAATTTGGGCACACCTTTTGTGGTGTTAGGAGGGATGGCATCATATGCATGAATTTGGATTGGATTATCAGTTTTGAAGGTAGGGAAAGAATGAGGCCTAGCCATGTCTTCTTCTTAAGGATATTCAACTTCTATAGCCTCTTCAACCTCTTCTTGTCTATAAAAATATACTCATTCTTTAAAGGACAAATTAGGTTGTGGATACTAAATTACAAGAGGAATTTTAGGTAGAATAGGTAGGTTAATAGGAATAGATATTCAATTAGAGGATGACCTAGTGAGGACCATGAATTATGGGGGCAAGTTTATAACAAAATAATGGTATAAAATAATATTTATGTTGAAGAGTCACCAAATGCTGAGTAGCACACCAATTTGTAGTTGGTGTTTGTCAAGACCAGCATTCACCTTGATAAGTTGTCTTGAAGATGATGGGTCCCACCAGGCATGCCATAACTATTATCACTAAATATTACACCCTAGAAGAGGTTGTTTAAGACTCTTCTAAATTTGGGAAACATGGGAACATTTCCAGGTATGTGGGTGTACCTATATTAGAAATGAGCCTCTAGATTTAAGGGTTTGCTCCCTGAATATATCATGCACTGTTTATCACTTAAACTACTACTTACTTATGAGTAAAAGAGTTAGAGAATGCATAAATTGAACCTAATATAAAGGATTTTATGCACCAAAAATGTCTTTCACATGACCATCATATTTCTACCATGATGAAACAAAACATACAAACTAGTCTCTAAGCTTTAATGGGTTCTAACTTGATTATTTCAATATTGAGGCAAGATGTGAGAAGTAACACAAGGTAAATGAACCAAAGGGTATATTTCATGCTCCAAGGACAATTTTACACTTGAAAAATCATTACACACTAGATTTCACTCTATATGACCTATTAGACTAGGAACTCTTGCTCAAACATGAAAGGATAAGGGAAGGAAGCATAGAGAATTACCACTTATCACCATATATCACTTAAAAAATTAGAAAATTATTTAAAACTCAAAAATAGACTTGTATTAATGTTTAAAGGCAAAATATAACATCAATCTAGTAGGGCTTTTCCATACATGGTATGGTGCCATTTTACAATAGCTCAAGAGCTATATTTATATAAGAAAGGAAGCAAGAGAAAAGGAGCCTTAGCACTGAAAATGGGAATCAATAAGTTAAATTTTTTTAATAATAGTTATAATTGCTTATATAAATAATGATTATTTAGACATTTTGATTTATTTGAGTTACTTTAAGTGGTTACATAATTAAATCATTCCCTTTTTGATCTTCCTTAATAGTTACAATGATGGGATCAAGTTATTCCAACCTGGGTTCTAGCATCAATGTAGTTAGAATAATAAGATAAATTTGTTAGGGCTTTGTCTTGGTATCAACTACTCTTCATTGTTTCATCATGGTGCACAATAATGGGGAGAAGGGTCCCTTTCATGTAGTTGGTCCCAAAGATGAATCCATTGAAGTTTGTGTGTCTACCTCAGTGGCATCCTTCAAAACATTGGCTCTAAGCTGAACTAAACCATGTTCTAACTCAAATCCATACCTTTTATTTACCTTAACCTATCAAAAATTGTTTTATCAACCTTCGTCAAAGTCACTAGGTCTTGCCTTCATTTGATTAGCCATCAAAAATTGGTTCAGATCATTGATTTTTTTATTCATCTCACTTCATTAATTCACTAAATGTGAACAAATTCAATCTATAGATCCTCTACCAAGACCCACACACTTGTGTCATTTGTCACCTACATATTTATACTCAAGGTTCACTAACCTATTTTACCCTCACTCATCATTGATATTGATTTACATTAATAAATGTGCTCCATTGATCTTTTTGGGCCCATTAAACTATCAATCACTACTTAACATTGGATATCCTATACAATTAAGTTCCTATTGTTGATATTTCCTTTTGAATTCTAATATCTAGTTCATGATCTCAAATTTTGACATTTACACGAATGTCACTAGGATATTTGAACTTCAATGGTTATTTGCCATAGCTTGAATTTGGCATCTACATACCCATCAATTTACATATGTGGGAATGTCAATGACATCTTCACGACCGTCAATATTTGAGCTCCAATGGATGACTATTGGGCCTAAACTTTGACACTTGCATGAACATCACTCTGCTTCCCATGTATTTTTTCTTATAGCAAACAATTCTTTCAGACTTTGTGTTTTAACCTTTTGTTCTAGACCATTTTCCTCAGGTTGTTTCTTTCAATCCTTTTTTTAGACATTTGTTGTAGGATTTGTGTCTCGGCCACTTTCCCCAAAATAAATTATACATAGTCTTTTGCCTTGGAATATATTATTATAGATAAAATGTCTAAAATAATTCACGTCTTCAATATTTTTTCTTGCATATAAAATGTTTGAGAGAAATGAGGTCTTTGAGGAAATTGTTGTGGGACAATTTTCCTAAAAGAATTCATACTTAATTTCTTTTGTTGACCTTTTTTATTTAGATAGCACTTGTGACCCTTCAAAACTTCTATCTAGGATACTTTACCGAATAATGACCCTTTAAGAAAATTATTTAGATAATTTCCCCAAAATAAAATGACCTTTCGAGCTTTTTATTTAGGGAAACTTCTCAAGAAAAATACCCTTCAAGATTTTTGTATAGGACCCTTTATCAAATAATGTCCCTTCAGAACATTGTTTTGGTCACTTCCCTAAAATAAATACCCTTTGACCCTTTTATTTTGGATAATTTATCTAAAATAAACTTGCTTTCAGAACTTTTGTCAAACATTTTCCCCAAAAGAATTATGCCTTCAAGAAAATTGTGCAGAGAATTTTCCCAAAAGAAATCTGACACTCAATTTAAAAAATACCCTATGAACTTTTTGCTTGGTCCACTTTTTTAAAGAGTGATCCTTCAATAAAAGTGTTTTGGACCAATTTCTTCAAAAGATACCCTTTGAAACTTCTATCTAGGAATTTCTTAAAAGAAATGACCCTTTAGTAGTTTTGTTTCAGACAAAATGTCCAAGATAATTCTTAATACTTAGCCAAATAAGGTGGAACAAATCTCTTGAAATAATTCCAAAATTTGTACTTTTATTATAGATAATTTTCTTGAAACAATTAGGTCTTTAGGAAAATTATTACATAATTTCTACCTAAAATAAATAAGTCTATGGGATCCTTACCTTGGATAATTTTCCCAAAAAAGTCCCCAACACTTAGCCAAATAAAGTGGAAATTTTTCTTTGAGAGAACTCTAAATGTTCCAACACTTATCCAAAATTTGAAATATCTCCCAAGTAAAACTTAGGTTTTTTTGGACCTGCTCTTGCAACTACTCAGCACCATGAAAATCTACTACTTGCATATGTGATTCAAAAATGACCCTTAAGACACCAAAAAAATAAGGACTAAGATAGACCATGACCAAAACTTAGAATGGCATATGAAATGACATCAAATGAGCTAAAACATACCCTATAACATTATAAAAAGCCCCTATACAAGATTATAACTATAGGGGGTTGACTTGTTTTGGCCTATAGGAAAAAATGGTTAACATACACATTTGTTGGGATTTAGTCTAACTTTATATTTGATGAGGTGATTCAAAATGATAAAAAGATCAGAAAGATGAGTTTTACAAATTTTACACTTGGCAATGAGGTCATCCACATAGGTTTCCATAATATTATGGATAAGTCCATGAAAAATGTGTGTCATAGCTCACTAATAGGTAGATATGACATTTTTGAGTTAGAAGGGCATTTTAACGTAACAATAGGTGCCTCATTCTATGGTGAAAGTTATCTTATGTTAATTACTGAGGGTAATGTGAATTTGATTATAACCTAAAAAACTATCCATAAGGGAAAACATTTCATATCCATCAATGGAATTGATGATGGCATATATGGAATGTAAATGGAAGTTGTCCTTGGGATAAGCAAGATTGAGGTTATGAAAATTGATGCATATGTGAATGACAATGGTGAATTTATTCTAAAATGGGATAATGTTTGAAACCCTTTTTGAATAGTCCATATGATTGATAAATTTATCATTAAAAATTTTAATGATTTCTATATGGGATAAATTGAAAAATTTAGGTGTAAATTTCCATTGTTTTTGTCACATGGGTTTGGCATCAGGATAGGTGATGATACTATGCACCATGATGTTAAGATCAATGTCAGACATGTCCTCTAGGAATAAGTGAATGTCTTACAATATTTATCAAAGAATAAGCTAAATTTATCATGTTTAATTAGTGTAAGTTCTATATAGACTCTGATAGGTCGAGGGTATGATAGGGTATTATATTTAATTTTAGTAGTTTCTTCAATAAGCATAGCATTTTCATCTTGTAAATGATATGATGCATTAGGTAGAGATTAAATGGGATATGTTTTAGGATCAATGCTAGCAATGAATTTGTTGAAATGAGGGGCTTTTTACTTGAAATTCCCAAGTTTATGATGTTGCCAAAGAAGTAGAGGTTCTTGGGCATGAAGCAATTCAAGAATGGATTCATCTCTAGGAAAAGTGGGAAGAGGACCATAATACTCGACATCTACTTCAAGATCAATAATTTTTCTACCATGGTGATCATATTCATAATTTATTTGGTGTATATATGTAGCCTTCGCATCTAATGTAATCTCAGGAGTTAGTGGAGTAGGGGAAGAAGGTTAATCAAATTCAATTAGATTATCATTAGCATCATTGATAGAGAGAGAATCAGATGGAATAATTGGTTTGGTAGGAGGTATAGAAGATGTAGGAAGTTCTAGAGGTTTGGAAGGTAATATTTGTTCTACCACTAAAGGAGTATCAATAAGTGGATAATTAGCAGGAGGAAAATCAGTGGAAATGGTATGAACATCATGAATGAAATCATGTATTTGAGATAGATTTTTTTCATAATGTTGAACATCCAAGTCCCTTGATTGAGCTTGCACCATGATACAATTATCATCATAGGTTTAAGAAATTGTACATGCTTGATATTTAGGAAGAACTTTGGAAGGGGATATGTCTAGATCACTAAATTTATGTGGAGACATAATTAAAGGATCTTGGAATAATTTGGCCACTCCATAATCATTGCACATGAAGTCATATTTTGTATAAAAGGTTTCTTGAGTATTGCATAGAGGGGGGAAATCAGTGATCTCATATATGAGAGGAATAATATGATTGTGAGGAAATAGATAAGGAGGAAGCCACTATGAGATGTAAAGAGGTAGCTTGGTAGTGTTGTAAGTATTTTTTAGATCATTAGGCTCATCATCATTAGAATCAACAAGACTGACATGTAAATTTACATTTATATTGATGAATTTAGGTAAGGGATCACTATTGATCATTGGAATGGTAGGAATGTGATATTGGGATTTGGGATTTGGAAGTTGAATACTCCAAGGGTTGGGATCAGCCTCACGTTTATACCTTTTTCCATTATGAAGGAACTTGATGCATTGGCTACTAGAAGAGGCTATATCCCTCATTCTATGAGTCCATGGGAATCCTAGGAGTATGTTGTAGGATAATGGTGAATTAATGACCATAAGATTAGTTTAGACAATCTTAGGTCTAATAGTAAGAAGGATCCAAATACAACCAAGTGGATTTTGATTAGTTTTGTCAAATCTGTAGCATGTTAGTCAAGTTTTCTTAAGATGATCATTATTATATCTAAGTTATTAGATGAGCCACAAAGATGTCACATTAATACCGAATCCTAATTCTACTAGTATTTTACAAATGAGGGTGGTATTAATGGCTATTTTAATTAATGGGGGTGGATCATTGGATCAAAAGAAGATCTCATCACTAATCATGTCTTCTTTAAGGAACTCTATGGAGGGTTTTAAAAAGGAAAAATGGATTCAATGGTATGCAATTCAGTTGGTTTAGGTTCATGAGGAGATGGTTCCTATTTTAGGGAAGATGGATCTTCAATTTATTGAATTTTTTACACGAAGAACTTGTGATGATAAGGAGAGGTGCAAACTAATTCCATGAGAGGTATTTTTCAAGGCATGGATTTGACTTCTTATAAAAATTTCTAATGGGTTTTGAAAGAACTATCATAAGGATTAAAATGTAAATTAGATTTTGGAAGAAGAGAAATGATTGGGGGTTTGAAAGGAGGAGATGGCTCCTCATTAGTTTCTAAGGCTAGGTGAGTGGTTATATTATCTTTGAGGAGTTTTTGTTCTCAATATGGTTTCTTGGGTTTAGTAATGGGATCTTTGTGATCCAATTTTCATTGATAATTGAACTTATCCATGTTGACATATTAATAATTATTTTAGTATTGGTCATAGTCATTGTCAATGGCAGAAACATCCTTGTTGTCTTATTGAGTGTTAGATGTATAAAAATATTTTTGGTTGTTGGAAGAAGAAGATTTAGGAGCTTGTCATTTTTGAGAAATGATGTTGTAATCTTGATGATGGAGTTGAATCATAGCTTTATGATTGAATGAATAACCAAACACATAGGAAATAAAAAAATTACGAGTCCTCTACATGTTTCATAGGAGTGAATGATGTTGATGTATAAATAGAAAATTTGATTAGGTTTATACCATTTAGGAGGAATATTAGGATAAGTAAGGGTTTAAAGGGTGCTAAAAATTATTACATTTTCTGCACAGTTAATGGTATGTGATAAGATGTGGGATTTTGGCTTTAGCAACTCCTAGCTTGAGTTGAGGAAGATTTTTAGTTATCACATTAATGGAATGTTGAAAATATCTTTTAATGAGTTTGGTATTAGGTTCAAACTATTTCATTAAGAATTCTTGATGCTTGGCTTGGTTAAGAGTTTCATTAAGCATTTTAGGAGTAAAAGATTGAACCTTATACTAAAGTGAAGGATTTAGGGTAGTTATAAAGAGTTTAAACAAATTATCATCAGTCATATTATGATCAACCTTATAGGCCAAATATTTCTATAGCTTGATAAAATCATGAGATGATTCAGTGGGAGGTTACTTAGCATTGATAAAATGGTTAAGGCAATTTTTGGGAAGATCATTGTGTTGAAACTCTTTAACTAGAGGATTGAATAAATCCTTGAGTTACCATATGGAGTGTTAGGGAAGTTGATTGTACCATTCCAATACATCACCAGTGAAAGTTTTAACTAAAATTTTAGTTTTGGTGAAATTATTAGTTTGGATCCACTCCTTATAAATATTGTTAAATGTCTTACGAAAATATGTAGGGTCTTTAGTCCCATCATACTTAATAGTTGTAGATATGTTACCAATATAAATAGAAATAATAAAAGGGGATAAAGGCTCATTTTGAATATTTTGGATCATCTTATTATTCATGATAGGTTGGGAATTGACATTCCCTATAGCATCTCTAAGAGGTGGAGGAATAAAATTTGGATTATTTTCAAGGAAAAGAATGGGAGACTGGTTTAGCCATATTGATCAAATTATGTTGTAATTACATCATTTTTGATGTGTTATATGTTTGCATTATGTTCATTTTTTCACTATTTATGCGAGAATTTGGGTTGTATCAATTGGTATATTGGTTTTTATAGGTGGAATCCATAAATTGGTATTAGGGAGAGGGTTGTTAGGTGGTGGATTACATGTGGGGTTATTGGATATACTTGTGTCAATTGCCCCCACATTGTGATGAGATGCTTGAAGATGGGAATTATCTTGATAGGTATGAAAAGGATCTAATCCACATATCTCATCTTGTTGTGTGATTTGAACCATGTTGAAATTTAAAGATGAGGGAGGGGAATAAATACTCCAAGAGTGAGGATTCTCTTTAGATGTAAAGAAAGGAAGGAAAGAGCATATCATATACTGTCTAAATAGATTTAGGTTGTCCAAAAAGGTTTTTATAGGGGATTTTATGATGCTTGATGAAAGAGATAGATATTAAGAAAGAAGAAGAAAGATGAAGGATAGATTCATCTATATAGAGAATAAAGTTGGACAATAGAGAATAGAATCAACCAATTGGGAATAGAATTGACCAATACGTACAAAACCAACTAGGTCAATAGGGTACTACTAAGATATAGGCTAAAAATAATACATAGTCATCTGGGTTGACTGTGTATTACTAGACAAGGGACAAAATAGAGAGATAAGAATACATAGTTGTGTAGGTCAATTGTGTATTGTAGATAAGAAGGTGAAAAATAGTCTGTAAGTGATTGTATCGATCAAGATGATAATTTTTTGAAATAGGGGTAAATTTTACAAGATAATTTGAAGCAATGATGAAATCAAACACAAATAATTAGATCAATGTGACTGATCCAATTGGAGTATAAAATACATAATTATCAAAGATAAAGTAGCGATTGAAAATTAAATTCTAACTAATTGGTCACCTTAAGTGTTATTATATTACAAGAAAGTTTGATTTTAATGTGATAGAAAAGTTGGCTGAAAATAGGGAACTAAAAAGTAATCTAGAGCTGGTTTCAGGACATTTGGGCTAAAAGGGATCTATATTGGTAATGGTACTGGCTTAGTATTGGGGCCTACCCCCTCACTTCATAATATTGTATTTATAAGTGTTTTGGGTTATTTTTCAATATATACCACTAACCACATATTTATACTTATCTAGAAAACCCAATTAACTTCCCCCTTGGTGATGAAATCCAAGTAGGTAGACCTTGGGAAGATAAATGTTTAATGTGTTTTGAATGTTAAGTTATTTGCTAGTGTGTGAAAAATATTAAAATAGTGAAACTAAAATGGTAATTTGAATAACCCACTTATTTAATTTATGTTATTTACTCTAAGAATGCAAACAACTGAAAAGAAAAGGTGAATTAATTACTAGCAAGTAGATGTTAATTCTTTAATTGATAATAGTACAAAGTCAATTCAAGTGACACTATATGTAAATAATATGGAATGGAGTTTCCTAGATCACTTCTACTATACATAATCAAGGTATTTAAGAAAAAATTTGAGCATGTCAACTATGTCTTTTAGATAGAAGACAAACTATAGAACTAGGTCGACCAGGTTGACCTAGTTAGCTGTAGGGTTGTAATTTTGTAGACTACAAACTTGTGAAAAATAAAATTGAAGGAAGAACTAAAATTAAAGAGAGATAAAATAAATGTAACTTGGTGGTCTTCAAGATGATTTATATTACAATTTTTTATGTTGTATTGTTTAATTGTTGCTTTCAAATTCTGCCAACTAGGTTGATTGGTTCGACCAAGTTTGTAAAACCCTGTGTGTTGAAGAAGAAATGATGAATAAAGTCAACATGTTTGATAGTGTTTTTTGACCTTTATGTTGATAGAATAAAATAGTAGATAGATTTTACCTATTCAACTATGTATGTTAATATAAAATTGAAGAAGAATATTGTGTCGAATTGATCGGTCTAGTAACCTTTAATTGATGAATAGCTACACAAATAGAATAGAGTCATTTTGAAGTGAATGTGTTAAACCTATACACAAAAAGTTATAAATATATAAATTAGTTCCATACATTAATATAAATATATAAAATTATAAATGATGATAAAAATGATGGTGTGAAAGAAATATTTCAAGGGTTAGATTCATGTCAGGTTCACCAAAATGTATGCAAAGGGAAATGCAATTAATCTATAAATCAATCCTAATTTAGAGAAGATAAATATTACTTACAATTAGGATTGTTGATACATTATATATTCAGGTTCATGACCAAGATGGATCCTCTAGACCTAGCTAAGGGATCTCTTACCACAATAATATTACTAGAGAGGCTTCCAAAACCTCTAGTCAAGCAAAACTATGTAATAACTAATAACATGGTAGATTGCACCCTCTGAAGGGAGGCTCAGCTCTCTTCATCCATGTGACACAATAGAGATATCCCTCTTGTTGTGGGTGGAAAATGTGAGGGATGAATCTTTAGATTAAGGGCTATCTCCCCTTGATGCACCTTAAGGCCCTAGATTTCCTACTACTAACTACTTAGGGGGATGAAAAAGGAGATAAAAATATTGAAATTAGAACCTAAACTATGTGGTGATGCACCAAATGGATGGTATACTCAACTTTGATATACACTTTAAATCAAGACAAGCTATCCTACACTTCACTCAAAATGAGACCTTTCTTGCAACAATGTTTCAGTAAGAGGTCCTATGGAGAGATAAGAGAGGAAAATACTAGAACAAAAGGTGTTCTGAGACACACTACTACATAGCCTATTTACTTTCCTATACTTCTTCAGACAATTCCTGTGACTTGTAAGAGAAGAAAACACAAACACTATACATTATTGGGGTTAGCACATGAAGGTAGAGAAAGAGACCACACTTTCATAGAACTAACACCCAAATGTATGCTTAGTACAACACTCAAAAGAAGGTAAAAAATTTGTCTTAGATTCAAGGTAAAATTTTGTAGGGTTTCACCATACAAGCTAAGAGATCCCTTCTTCAAATGAGAAATTATAATATATAGAGTGCTAGAACTAGAAGCTAATAAATCCCTAGGAAAGGAGACCCATGTTGAGTCCAACATCTACTGAGACAAGAGGCCATACTACTACCATGTTTTCTATATTTGCATATGGAAACCATGTTTTAGGCTATCCAAACCATCACCTTTATTTTCCTTGGCTTACAAAAGTATGTGTTACTCCTTCTAACAACTAACAAAGCCATTCTAAAGTTGTTATGGTTGGACTATGTTTTCTTCAATGCCTAGGTGTGACTTGGTTGCACATTAAAAGATTGACATGAAAACATGATTGCACCTTCTATCATTTAAAAACAAATCCTTTTATTGGTTTTCAATAGATAATATTTCACCTAAGTACATTTACTCTTCTTGTTGATGACACCTATGCCACTTGCCTTGGGCTGGTTAGTCCTTCGATCTGTGCTTTTGACTTGTCATGCCACTTGGAACATTTTGAGATTTTACTTTATTATGCTACATGGCCATGTTTTGGGTTATCTACCTTGTTTTCTTTTACTTTGTTACTTCCCTTTACCTTGGCTTTTTCCCTTTGTCTTATCTTTTCCTTCAAGCAGGCCTATCTTCACCATGTCTTTCGAATAAAATGTCTAAAAGATTTCCTTCAAACATTTTGTTTAAATGATTTCCTTTCATCTTTATTTTGCCTTTGTTAGCCTTCAATATTTTGTTAATGTCAAATTTCTTTGGACAAAATGTCTGAAGGATTTCCTTTGGACATTTTATCTAAAGGAATTCTCTTTTGGGCTTGCCTTTGCTCCTGTATTTTAGTGGGCCTTTGTGCTACACTTTCCTTCAGACATTTTATCTAAAGGAATTATTTCCTTTGATTGATTTTTTTTCTTCATCCTCTCTTTCTTAAATTTCCCTCCATAAAGGCTTATCCCATCCAAAAGTGCCTTTTGCAAGGGCAGGTGCCCTTCAAAACTCTGAAAATGACCCTTTGACAAAGTGAAAAGAGTCCTCTTTCTTGACCCAATTCCCTCCACAAAGACACTTACCCTTTGTAACTTTTACAATTGCCCTACATGTAGTCAAATTGCCCTATGAGGAAATTCCTTACCTTTGCAAGCCACTTAGATGAAATCAGGTCCTTAGAAATAATGTACTCATAAATTTCCTTAAGTAAGGCCTCTTGACAAACTTGAATGTTTCTTCTAGACCCTTTTAGGTTCTCTAATGCCTCCTACTTTGGACTTTGGACCTATCCCAACTTATGAAATTTCATGAGTAAGACTCCTCAACAAACTTGATTGAAACTGTCTTGAACCATTTAGGTTTCTGGATTGATTCTGCTTATAAGACAAAATAAGTAAAGTCATTTGGAGAACCCGATTTGGTCTAGCAAGACCAAATCAGGTTTTGCAAGTGAATTTACTTATGAACTTTTTACAAGTAAATTGGTTTACAAAACCTATAATGCACTATGGGGACCAAGTAATTTCATTTGGAAATCCCAAAGTAGTTCCCCTTGACAAACCTAAAATACACTTGGTTAAATGAAATGAGGTAAACACTTGGTTTTTTCATGGAATAGGTCTGATAGGGAAGCTTGATGAATGATTTTATCCAAAACACAGATTGAAGACTTATGAACAAAAGAGGGGATGCCCATTTTTTACTCTAAATGACCAAAAAATGGTCAACAAACTAGTGACTCATAGGGAAAGCATACCTTCTATGCTTGGGAAGACTAGTAGCCTCAAATTCCATTGGGCATGGAGTTAGAATGCATCCTAAGCATGTTAAAATATCCTTATAAATACCTTTGAGCTAGTAAATCTTTACCTCAGAAAACAAGGAAAAACAACATGCAATAATGGTTAAAAACAACAAACTTAGACAATAGCACTTAGGGAAAATGAGGAAAAACAAGAAAAACTATATACATGACAATAAAAACTTAGTAAAAATGCTTAAGTTATATCCCATTGATTTGGATATTTAGCTCTTCACCATCCAACTTGAAGAGTTAGAAATCATTGTATTGCTTGCATTGGGTGATGACATATGGGCCACACCACAAAGCATCAAACTTTGTGTGCCTTCCAAGCTTGGCTTGGTCCTCATCCCACTTCAATACAATGTCACCTTCTAAGAAGATCCATGGCATAGACCTTTTGTAAAAATTATTCTTTGTTTTTTATTGATGGTTGGTCATGGCATCCATGGCTTAGTCTCTTACTTCTTGAAGCTCCATTAGCTCACAATACCTGACTTCTAGGCTGTCACTCTCTATCAATTATATAGTTAATGGGAAAGATCCAAGGCTAGTAACTCAAGTGAGATAGGAAGTATAGCTTCCCTTCCATACACAAGTGTGTATGGTGAATTCCTAATTACCCTCTTTGGAGTGATCCTATCTTCCCAAAGAGTTATCTTCAACTTGGCATGCCAAGTCTTTTGATTTTCCTCCATTATCCTCTTTATGATCTTAATAAAATTCTTGTTTGTGGACATGGACAGCCCATTTCCTTGTGGATAGTAGTTGGAAGAAGTGTTGAGATAAATTCCATTATTCAATGCCCACTCACTTTTCTTTGTTCCCAAGAGAGCCAATGCATTGTCTCAAATGATTATGGGTGGGACCCCAAATCTTAATTCATAGAAGTCTAATATTGCACTCTCATTGACCTATTTCTAATATATGGCCTTTACCCACCTTTTGAAATAATATATGGTAGTCAAAACCCACTTTTGGCCACCACTATAAGGAGGATTGATCATCTCTATGAAGTCCAACCCCCATTGCATGAATGGTTGTTCTACCTAAATAAGATGAAGAGGCATGGTAGCTAGCCATTATTTCCCATCAAAGAAGGCACATTTTTGACATTTACTCACCTAATCATGAGTTTATTTACACAAACTAGTCCAAAATTAACCATCCCTCATAATCCTTGTAGTTGTGGCATTGGGAGCAAAGTGGCCACTAGCTAGTCCATCATGGAAATTGAATAGTACCTTGTCAACTTGGTTTGAATCAATGCATCTCAAGAGCACCCATAAAAGTATTTTTTGAATATCACTCCATCAAGTAGAACATAATAAATAGATTAGAGTCTAAAATACCTCCTCTTGGTTCTATCAAGACCTTGTGGACACTCACTAGTTCAAAGGAAATGAACCATGTCTTGTGCCCAGCTCTTCATGATTGTAGGTACAACTATTGTAGGCTCATCATAGAGTACCAAAACATCCTCCTTTATCTCTTTCAAGTATGTATCAATGTGTTCACATATCCCTCTTCCTCTTTCCACCTTGGTGATCTTGATCTTTATGTCATACTCCATTACTTTGGTGATCCAGCCTACTCTTTTCTCATTCAAGTCTCAGTTCAACAAGAAGTCTTTTACACTAGGATGTGGCGCCATGATGTGAAATTTGCTTCTAGATAAAATATGTCTAAAATTATTTAGAATTCATATTACTACAATCACCTACTTCTCAACATACGTGCATCTAACCTCATAGCCTTCTAAACCTTGGATGAAAAAAAGAAGAGGTTGTTCTAAATTCTCACCATTTACTTGAGTGAGCATAACAGAGATTACCTCTTCATTCCCAAAGGTGTATATATTGAAGTCCTTAGATAATTTTTTATTAGATAGAGTAGGATCTTGGGAAATAGCTTGCTTAATGCCTTTAAAGCTTTCTCTTCTTCTTACTATCCATATGAATTTCTCATCGTTCCTTAGCATAGAAGTTAGTGGCTAGACAAGCTTAGCAGATTTAGGAATGAATCTCCTAATGAAATTTATCTTACCAAAGAAAATTTATAGGCCCTTCTTGTGCTTAGGAAAAGGACAATGCTAAGATGGCATTCACCCTCTCTAGATTAATGGACAAGCCTTCCTTCAAAATGACATGGCCAAAGAGCTTGCCTTCATGGACATCAAACACGCATTTATTTGGGTTGAGAGAGATTCCAAACTCTCTAAACCTTTCAAAAATTTGCCTCAGGTGATTCAAATGTTCACTTGCCTCCTTGGAGAATACTGTCACATCATCAAGATAAACTAGCACAATATCATTGATCAAACATTGAAAGCCATGTCCATAACACATTGAAAGGTAGCTCCAACATTTGAAAATTCAAATGGAATCTTCTTGTAGGCATATGTTCGCCACTTAGTGGTGAAGTTTATCTTGTATTGATCACATTCTTTCACTAGGATTTCATTTTACCTAAAGTATCCATCTAGGAGAGAGAACCTTTCACTGCCTATCACTATCTGAAGAATTTGCTCCATACTTGTAAGGGGATAGTGATCTCTCAATGAGACTCTGTTCAGGTCTCTGAAATCCACACACAATCTAACTTCTCCATTTTTCTTCCTAATAGGGACCAAATTGGCTAGCCAAGAAGAGTGTTTGATAGGGAAAATGATCCTAGACTCAGTCAGTTTGGTGACCTCCTTCATCATGAAAGGCTCAATATTTGGATTAATTTTCCTTTGCTTTTGCTTGATGGGTTTGGAACTTTCCTCCAACTCAATGGTGTTTTGGCCAAGCTTATATCAAAGCCCTTCAAATCACCACACTCCTAAGCAAAGACATCAGCAAACTCTTAACATAACATAATGAAAGCATGCTTTTCCTCATTAGTACACACATTCCCAAGTGCAAGTAGCTTATCCTTGTAGATATCTACCCTTTCATAATTTTCATTCTTGGTTGACATGCTTACTTTGTCTCTCTTGAATTGGTCATCTTTATTGAAAATGCACTCAAGAGTTACCAGACCTTTGGGAAGCCTATTGGTCTTTAGTTGAATAATCTACCCATCATATTGTTGTTATAGCTTAGACTAATTTTTGGAAGCAAACTCAACTTCTTCCTATAATAAAAGTGCTATTTGATGGTCACTTTTAAACACTTTCTAATTTTTGACATTGTCTAGTATGGAGGGCCTCATAATCACCTTTAAATGATGTTGATTCTTACTTTGTCTTATCCCCTTTGGGATGTCAAACTGAGCACCAACTACTGCTAGTCTATCAACATGATTTTTTCCCTCTCTTAGAATGGAAGTGATGTTGAAATAAATGAAGTTATTTACAAGGTCCCATAGTCTATGCTTGTAATACTTGAGTAAGGAGTTCTTGGTTAAGTTTCGACCTCTCACTTGGTTCATAATTAGTGCACTATCTCCAAACACTTGTAATTCTTTGATTCCTCTCTCCCTTGCCCATTCTAGGCCATTAACAAGGGCCTCATACTCTGCTACATTGTAGGTGCAAGAGAATTAAAACCTAAAAGTTGAGATTTATTTGTCCTTTGAAGGTGAAACCAGCATTTCCCCACCACCAGCTCCCAGCTTGCCTCTAGATCCATCAAATAATAGCTACCACAAACCATAGTCCTCTTAGTCTATATTCATCAATTTTGGTATGAAAGCATCTTTCTCATGCATGCATAGACTCCAAGACCAGATTCTTCAATGAAATTGTAAGGATCGTGCTCAAATTTTTCATTTCCCTATTTATCTAGGATCAGGTTAACAACTCCTATAAGGGAAGATGATGGAGATTGATCCACTTGGAGATCTTCTTCATTAATGATTGTGTAGTTCACATTTGCCACTTTGGGTGAGTATGGCTCCAGGTGATCCTTGTGGATGGGCTCTAGCTCAATCTTCACTTTAGTTCCATACTTTGTCTTGAAAACCATGTAAGACCAGTTGGTTGCCAAGTATCCACCTATCTTGGATGTGAAATCCCTTGACAAGCAAAGAGAGAAGGAGAAACATCATCATGGGGAATTAAGAAGTTCAAACATGCATGGAGAGTTAGATTCAAGCCTCTTTCCACTCCTAAGGTCTTAGCTAGTGATCCATATAACTATATAACTCCTTCGGTCATCTGCTCATACTTGAGGCCTAGCTTATTAGCTATGCATTTATTCATAATTGAGGTGCTTACTCCACTATCAATGATGAAATTATGGACCAAGAAATCACCAATAATTAGGGACAAATATAAGGGGGGACCTTCTCATCTTTCTTTACTTGACCATCCATGGGGGAGCCCCATTTATTACTAACACATTATCATTTCTTGTTAGGATAGCTTATTCACCTAGCCCATACAATTCCTTTTGGAGTATATCTTTTTGTCTTGGAAGTGCTAAAGAATCCAAAAATGAGATGTTCATGCACAACTTATTCAATTGGTCCACCACATTTATTAAAGGACTTCCCCTTTAGATTTCTCCTTGGGAACATTCATAACTTGTGGTACAACCTAAGGAGTTGAAGCTGTAACCATTGGCCTAAAATTGGGAAACTTTTGATTTGCTAATTCTCTTAGGGTTGTTTCAAGTACACTCCCTACTTGATTGGGTGAAAGAGATGCATTAGGTGCTTGAGTGGTTGCTTGAGCTTCATTAATGGATCTCCTTTGGGACCTAGTGTTGGATGCAACACCAACATTCAGATTACTTATGCTCCCCACATAGTTGACTACGTAGAACTCTCCTTCCAAGTGATTCAATAGAGTGAAATCAGATTGAGTCTACCTGTTATCTATCCCAAGTTGTGTTGACATCTCAAAATTTGAGAATTGGGCTACTTGATCACCTTATGCAGTCATGTTTTGATTTGGTAGCTCACTAGCATAAGCAACCTGTTCTTGGCCATGCTCTAAGGGTGGATAGTTGGGTTGCTTCTGCACCAAATTATTTTTAGTGGGGATAAGATCCTTATAAGATAAAGGGGCACTTGGATTATATATTTGATAAGGCTTGAGATGTACAATTTGACCTTGCCCTTGATTATAATTCTGGAAGGGAGACCTATTTGCTTGCCCAAACTGTTGGTAGCCTTGATTTGGCCTATAACTCTAAGCTTGTTATCTTTTGAGGGTAACTAACTCATTGGTAACACTCTGCAATAGGCTCTTAACTTCATGGATGTCATTTTTAGGGGTAGAAGTTGGCTTCTCTTGATTAGGCAAAGGAGCTAGAGTGGGAAAAGTAGGTTGGACTGAGGGTTTTAAATCAAGAAAGAGTGGCATAGGAGGTCTAAGAGATATTTTTCTTACTTGAACAAGGCAATTTTTAGCAACTATGGCTATCTCATAAGTAGCAGGCAGAGTTTTTCCACCCATGGATTGTATCATGATAGCAATGTCACTATTTAGGGCCTTCAAGTAGTAAAGGAAAGCATAGCTTGGGGTTGGCCTCATAAGAATTGAGATCCTATCCCAAGTCTTTTGGAACCTAGTGTTAAAATCTTGCATAAAATCATGTGGGGCTCTCTTCATGGTGGTTAACTACTCAACTAGAGATAAAGGATCACTTTTTTCCCTAAACCTATTGGTCAAGAGAGTCCCTAACTCAACCCATGAGCCAACTGAGTTCATAGGCAAGGTCCCATACCAGTCCAAAACTTTTCCTTTGAAGGGCAAGGCTAGAAATCTAGTGGCTACATTTTCTTCAGTGATATTATGGATGTTTCAGAGGTTTGTTATGTTTCTAATATGTTCAACAGCAATGATTGAGCCCTCTAGACTAAAGGGAGAAATAATTTTTAGAGTTGTCCCTAGAATTGGGTCATATTATTAAAGGTCTAAGGGAATTTGACCATTGAAGGCCATAAAAGGGAAAGCTATAGGGGTTGCCATGGTTGTGAAAATATTCAATAGGGGTCTCCTTGAGTAGGTATATTTTATGGTTGGCTTAGGAAAATGGCTTCCTACATAAGGCTGGATATTTTCAAGTCTCAGTCTCTTTGTTGAGTTTAAAGGTAACTCAACAAATTCAAAAGGGACACCCCTAGAAGAAGATCTTGTAGTGACCTTTGACATGGGATGCCAAGCTAGTCATTAACCAGAGACTTGGTTCCTAAATGGAGTCACCAAGTGCTAAATATAGCTCCTTCTTTTGGATTTTTTAACAATATTAGTTCTAGTACCAATCCTAAAACTTACAAAACATAGAAATTGGTCCCACTTAGTGTGTCAAAAACTATTGACATAGTAGATTACACCCTTTGAAGGGAGTCTTATCTCTCTTCATCAACATGACACAATGGATACATCCCTCTTGCTTTCGATGGTAAACATGAGGGATGAATCTCTAGATTAGGGTCTAGCTCCCCTTGATGTACTTTGAGACCCTAGATTTCCTACTACTAACTACTTGGGGGATGAAAAGGGAGAAAAAATACTAAAATTAGAACCTAAAATATGTGTTGATACACTAAATGGATGGTCTACTCAGTTTTGACATACACTTTAAATCAAGACAAGCTAGCCTACACTTCACTCAAAATGAGACCTTTCTTGCAACAATATTTTAGTAGGGGATCTTGGGGAGAGATAAGAGAGGAAAAAACTAGCATAAAAGGTATTCTAAGACACACTAATACATAGCCTATTCACTTTCCTATACTTCTTTAGAAACTTCCTATGACCTGCAAGAGAAGAAAACACAAACACTAGACATTGTTGGGGTTAGCACATGAAGGTAGAGAATGAGACCACACTTTCATAAAACTAACACCCAAATGTATGCTCAGTATAACACTCAAAATAAGTTAAAATCATTGTCTTATATTCAAGGTAAAATTTTGTAGGGATTCACCATACAATCTGAGAGATCCCTTCCTCAAATGAAAAATTACAATATATAGAGTGCTAGAACTAGAAGCTGACAAATCCCTAGGAAAGGAGACCCATGCTAAGTCAAAAATATAATGAGACAATAGGCCATGCTACTACCATGTTTTCTAGATTTGCATATGGAAACCATTTTTTAGGTTTTCCAAACCACCACCTTTGTTGTCCTTAGATTACAAAAGTATGTGCTATTCCTTTTAGCAACTAACAAAGCCATTCTAAAGTTGTGGTTGGACTGTGTTTTCTTCAATGTTGGGCATGACTTGATTACACATTAAAAGAATGGCATGAAAACATGGTTGCACCTTCTATCATTCAAAAACCAATCTTTTTATCATTTTTTGATAGACACTATTTCACCTAAGTGTATTTACTCTTCTTGTTGATGACACCTATGTCACTTGCCTTTGTCTGGTTGGTCCTTGGGTATACACTTTTGACTTGTCATGCCACTTGGAATGTTTTACTTTATTGTGTTGCATGACCACGTTCTAGGCTATCCACCTTGTTTTATTTTACTTTTTTATTTCCCTTTGCCTTGGCTTTTTCCCTTTTGTCTTGTCTTTTTCTTCAAGTGGGCCTATCTTCACCATGTCCTTCAAACAAAATGTCTGAAGGATTTCCTTCAGACATTTTGTTTGAAGGATTTCCTTTCATCTTTATTCTACCTTCATCAACCTTCAGGATTTTGTTAATGTCAAATTTATTTAGATAAAATGTTCAAAGTAATTTCTTCAGATAAAATGTCTGAAGGAATTCCTTTAAATATTTTGTCTGAAGGAATTCTCTTTTTGGCTTGTCTTTTCTCCTTTCTTTCAGTGGGCCTTTGTGCTGCACTTTCCTTTAGACAAAATGTCTAAAATAATTCCTTCAAACATTTTATTCAAAGGAATTCTTTCCTTTGATTGCTTCTTTTCCCTAAGGGCATTTGCCCTTTAGGCTTTTTGTCTTCATCCTCTCTTTCTTAAAGTGCCCTCCACAAAGGTTTCTCCCATCCAAAATTACCCTCTACAAGGGAAGGTGCCCTTTGGAAACTTTGAAAATGACCCTTCAAAAAATTGAAAAGAGTCCTCTTTCTTGACCAAGTGCACTCCGCAAAGACACTTAACCTTCAAAAATTTTGTAATTGCCCTACATGTAATCGAAGTGCCCTTTGAGGAAATTTCTTTCCTTTGTAATCTGCTTAGACTAAATCAAGTCCTTGGAAAGAACTTACTCATAAATTTCCTTAAGTAAGGCCTCTTAACAAACCTGAATGTTTCTTTTAGACCCTTTCAAGTTCTCTAATGCCTCCTACTTTAGACTTTGGACCTGCTCCAACTTATGAAATTTCATGAGTAAGACCCCTTAGTAAACCTAATTACAATTGTCTTGACCCATTTGGGTTTTTGGATTGCTTCTGCTTATAAGACAAAATAAGTAAAGTCATTTGGAGAACCTGATTTGGTCATGAAAGACCAAATCAGGTTTTTCAAGTGACTTTACTTATGAACTTTTCATAAGTAAAGTGGTTTACAAAACCTATAATATATTATGGGGACCAAGTAATTGTATTTGGAAAGATTGAATTAGTTCCCCTTAACAAACCCAAAATACACTTGGTTAAATGAAATGAGGTAAACACTTGGTTTTTTCATGGAACAGGTCTAACAAGGAACCTTGATAAATAATTTTATCCAAAACATGGATTGAAGACTTATGCATAAAAGAAGGGGTGCCCATTTTTTACTCTAAACGACCAAAAAATGGTCAAAAATAACCTTGACTAGGTCCTGTGTTTTCATATTCATGAAAGTAAATAAGTGATAAGAAAGCAAAATCTAATCTAGTGCTCACCAAAGCTTATGGCACAAAGTGGGGGTTAGTAAACATAAAAAGTAAACATGCATAAGAAAATCATATTTAAGTTATGTATAGGTAAAACCCTAATGCATGGAGATCAATATATTCAAAATCCATTACTTATGTTACTTTTATTTACTAAAAGAGAGGAACAAAGTTAGAGATATTTATCTTAAATATGAACCCGTTGAGACTCAATCTCTCCCTTGGTCAAAGGTGCTTCACAAGAGGTTTTTGTGGTTTATAAGGATCACTAAAAAAGGCCAAATCATCTAGGACTTTTCCATAAGATAATATTCTTCTCCAAATGGAAACCATAAGCTAAGACTCCTCAAGTAGAATGGCAGAAGAGTAGATTGTAAAGAAGTGCAAATGAATAATAAACTCTTGTGTTTATATACTTGAATCTACCCCTAGTCCTTTTTGAAAGTTTGGTCGATAGGGTCAGCCCAATTGACCCTATATCATTATTGACAAAAACAAACTAGGTCTTGGTCTAGGTTGGCCAGGGGACAACCTAGACCCTAAATTACTTTTGTCAATTAGAGTACAAGGTCGATGGGGCCAACATTGTATTGAAACTGTTAAGGAGGATCTTAAACTAGGGAAGGGATAATGAAGGTGAAAATTAATATAGAAGTGTAAAAAAGAGGAGGTAAAGCTTATGGGAATGTTTTTAGGATATGGTTGGAGTGATAACAAGTGGTAATAAAGAGATAAAAAAATTGTGAAGCACCAATGGTCTACCCACCCCTTTCTCGATGCACCCCTTAAGGTGTGAATTCAAAGAGATTAAGACTCAATAGGTTCTTGAAAGATTAAAAACACTAGTAATTGATAAATTTTGAAAATATTATGTGTATATTGTAACAACTACATTTATGTAGTCTAGTAGTGCTTTTTCTCCTCTTTTGTCTCATATTTATTATATATAGGGCTGAAAATGCTTTATTTTGTATCCCTCTATAGGGTATATAAAAACTCTACTTCTATAGAGACTTATAATGTTGGATTTAAGCCTTTGAATTGATAAAGACTAGTTTTTTACCTTCTCTAAGCTTGTATCTTGTGTGATTTTTATGTTTTATAATCTATACATGTGGTAGAGAGTGTTATCCCTTATGTATGTCTATCTTCCTTCACCTTGGTGTAATTAGGCATGTCTTTTATAGGTCATATGTTTTGTTACATTTGGTTGTGCAAGTGATTAGTTATGGAAGTTCACTACTTATGTCTTGTGCAAGACCTTTTGGTTATCCCTTCTAGTTCTATTATAGGCCACCACCTTCATATGAAACACTTATGTTTGAGAAACCAAATTTGAAGATTGGTAAAATAAAATTTCATATTTATTAGTCCTATTATACTATTTAGATAGGTAGAGGAGATCCCCAATCTTGGTGCAGCACCTCATTTTCAAGTTTTCACCTTCGTTCTCTCTTTTTTTATAAATAGGAGTCTTAGTGTAACTTAGATAGACTTTTTTAGTGTGGGTTTTAGGGTTATAACTTGATCCTAAATCAAGTGCATTGTGGTTTGAGAAGGAGATGGCATTCTCCAAAGATTAACTCCTATCATAGAGCACCCACACCTAGGAGTGTTTCCATTATGTCAGTTGAAATAAGTCTTAGGACCTTACAAGGTACATTTCAATGTGACAACACATATGATCATCATCTTAGTTTTTTAATTGGGTAGCATGATTTGGCATAGGGTTGGTAAATATTTTTATATGTTGAAGGTTTGGAAACTAATTAATTCAAATTATTGGAGTGGCCTAATTTTATTTGGTTATTTTTTATCAAGTTTTTGATCTTATGCATCAAAGTTATGCATATGTTTGTGTGAAATTTAGAAACTCTATGATATTCAAAGTATGCATTAACATCATAGTATTTTATGATTCCTATTATCTATAGGGAGGTAAAGATATCATATTGTATTCAAGAAAGTGTTTAAGCACATATTTAGGACTCTCACTTAACTATGTAAATTATCTTTGATATTTTTCTTTGTAAATGACTATCATGACTTTTAGTTGGTATACCACATTGACTACATTCTTGACCTCATTTTTATATTGGAAAGTATTTTCATTGGGATTAGATTTGAATGTTGATTTATCCTGATATTTTTATTTTCTATAGGTAGGGTATTAAGTACATATTTTAGCGTATCATCCTCTAAAATAATGACCTCATAGTTCTTGATTGTATGACAAAATCTATAGAAATATTGATAGTTAAAAACTAATTTTTATTTAATGAGATAGAGTAAAATCTAAGAGAATCCTCTTGGTGATTCACTATCAAGTAATAGGTGAGTCATCTTGCTAAGCATGGTTTTTAATCTAAGTACATACTCCCATACATTCTCATTAGGTATTTTTTAAGTTTTTAAATATATGAAAACATGATATTCACACTAATGTTGATTAAAAAAATGAGCTCATAAGTTATCAAACAAATAATTGATAAAATTTAGGATCCATATAATAAATCATAAAACTAATCAAGATCATAGTCCTTAACGATTCTAGTAAATACCTTCATCAACAATTTATCATTATATGTAAAATTGAGACATGAAGCTCATTAAAATTTGATATGATGAGAAAGATCACTCTTTCTATTAAATAATTCAAACTTAGGAGCCATAAAACTAGTAGACAATGGCTAGGCTATAATGAGCCAAAATATTAAGTAATATATCATTTGATTTGAACATATGAATTAGTTTTTTATACCCTTAAGAAAGCAATTGAATCTATTGTTGCATAAAATGTATGGTTTTCTTAGTTTGTCAAAGGAGTGTGGCTTCAAGATTTGGAGTCAAAATATTAGGATAAACATAAGTAGTAGACACATTAAAAACTTTAGAAATAGTATGTAATGCGAAGAATGTTGAAAACATTTTTGAGATGTTTGAATAACTTAATGAGCATTAAAAGAAGCATTAAAACCAATATAGAAGGCAAAGAGATAGTAATTTAAGTAGAATATATAGAGAAAGAATAGTAATAGTGTTACTCTCAATTTCTCTCTAAGCTTAATAACATGTTTGATCTACAGATTATTATTAGTGATTAGTTGATTAACTAATATTTGATTAAGCTTGATGACATATGCAGATTATGGGATAGTTTGTGTTACTTAATTTACATGATTAATTTGCAAAAAAATTATATTCTATATATTGTGATCATGTGTGTCAAATTTATAGTATTATTTTATGAATATAATGATGTTTTAACCTAACTACCTTCATTATTGTGAGGTGGATGTAGGATAGATTCTTCCATTAGAGTGTGACAAAGGGAGAACATCATTAGAGAGGGTGGTTTAGATGAAGACATTAGGGGATGACAGAGAATGAATCTAGAAATCCTTGCACACACCACATTTGTATTTCATGTTTCTTAATTAATTTTTTGATATAGATAGTGTAGCATGTTTTGTGTACTTTTCCTTTAGGTGATTGTTAATATGATTTATAGTATAATCTTGATTATTGATGATGACTGTGTTCATTGTTTGAGTGATTTCACTAGTTTTGTGATCTTACATAGCTCATCTTGTTTGGCTAAATGAGTGAATTTGTTTATGTTTACTTATCTCACTGCCTTATTAAGTATGCTTGTATAGTATAAAATTATGATGTTGTGACATATTTCGTAATCATTACTTGATCTATAAGATTTAGATAACAATAATTAAATATTATTATTATAATATTATATTATAATGTTGAAAGATAATTAGTATTGTTTTAGAATACATTGTATTTGATTAACTATTTGACTAAAGGATTGATACTCATAATATATACTAGATAAATGAGTATATTGATTTTAATTATTTAATAATTTTAGGAAACCATTATAATTATTATGTATGTATAGCATTTAAATGTAAAACTATAGTCTTATAATATCTTTTTGAATTTCCATGTCATATAATCATTATTGTGTTTGGTTGATGATATTTGCATGGGATTGCATTAGTTATCAACTAGTTGATAATTTTTGCATGGAATAAAACATAGGGATTATGTGACTTGTGGTTTAGTTGGTTGATGATTGTTTGTCTAAGTCAATATCATGTATATTTTATAAGGAATATAAAATGTTTTTTTTATAGGATTCAATGGAAGCATCAAGATGATTAGGGTTTCTAATCATTTGTTATCTTTGGTTAAACATCATTTTGGAGAAATTATAGCGTTTAATGTGTTTTCATGGTGGTGGATTGTGGGTTTCTTGAGCTATTTGGGCATGCATTTTTTGAGCAAGTTTAATATGTCGTTAATGGTGGAGAAGTGGAAGGTGAGTAGGTGGATGGAAAAAAAATAAAAGGAGGAGAATGGGGGATATAAACGAGACAACTCATGGCATACAAAGAGGAAGAGATAAAAGGAGGACAAGGTGTGAGTAAGTGCAAGAAGGAATTTTTTAGACTTTCTTTAACATTTATATAATTACCAGGTCAATTTTGTAATTAAATTTATGTGTGAAATATTGAATTGGTTTTTTTGAATGTGTTTGGTTATTGGGTTTATTGTTAGAATCTTAAAAAATAATGGATCGTATGTGGATCCCTGTGGAAGGCTTGGTTTTCATAGAACCCCACATTTAAACCAGAGTAACCTGAGGAGGTTGGGATAGATCCATAGATTAGGCCATGCTTATTTTAGACTTGTATGTGATTATGTCCTAAATTCCTTTCCTAGTACAAAAATCTCTATTCATTATTGGAAAACTATTCTTATTGGGTATGTATGTGTTGGTTTGAAGCTAATATGTTTAAATCAATTTGTTATATATTCATTCTAGGTATTTATAATAAGGTTAAAACCTTTGAACAATATATATGTTCAACTATGTATACATCTATTTGGATTTTGGGTTTGATGAATGAATTCTTTATATAATTCAAACTATGATGATATATATACATAGATATATACATATCTATATATTTGTATATATACACATATTGTTTCCTATATCCTAATTTTTAGGGCTTTAATATGTGATTGTATATGTATGTATGTATATACTTGTATTCAATTGTCAGACTTTAATTAGTGGTTGTGTGTGTACACACACACACACACACACACACACACACATATCTACACATGTAATCGATAGACAGACTTTAAGTGACTGTATGTATTACATTTTTAAAAAATTGAAGTTATTTGTTTGGGCAAATTAGAGGATATGGCTTTGATTAGTTTTATTTGAATTGATATTCAAATGAAATTATACATTCAAGGCATAAATTATAGTTTAAACTTTAAGGTATGTTATGCAATCCCACATTATTCATTCTTTTTTATTTATGGATTTGAGAATTTACTGTGCAATCACTTTGTGTAATCCAGGTATGGATACATGAATAATGTTAATGTAGGGTAAGCATTTAACTTTATACAAGTATATATACTAGTAAAATATTAAAGTATTCATGGCAGAGTTTAGTTATTTATTATTATTATGAACTTTGCATAAACTTAGATATGGTTTTGTATTGTTGTTATTTGGTTTAACTATGTAAGAGTTTACTTAGTCCATAGGGAGACTGAGTATATGGGTTCAATTTCATGTTTTCATTATTTTATTTGACCAAGTCCATGATGTTATAAACAATACCCAAGTTGGATATTTGGTTGTGTGTTGTTGATTATTTTATTAAACAAGACCCAAATTGGGATACGGTTGTGTGTTTTTGGTTGTTTTATTAAACAATACCCGAGTTGGTTAAAGGTGATTGTGTTATTATATTTTTTCATATGAACTAAACTTAATTGGAAAAATTTGAATGATTGATTGGATTCAATTGATTGAATAGTTTTAATTAATAAAGGAGTAACTGAGTTTGATTTATAGAATTTTACGTGTTTTATTTATCATGGGAAAATGGAATTTATCAATTTAATGTAAAAGGCTATAGGGCCTTTGTTAGTGAACTGACTATATATTTAGCGTATATAATATACTCTAAGATAAATGATAGTAGATGTCATCTTAGTAGTATACAATATAAAATGAAGTATTAATAATGTATTTATATGTGTGAATATATATATATATATATATATATATATATATATATATAATTGAGTTTAAAATGTTATTATAATAACAGTGAATAATTGATGATTGTTTATATTTGGTTAGTATAAAAGCATTAGAATATTGTATTTAAGAGTTAAATATAAAACATTTAAGATGTTTTAGACTAGTTATTATTATATATAGAATATGAAAAATGTATTAAGGCTATGTTATAATATTATTTTGTGGAGAAATAATATTATAAGTTGCTTAGTGGTTAAAGTAACTGGTGGTTTAGATAATCATTACCTAGATGGTATGTTATATTGAGGACTATTTTTGGATTATGTTTATTATTTTTAATAAATTGGATTTATGGATTCAATTCACTTCATTTGATGAACTAAATGAATGTATGTGACATCTCAGTACTTAGCATAATTTTGATTAGCTAAAGTGAAATATTATGAATAAATCTATTGGTTTTTATATTGTTATTTATTTTACTAAATCTAGCATTCATCGCCCTAAATAAGTAGTGGATGGATGTCAATGGCTTAATTAGCACCATTAATTCAAGATGAGGTGTAATCTAATCAAGTGGTGTGTATGAACTTGACTAATCCTAGAGATCATTTATTATTAAAAACTTTGGCTAAAGTAATGTTTGATAAACATTATCATTTAATATGTTGATATAACTTTCATGTTTTTTTATATCATATTAGAATAGATCTATTTATGGTACATGTTGACTAACTTTACCACAATTCAAATTAGGTCAACCCCATATATAGTCAAACTTGTTATAGGGGTCTACCAAGGTGTAAAATGTGTACCATGGTCTTAATGAGATCAAGCATATGTACTTTAGCTTTGTCATATTTGTCTATAGTTAGTCATAAGTCATTCTAATGTCACATTTTGAGTAATTTATTAAAATTGTATAGTTTCCATAGGAATAAAATTCTATTCAATTATAATTCAACATCCTATATGTTAGGTGCATGTCATAGATGGCAGTTTTCAACTTGCAACTACAAGTGCAATGTTTAAAATAGGAAGATCAGGCAATTTCATATGGTTTTAGGTAGTTTTATAGCCTATGCAATAGTTTGGGAACATGTTTATACTCCAAAATTGTCTATTAGGATTCCCACAGTGCATTTCAATGCTTGGGAAGCTTTGATAGGTCTAAAAATGGCAAAAACTATTCTATCTTTCCTATTGCTCTTCTAGACAAGCTAAAATGGTTAATTAGTTTCCACATGATATATATAGGAGGAGGTGAGTTGAAAAAAATAGTTTTGAGGGATGATGTTACTCTCTTATAATTAAAATTCATGGTCAATTTTATATTTTTGGTGGCCTGAGGTCCATGAACCATTGCTAAGATGGTATGCTCCTCTTTTCTAGGCTACACATCCCCATGGCCTTCAGTTTTCTCCTATGTCTGAATTGATATTTGAAACCAAAGTATTGTACATGATTTTAGATAGTTTTAATACCTTTCTAATTTTATTCTAAATTTTATTTACAGGTGTGAAGGTGAGAAGACTAGCAAGACTATCTCATTTTTCTAGTTGGAGACTCCATTGCTAGTCTATAGACATAGTTCCATCAGTAGCAGAGCTTCATTTTCCTATTTTGGTATGTAGATAAAATGTGATGTTAGTTAAAAACTATCAATTCATGGTGATCATATCTCCTTTCAAATATTAGTCTCAATTAGCCATGGTTGATGGAGTAAAACACAGTCAGAATTGCATAGTCAATTTTCTTATAGAAGTCACCTACAGTTATGTGGAATTGAGTCTTGAATAGTCATGGTGGTAAGATGAGAATATTTCAAAGTGTTGAGATGATTATGAATTGAAAAAAATATGACTAAGCATTTTAAATAACTAAATATTGGTTATGAGAACCAATACACCACACACAGTCCTATATATATACACCTAAAAGCAACCTCAATAGTGGCTTGAGTTCAATCCATAGAGGTCTAAGAGTGTTGAATTGAAGATGGTTGAACTCATTTTAAACCTAAATTGATATCTAAGAGTACATATAATTCCATTTTGATAATGGTGAGATAATTTTGTGCAGTCAAATTTGAGTTCAATGTTTGTCAGTTAGGAAAGTTGTACTTGAGACACTTTACCTTAACTTCTCCAAATCACATTTTTATCATATACTTAGTCCTTCCATAGTAGAGTATCTTGAGGTCTAGATATATATATTAATTTTCATATTTTATCCCAAGCATAGGGGTAAGGTCTTGACATAATAATATGGTTGGTTGATAAATAGATTATGATGGTATAATGGTCCCTAACATAGACAATTTTGACCTAAAAGACTCAGTAAATACTTTCGTAAGATGACCAAAAGCAACAACTTGTAGTGACCTATGGTATTGAGTTAGAATATGATTTATAAACATGAGATGATCTCACATAATTAGAATATGGCCTAATGAAACACAAGTCATGCATATATGAGAACCTAAAGGAACTCCTCAAACTCTACTTAATGCACATCTACAGGTTTCTATAGTTTACTACAGTAGACAGACTAACCCATGTTAGTGGAGAGAGGAAATTTGGATGTTGGCATAACCCTAAGGCATGATATGAATATGTTAAACTTTTAAATTATCTCAAAGACTTCAAGAATGACCTAATTCATGAAGCTAAATGTCTAAAAATGAATAGACACCTATAGGAAACCTCCAACTCTAACCAAATAAACACCTACAGTCTGACTGCAGACTAGCTCTAGCAAAGAAGAGATGTGAGTTGAGAGGGTTAGAATAAATATAGGATGGTGAACATTTGAAGACCAATCCAATAGTGGTAATTAAAATTTAATGAGACTCTTATAGAAGAGAAAAAAATCAAAGACTTATTCTAAATCCACACTCACCCTGAAGTTCTTGACCCTGCATAGTCATATAAGTCTGTCTTGAACTTTATGAAGCTAAGGACTCTAGAAAAGTGATCCAACCCTAAAAATTTATGAAAATGGTCCTAATGAACAAATATAAACTCCCATAGCATAAAATTAGAAAAAAAAATAGGGTAAATTCCCTATGTTTTGTCTCAGATAGAGGGCATTCCCAAATAATCTAAACTACAAATATAGTGTGTGGATGTTGGAAGAGTTATATCTAGAGTCTTGGAAAACTATAGGATGATGTAAATGGTTGAAATAGACATGAAAAAATGTGAATAGTCACCCACAGTATTTGGAAAAAACTTAGAGGAGGTTTTAGTTCATGAAACACAATTAGGCCTATTAGGCCTAGAACTAGACCTAAGCCCTACAAGGATCTAGATCCATTCACATAATCATGGAAAAATTACAACCCCATTAATGAATTTCAAGAGGAAGTTAAGGATGGATCATATCTATAAGTTTGTAGAGGAATAACACAAGTTGGTCATTTTGGCCCAATTCTATCATAGGGGTACATAGAATGAACTCTAAAACTCAAGAGACCATCTCCAAGCATTCATACCTGTATGGATACATTACATGGTGACCCAAGGAGATAGGGGTAATTGATTAGGGTTTTACATTGGTCTCAATGATATTTTTTTGGAAGTTGAATATCTAGTTTTTATGAAACATTATTGTTGACCATTTTGTGAATCCTACATGCCAAAATGGGTACCCCCCATTATTTTGCCTTGAAGCTTTATTTTTCATGCCCTTTTGCCCTGAAACCAAGTCTTAACCCTTTAAAAATCAAGGAAAAAGTTTCTTTTATGTAGGTGTAGGTGTTGTCTCATCATTCATTAGTCTTTTCCAACACTCACAAAGTAACTCGGGTTCTAAAAATAGTGTTACTTATAAGCTTTACAAGTAATAAGCAAAAGCAATTGACAAACCCAAAGGGGTGTATGGCCATTTCCAGTGAAATTCAGGTTTTGCAAGGTCATTTACTTGCCAATTTTCATGATTTGGAGTCATTCATAAACTAAAAAGGGTAAGGAAGAAGTAATCAGGTTTTGAGACGTCTTTACTTCAAAGCTTTGTGAGTAAGTCCTTCAGAAGAACCTGAATTAGTCTTAGACACTTCTTAAGGAAATTGGTTTTCCACGGAAATCAACTAGGAATTCTATAGGGTTATTGAAATTTCCTTGAAGGGTATGTGCCCTTGCAGGAGGCACTTCAAATATAAAATACACCTTTATAAAAATTTTGAAGGGTATGTTGGAGGGTAGAATGGACCTTATAGATGGATTTTCATTGGTATGAGGACCAATACAAAAGTTTCAAAGGGAGATTTTGGCTCAAAATTACCTTGCGGAGGGTAGCTGGTTAATGATCAGCCTGACATCCCATGCTAAAGGTCACTACAATATCTTTTTCTAGGGGTGTCCCTTTTGAATTTATTGAGTTGCCGTTAAACTCAATGAAAAGGCTGAGGTTTGAAAATACCCACCCTTACATAGCAAGCCACTTTCCTAAACTAGCCAAAAAATACACCTACTCAAGGAGACCCTGGTTGAATCCTTTGACAGCCATGGCAGCCCTCGGGGCTTTCCCTTTTATGGCCTTAAATGGTCAAAGTCCCTTGAACCTTTAATAATATGACCCAATTCTAGGGATAGCTCTCAAAAGTGATCCTCCCTTTAGTGGAGAGGGCCCAATCACTATTGTCAAGCATATTAAAAACATAGCCAACCTCTGCAACATCCATAATATCATTGAAGAAAATGTAGCCATTAGATTGTTAGCCTTGTCCTTCAAAGGGAAAGTTTTGGAGTGGTATGGGACCTTGCCTATGAACTCATTTGGCTCATTAAATGAGTTAAGGACCCTCTTGACTAATAGGTTTGGGTAAAAAGTGACCATTTGTCTCTAGCTGAGAAATTGACCACCATGAAGAGAGCCCCACATGAGTTTATGACAGATTTTAACACTAGGTTCCAAAAGACTTGGGATAGAATCTTAATTATTGTGAGGCCAACCCCAAGCTATGCTTTCCTTTACTACTTCAAGGCCCTAAATAGTGACATTGCTATCATGATATAGTCCATTAGTGGGAACACTCTGCTTGTTACTTATGAGATAGCTATAGTTATTAAAAATTACCTTGTTCAAGTAGGAAAGATAGCTCTTAGACCTCATATGCCACTCTTTCCTGATTTATAGCCCTCAGTCCAGCCAACTGTGCCCACCTTAGCTCCTCTACCTAATCAAGAGAATCCAGTGGCTACCCCTATAAATGATCTCCATGAAGTTAAGAGATAGCTACAGAGTGTTACTAATGAGTTACTTTCCCTCAAGAGACAACAAGCTCATATTTATAAGCCAAATCAAGGCTACCTACAGTTTGGGCAAGCAAATAGACCTCCCTTTTAGAATTATAATCAAGGGTAGGGTCAAATTACACATGTCAAGCCTTATCAAATATATAATCCTAATTCCCCTTCATCTTCCAAGGCTCTTGTTTCCACTCAAAATAATTTGGTGTAGGAATAGCCCAATTATGCACCCTTGGAGCATGGCCAAGAATAGGTTGCTTATGCCAGTGAGCTACCAAATCGAAGCATGACTGCACAAGGTTATTAGGTAGCCCAATTCTCAAATTTTGAGATATCAACACAACTTGGGATGGATAATAGGTAGGCTCAATCTGATTCCACTCTTATGAATCACTTGGAAGGATAGTTCTACACAGTCAACTATGTAGGGAGCACAAGTAACCAAAATGATTATGTTTCAGCCAACACTAGGTCTAAAAAGAGAGTTATTGATGAAGCTAAAGCAACCACTCAAGCACCTACAACATCTCCTTCACCACAAAAAAATCAAAAGTTTCCCAATTACATGTTGTTAGTTGCAGATTCAGATCCTCAAGTTGCACCACAGGTTACGAATGTTCCCAAGTAGAATTCTAAAGGGGAAATCCTTAAATCAATATAGTGGACCAAATGAAGAAGCTATATATGAAAATCTCATTGTGGGATTCTTTAGCACTTCTAGGGCAAAAGGATATTCTCCAAAAGGAATTGCATAGGCTAGGTGAGTAAGCTATCCACCAAGAAATGATAATGTGTTGATAGTAAATGGGGCTCCTCCCATGGGAGGTCAAGCAAAAAAATATGAGAAGGTACCTCCCTTCCAATTTGTCCTTGATTATTGATGATTTTTTGGTCCATAATTTCATCATTGATAGTGGAGTAAGAACATTAGTTATGCCCAAATGCATAGCTGATAAGCTAGGCCTCAAGTATGAGCAAATGACCAAAGGAGTTCTACAGTTGGATGGATCACTAGCTAAGACCTTGGGAGTGGCAAGAGGCTTGAATATGACTCTCCATGCCTATTTGACCTTCTCAATTCCCCATGATGTGGTAGTGTCAAATGTTCCTCCTTACTTTGTTCTTTCCTTGTCAAGGGATTTCACATCCAAGATAGGTGGATACTTGGCAACCAATTGGTCTTACCCAGTTTTTAGGATAAAGTATGGAATTAAACTAAAGATTGAGTCAGAACCCATCCACAAAGATCACCTGGAGCCATAATCACCTAAAGTGATGAATGTAAACTATGCAATCATTGATGAAGAAGAGATCCAGGTGGACCAATCTCTATCATCTTCCCTTGTAGGATTTGTTGACCTACTCCTAGATGAATGGGGAAATGACAATTTTGAGCATGATCCTTACAAATTCATTGAAGAAGCTAGTCTTGGAGTCTACTACATGCATGAGAAAGATGCTTTCATGCCGAAATTGATGAAGATAGATCAAGAGAACTGTGGTTTGTGGTCACTATTCTTTGATGTATCTATAATAAATTTTGGAGTTGGTGGTGGGGAAATGATGGTTTCACCTTTAAAAGATAAAAACTTCTCAACTTTCAAGTTTCAGTTCTCCTACACTTGCAACATTGCAGAGTATGGGGCCCTTGTTCATGGCCTGGAATGAGACAGGAACAGAGGAATCAAAGAATTGTAGGTGTTTGGAGATAGTGAGTTGATTATGAACCAAGTGAGAGGTCAAAGCTTGACCAAGAACTCCTTACTCAAGTCTTACAAGCACAGAGTGTGGGACCTTGTGGAGAAATTCACTGCTTTCAACATCACTTCCATTCCAAAAGAGGAGAACAAGCATGCAAATAGACTATCAGCAGTTGGTGCTCAATTTGATATCCCAAAGGGTTGAGATAAACCAAGAATTAGCATCATTTAAAGGTGATCATGAGGCCCTCCATACTAGACAATGTCACCAATTAGCAGGTGTTTGAAAGTGACAAGTAAAGAGCACTTTTCTTATAGGAAGAAGCTGAGTTCGCTTCCAAAAATTAGTCTAAGCTATAGCATCAGTCTGATGGGTAGATTGTTCAACTAAAGACCAATAGGCTTCCCAAAGGTTTTATAACTATTGAGAGCATCTTCAATGAAGATGACCAACTCAAGAGAGACAAAGCAAGCATGTCAACCAAGAAGTAAAATTATGAAAGGGTAGAGATCTACAAGGATAAGCTACTTGCACTTGGGAAGGTATGTACCAATGAAGAAAATCATGCTTTCATTATGTTATGCCAAGAGTTTGCTAATGTTTTCACTTGGGAGTATGGTGATTTGAAAGAATTTGATCCAAGCTTGGCCCAACAGACTATTGAGCTAGAGGAAGGTGCCAAACCCATCAAGCAAAATAAAAGGCCAATCAATCCAAAGATCAAGCCTCTCATGAGGAAATAACTAACCAAAATGATCAAGTATAGGATTATCTTCCCTATTAAACACTCTTCTTGGCTGGCCAATTTGGTCCCTATTAGGAAAAAGAATGGAGAGGTAAGATTGCATGTGGATTTTAGAGACCTAAATAGAGTCTCACTAAGAATCACTTTCCCCTTCCAAGTGTGGATCAAATTCTTCAAATGGTGATAGGTAGTGAAAGATTATCCCTCCTAGATGACTATTCTAGGTAAAATCAAATCTTGATATAAGAACATGACCAATAAAATATAGCCTTCACCACCAAGCGAGGAACATACACCTACAGGAAGATGCTATTTGGATTGTCAAATATTGGAGCTACCTTCCACATCCTATGGATATGGCTTTCCAAGGGTTGATCACTGACATTATGCTATTTTATCTTGATGATGTGACATTCTTATCTAAGGAGGCAAGTGAACATTTGAAGCACCTGAGGAAAATATTTGAAAGGTGTAGAGAGTTTGGCATCTCTCTCAACCCAAATAAATGTGTGTTTTTTGTCCACAAAGGCAAGCTCTTGGGCCATGTCATTTCAAAATAAGGCCTATCCATTGATCCAGAGAGGGTGTGCACCATATTAGTATTGTCCTTGCCTAAGCACAAGAAGGACCTACAAAGATTCTTTGGTAAAATATATTTCATTAGGAGATTCATTCCTAACTTTGTTGAGCTGGTCAAGCCACTAACTTCCATGCTAAGGAAGGATGAGACATTCACATGGATAGTAAGAAGAAGAGAAATATTTGAAGGCATCAAACAAGCTATCACCTAAGCTCCTACCCTAACTAGTCCAAAATTCTCCAAGGAATTCAATCTATACACGTTTAGGAATGAAGAGGTAATCTCTGCTATGCTCACTCAAGCAAATGGTGAGAATTTAGAATAACCTCTCACTTTTTTTAGCCAAGGTTTAGAAGGCTATGAGAATAGATACACGTATGTTGAGAATCATGTGCTTTTATCCATATGAATTCTAAATAAGTTTAGACATATGTTTTCTAATAGCAAAATTCACATCATGGTGCCACATCCTAGTGTAAAAGACTTCTTGTTGAGCTGAGACTTGAATGAGAAAAGGGTAGGTTAGATCACCAAAGTAATGGATTATGACATAGAGATCAAGACCACCAATTTGGTAAGGGGAAGAGGGTTGTTTAAACACCTTACTATAGACATGAAAGTGCTAAAGGAGGACATTTTGGTACTGCATGATGAACTTATAGTAGTTGTACCTACAGTCATGAAAAGTTGGGCATAAGACATGGTTCATTTCCTTCGAACTGGTGAGTGTCCACAAGGTCTTAATAGGACCAAGAGGAGGTATTTTATACTCTAATATCTTCTTTATGTCCTAGTTTATGGAGTGTTGTTTAGGAAAGACTTTTCAGGGGTACTCTTGAGATGCATTTATTTAGACCAAGTCGACAGGGTACTATCTGAGTTCCATGATGGACCAACTAGTGGCCACTTTGCTCCCAAGGCCACAACTACAAGTATTATTAGTAAATGTCAAAAATGGACCTTCTTTGATGAGATGCAATGGATGGCTTCCATGACTCTTCATCCTATTCAGGTGGAACAACCATTCATGTAATGGGGGTTGGACTTCATAGGGTTGATAAATCCTCCTTCTAGTGCTGGCCACAAGTGGGTTTTGATTGCCACATATTATTTAACAAGATGGGTAGAGGTTGTAGCTTTTAAAGAGGCTAATGAGAGTGCATTCCTAGACTTCTATGAAGGCATAGTGATAAGATTTAGGGTCCCAACCAAAATCATTTCAGACAATGCATTGGATTTCTTGGGAATGAAGACAAGTGAGTGGGAATTAAAGTATGGCATCTATCTCATCACTTCCTCCAAATACTATCCACAAGGTAATTGGCTAGCTGAGTCCAAAAACAAGAATTTTATTGGGATCATAAAAAGTGCAATGAAGGAAAATCAAAGGACTTGGCATGCCAAGTTGAAGATAGCTCCTTAGGAAAATAGGATCACTCTAAAGAAGGCGATCAAGAATTCACCATACACACTTGTGTATGGAAGGGAAGCTAGACTTCCTATCTCACTTGAGCTACCATCCTTGGATCTTGCCCATTAACTACAATTGGTGGAGAGTGGCAACCTAGAAGTCAAGTATTGTGAGCTAATGGAGCTTCAAGAAGTAAGAGACCAAGCCATGGATGCAATGACCAACTACCAACAGTAAACAAAGAAGCATTTTGACAAGAGGTCTATGCTAAATAACTTCTTAGAAGGTGACATTATCTTGAAGTGGAATGAGGACTAAGCCAAGCCTGGAAGGCACATGAAGTTTGATGCCTTGTGGAGTGGCCCATATGTGATCACCCAATGCAAGCAACACAATGCTTTCCAACTCTCCAAATTAGATGGTGAATAGATACATATCCTAGTCAATGGGAAATATCTTAAGCATTGTTACTAGGTTTCTTTTGTTATGTACATAGTTTCCTTGTTTTTTTCTTATTTTCTCTAAGTGTTGTTATGCATGTGTGTAGTTTTTTTAGCCTTTGTGTGTGTTTTTTTCCTTGTTGCTTGGGGTAAAACCTTTGTTGGTTATTAGGTCCTTACAAGGCTATTGCCAAATTTTTAAGCTGCACCCTAAATCCATGTCCAATGGACTTTTAGGCCACCAGTCTTTTCAATCATAACAGGCATGCTTCCTCTATGAGTCACCAATTTGTTGACCATTTTATGAATCCTGCATGCCAAAATGGGCATGCCTCCTTATTTTTCCTTGAAGCTTTATTCTTCATGCCCTTTTGCCCTAAAATCTAGGTCTTAACCCCTTAAAAATCAAGGAAAAAGTTTCTTTTGTGTAGGTGTAGGTGTTGTCTCATCAAGCATTAGTCTTTTCTAGCACTCACAGAGAAAATCAAGTTCTCATAAAAGCATTACTTATAGGCTTTACAAGCAATAAGTAGGAGCACTTGACAAACCCAAAGAGGTATATGGCTAGTTCTAGTACAAGTCAGGTTTTTCAAGGTCCTTTACTTGCCAATTTTCATGAGTTGGAGTCATTCACAAACCCAAAAGGGTAAGGAAGAAGCAATCAGGTTTTGAGACGTCTTTACTTCAAAGCTTTTTGAGCAAGTCCTTTGAAAGAGCCAAAATTGGTCTTAGACACTTATTAAGGCAAGTGTTTTTCTATAGAAGGCACATGGGCATTCCATAGAGTCATTTGCAATTTCCCCAAAGGGTATGTGCCCTTGTGGGAGGCACTTCAAAGATAAAATAGACCTTTATAAAACTTTTGAAGGGTATGTTGGAATGCAGAATGGACCTTGCAAAGGGATTTTCATCGGCATGAGGTCCAGTACAAAAGTTATGAAGGGCACTTTTGGCTCAAAATAACCTTGTGGAGGGCAGTAAGTTGAAGCAAAGGGGCAAAGACAAGAAGCCCGAAGGGAACTTGACATACAAAAAAAAGTGACAAGCAGAAAGAATTCCTTCAAACAAAATGTCTGAAGGAAAACTGAAGAAGAAAAGCCAAGGTTGAATTCCTTCAGACAAAATGTCTGAAGGAATTCCTTTAGACATTTTGTTTGAAGAAATTCAACTATCACATAAAGTCTGAAGGGTAGGTGTCTTTGCAGGGGGCACTTGGTCAAGAAAGAGGACTCTTTTCACTTTTTTGAAGGGTCATTTTAGAGTAACCAAAGGGTCACTTTCTTTTCAAAGTGGACCATTGCAGCATTTTCAAAGGTATTTTTCTAAAGACAAAGGTCATTTTTGAATGCCGAAGGACCATTTCAATCTTTCTGAAGGGTCACTTTCCCTTCAAAAAAGTTCATTTGCAGAAATGCCGAAGGATTATTTCAAAAAAATTGAAGGGCTCTTTCCCTTTAGGAAAGTTCATTGTCAAAATTTTGAAGAGACACTTTAAAACCCTGAAGGGTACCTTCCCTTTAGAAAAGGACCATTTCCTTCAAAAAAAAGTGTCCGTAGGGAAATTGTTTGAGATAAGTGTCAAGCAAAGACCCAAAGTAATAAGGGACCCGAAGGAATTGTCCTAGTGAATGACAACTATATAGATGTCAATTACATGATAAAAGACTAGCTATTAGGATTCAAATGTCCAATGATGGGCTTGTGAATGTCAAATTTGGGGTGGTAAACTAGTTGTTGGGAAGTAATCAAGCTAGAAGAACCTGAAGACATCAAGATGGAAAAGCTCAAAGACCCACCAAAATAAATTTGAAGAATGCAAGCCTAAAAGAGAATTCCTTCGAACAAAATGTCTGAAGGAATTCCTTTAAACATTTTTTCTAAAGGAATTCGCATTACCAAAATCCTAAAGGCCTAAGAAATAACAAGCACTCGAGAGCCCAAATGGTTAAAGATAAAAGGGAAAAGGCCAATGCAAATGGAAATAACAAAGCAAAATAAAATAAGGTAGGTAACCTAGAATGTGTCCATGCAGTATAATAAAGTAAAATCTCAAATGTTCTAAGTGGTGTGACAAGTCAAAGCGTAGACCCAAGGATGAACCAGACTAAGGTAGGTGGCACAGGTGTTATCAGGAGGAATATTAAATGCACTTAGGTGAAATAGTCTCTACCAAAAACCAATAAAAGGATTAGTTTTTGAACTATAGAGGGAAGTATCTTGTGTTTTCACACTTCACCATTAATGCATAGCGAGTTGCACTCAGCATTGAAGAGAGAATGGCCTAGCCAACATAACTTGGGGATGGCCTTGTCAGTTACTAGAAGGAGTATTCCATGCTTTTATAGGCCTAGGGTAGCAAGGGTAGTGACTTGGACATCTACAATATGGCTCTCCCATATGCAATTGGAAGGATACAACAACAACATGGGCTTTTGGTCTCTACAGAAGTGTTAACTCAACATGGGTTTCCATCCCTTGACTTGTCAATTATTTGTTTCCAAGATCTCTATATATTTGTAACTTCTCATTTGAGAAAGGATCTCTCAGCATTTTATGGTGAATCCCCGAAGAAATTTACCTTGAATCAAAAGAAGCATTTTTACCTCCATTTGAGCTTGCAATTTTGCATATGTCTATGGTTTTATCTTATGTTAAGTCATTTTATTTTCATGTTTTTATAAGTTTATGCCAACATATCTAGTGTATTGTGAGTTTTTCTCTTGCAAGTCAACAATAAGTGTCCAGCTCAGCGTATAGGTGCATGTGAACACAATATCCATAGTGTGTCTTAGAGCACCTTTGGTAGTTCTCGCTCCCTATATCTCCATAGGATCCCCTGTTGAAACATTGATGCAGAAAAGGTTCTCATTTGAATGAAGTGTATGTTTGCTTCTCTCTGGTGTAAAGTGTATGTCAAAGTTGAGTAGACCAACTAGTTTGGTTCATCACCACATTATTTAGGTTCTATTTTCATTATTTCTCTCTCTCTTTTCATCCCCCCCATTGTTAGTAGTAAGAAATCCAGGGCCTCAAGGTGCATCAAGGGGAGCTAGCCCATAACCCAGAGATTCATCCCTCATGTTTGCAACCCATAACAAGAAGGATGTCTCCATTGTGACACATGGAAGAAGAGATTTGAGCCTCCATTCATAGGGTGAAATCCATAGCATCAACAATTACTAAGAAGCAAAACCTATTAAAACCCTATCTAAGACTTGATGAAGGAAATATCACTTGAGATCCATTCAAAAGTGGTCAAATAGCCTAGAAATTATTTTATACTTATTGAAGACTCTCCCATGCTCCTTCCCACCCAACTGATATATACTATCACTTATACAGACAAGGTAAAAATATGGTTTTCTATAAGTTTTGACTCATTTTATAGGTGTAGAGAGAGATTGGTGGATGAAAACTATTGGAAGAGGTAAGCTATTGGAGATTGGTGTAGAGAGAGAGATGTTATGTTATCCACTTCATTCTTATATAATGTAATTGATCCTCATCACTTGACACTTGTTTTTTTGACCTTTGAGCTTCACTTCTCTCTCTTCTCACATTTACTATAAATGCACACCATTTTGGCTTTTATAGAGGAATCCACACTTGGTATGGCAAAGCCCTACTAGTTTGATATTGTATTTTGCCTTTGAAATAAATATTTTAAATCTGGTTTTGATTTCACAAGCTATCTTGTCTAAGTGTGTGAAGTGGTGTATAGCAAAAGGTTAAGTGATTAGTATCTATCCTTGTTTTCTCTCAGCTCTTCCATGTTTGATGTAAGTAGTTTCCACTTTAACAGGTCATATAAAGTGTATTCAAGTGAATTTTTATATATTTAAGTGTAAGGAGTAGCATTAGTGTTTTCAATCTGACCTTTTGTTCTCTCACCTTGAGTATCTCAATGTATATCACCTCCATTTTTGAAATACTAATGTTAGAGCAATTCAAGATTTTAAGACTAGTGTTGTGAATCATGTTTATTAGTGCAATTGTATGGTAGTCTAATGAAAATATTTTTGTTGTATCACATTGTTATAATATGTTATTTTCATGTTACTCTCCATATCTTTTCATCCAACCAAACTAGTAGTGTAGGTGATAAGTGTTGTTTCCAAAATCAGCTTAGCTCATTTTGGAAGCAACCCCCTACGAAACTTGTCCTTTTCGTCTCTCGTCTCTCTATCTCATTTTCCGATACGAGTTCCTTAATTTGTTTTCATCTTGGTCAGATCGGGGAGTGGTTACTATCCCATCAAGGCCAAGTTTTCCCTTCCCCTTTTCCTTTTTCTCCTCTTTCCGGAGTTAGTCTCTTTTGCATTTTCCATGCAAGGGCGGCGATTTTCGCTGCCCATGCTTATCCCTTGTTTTTCCATGCAAGGGCAGTGATTTTCGCCACCCCTACATTTTCCATACAAGGGCAGCGATTTTTTCCGCCCCTGCATTTTTCATGCAAGGGCGGCGATTTTCGCCGCCCTTGCACGTCTCGGTTTCCATGCAAGGCATTAATGGCCACGCGCATTGGGTTGTTGGGGTGAGTTTTTCACCCTATATATTCTGATTTGAGCCTCTTTCTTCTCACTGCTTCCTCTCCTCCTCCTACCTCTTGCACCTGGGCACCTTAAGCGACATTTTGACGCACCAGCTCGCGGATCCAACCTCATGGCGTGCGCATTTTCTAGGTAGGGTTTGTCGGTTGATTTATTTCTTGTTTTTATTCCTTCTTAGGTTGTTTTTGGTAGTTTTTAGGTGTTTTTTCCTTTTATTTCCCTCTTCCCCCTTCCTGCCCACAGTTTTTACCACCGTGGCCTCGTGCGGGCGGTGATTTTCGCTGCCCGCATTTTTCTTATCCTCTGTGCGAGGGCGGCGATTTTCGCCGCCCTTCCACACTTTCCTCCGCATTTTCCCTGTGGTCTCCCTGCAAAGGCGGCGATTTTTGCCGCCCCTGCATTTTCCATGCAAGGGCGGCGATTTTTGCCGCCCCTGCATTTTCCATGCAAGGGCGGCGATTTTCGCCGCCCCTGCATTTTCCTTCTTTTTCAGCCAACTCCTGGGATTTTTCCTAAGTTGTCCCTTTCACGCTTTTTCTTTCTCGTTCCTCGTTCCTTTGCTTAACCTAGCCTATTTAAGTGACCTCCCATAGCCTATGTCACTTAAATTGCTCTCCCCCCTCTCTCTCACTCTCCTTTCGACTATGGCTGCAGCACCTTCAGCAAACTCCTGCACACCTGCTCTCGTCCAAGCAAAATCATCCCCTATGATGGAAGTATCTCCTTCAAAGGCGAAGACGATGAAATACAAGTACTAGGGCATCTTCCCGCTCACAGTGGTCACCTCGAATGTCGATGACATTCGAGACACTGAGATCGGCCACGTAGATATGGCCGAATTCCTGGGATGAACCAAAGCAACAAATCCCAGCACTGGGATAAAGAGGATTATTGAGAACAACATCCACCTGGTGGCCGCCTTCCCAGTAGAAGCACATCATGCGGAGTTCATCCTCTAATGCGCACATTTTTACAACAAGGAGACCAGATCAGTCTCAGACGCCAGTGGCAGCATGATCATTCGGTTGGACCCCAAATTTATCGATAAAGTTTTCCTATGTCCACCAACCACTGAAGTAACCCAAATTGACTTCGAGAACGCGCAAAGGGAGTACGACAAAGACCTCGAGAGGGCAAAGAAGGTCATAAACCATAAATGGTTAAAAACCCCAAGGGCCAGTCTATCTAGATGGCCGAAAAGCTTCCCCAGAAGTGACTTCATTGAAGAAGTTGGTGACTTAATCACCCTCCTCAATAGAGTACGGGGCCTCCCGTCCTCTTCACAATTCCATGAATGGATGTATCCATTCATTAAGATCATCCTGCAAGGCAAACAGGCCATCTTCTGGGGGGAACAGATCAGTAATGCTATTCACGAGTAACTGACCAGGGTACAAACTTCTTTCAAATTCTACATGACCTCGTACCTGGTCTACATAGCTGCTGCCATGCGATCTTTCCCAGGTTTAACAATAGAAGGAGATAGGAAGACCACCCCAGTCTATTCATACTATCCGCAGCTAACACTTCAGGGGTCAACATGTCATTTTAGATGAGTGAATGATGCATTCTTTGCCGTATTCCTATGTCTCTTCGATCCTCAACTGGAACAGAAGAGAATATCAGATGAGGCCTGGACAGTAGTGAACAGTTTTGGCTGCATGTTCCTCCAGTTCTCTACATTTTCTTATCTTCAGGTGGGTTTCTACCAAGGATACCCTTATTGCTCCCTAGATTCCCTTCAAATAGGTTGGTCCTAATGGAGCTTTGCCGACAACTGGCCGTTGTGCACTCAAAACAGATGGAGCTTAAGAGACCCGATTTCAAGTTTCCTATCCAGATTGGCAGATTTTCAGTTGCTACATCGACTAAAGCCAGGGTTATGGAAATAGAGATGCAGATGGTTACCATCAAATTATTCAAAAGATGGGAAAAATTTGATTACAAGGGAGTCAGAGAGATGATCCGAAGGAAGACTCAGTTCCAAGAGCCCATGATTGAGGACATCTGGGTGGATATAAGGACGGTTGAAGAGATAAGGAAGATGGACTATTACCGTCTCACGCTAGAGCAGATAGAGTACCTCGGACTTGCTGAGGTCCCTTTAGGGTTGATTGACGATGGGAATGTCGTGAACAGTAGATATCTGATAGAAAAAGTCACTGGTTCCCCTCTTCCTCCAATTACCTAGTCTCAAAAAGAATTGACCTCGCTAAGGAAAAGATTTGAACCAATATTGGCTAACACCAATAGTTGGTTGGCAGCAAAGGGGATCACCCTAAAAGAGTTCATCACAGGGTCAGAGGTTGAATACCAAGCAGAGATGAAGAGAAAGGTAGAAAGCCGAACCAAAAACAAAGATGACGTTCCTTCATCTTCTAGACCTCACAAGCCTAGGGTCGTCTTTGTATCCAAAAAGCCTAGGTCAACACAAGAGCCTGAGGCAGCAGCCGAAGGAACCAAAGAACAAAGCCCCGGGGTACAGGCAGCTCAACCAATGGGGACAGCGGATGAACCTTCAGAATGACCAGGTGTTGGGTCTCCAACCTTGCCGAGACAAGCACGGCCGATCCAGAGCTCCTCTCCTCCTCCTCAATCTCCTACGGTGCCCACTTCTCCTATCTCTCCTATCAGTGTTCCCTCTTCTGGACCCACTTCCCCTTCCAAAGTTGTTTTTGGTGATCCTCAGGGTCCTTCATCAGGTTCACCTCACTCTTCTGCATCCATTCCGAGTTTATCATCTCTGTCTTTTAACCTACCACCAAGCCCTGCACCTGATCCAGAATCAGCAGTTGGTACAGTTTCGCCGGTCACTCCAACCATGACTACTGTCACCACCAGTAATGTGGAAGCTACTACAATGACACTAGTAGAGGCGACTATTGTTGCAACAGGTACTTCTCTTCCACCATGGATGTCTGCTTTCACACCTAAAAGAAAGAAAATGGCCATCTCCCCAGATGAATTCGACTTTGAGAAGATCATACTAGCAAAAGCAAAGGCTCCTAAAAGGCCAAAAATCCTCTCAAGGTTAGTCAAAGAGAAGGGGCAAAAATTTCTAGAAATTGCCAAACCTCCTCAAGATGCAGCCCTTGAAGGTTTTGAGATGAGCAGTTATTCCCTCTCTCGTGTCGAACTTGGCAAAGTTACTCACGAAGGGGCAAAGAGTGACCTTCAGGCAGCAATGGACATTATGGTCCAAAAGTTTGACAAGGAAAAAGAGATGAAGGATTTTTATAAAGCCAAGACTGAGCAGTTAATGGCAGTAATCAGGAGATTCACTATCCCACCTGAAGCAGCGACTCCAGAGGCCTTTTCTGTGGATGATTTAGTCATTCAAAAAGCTGAAAAGACTTATTTAAAGGGGAAAGTAATGGAGGAATATATTGACAGAATGCACAACCAAGGAATCTCTCTGCTATCTGAGGTTGCAGAAAGAATAGGAAAAATGAAGAGGTTGAAAGCTCAGGTAGACGATTTTGTCTCCCTTGTCTCTCAGAAAATTGATGGCTTGGAGAAAGATCTCGACAGATGGAAGGAAATGAAAGATCTAAAAAAGAGTACCCTGATATCTATCGGTGTCATCCCCAACAAAGATTCCTATGTTGAGATCAAGGAGGTGATGATCTTCAGGATTCAGGTACTCAAATATCTAATTGATGATCTCAAAGCTTTCAAGGAAGCTAGTGATAAAAGTGACCTGAGCTTGTTAAACAAATTAGAAGAGCTGCCCTGTGACTTGACCTCCAAGGATCATCAGTTCCTTCTAGCAGATGAAATGATTCAGAATTTTGAAGGGATGATCCAGAAATATTTCAAAGGAGCGTCTTTCTCAATGACTTCAGTAGACAGCATTCTGGATGCTCAGTTAACTTTGGAGAATTTAAAATCCAGGTTAATTGGCCACTCTAAGGCCATCACAGCATTGAAAGACACACTAATCAGATCAAGGGTCGTCTCCAAAAATGCAGTTGCACTGGACAGCATAGGAATTCAGGCATCGATCACCATGTACGATGCTCATTTGAAGAAGTCCGGCGGCAAAAATTGACACTCTCTCTCTCTCTTTCTCTCTTCTTCTATCTTTATGCATTTCTGTTTTGTCCAGAATGCATGCAAATTTTGTAATATGTAATTACGAATAAAATATTTTTGAAAAATATCTAAAAGTCAAAGATGAATCATATTTGACCAAGATATTTTATATTTTATTATTTTTCTGTTTTTGAGGATTTTCTCCCTATATATAATGGAGACCTCATTTGTAAAAGGGGTAGTAGTTTTTGGAAAATTCAATAGCAAACACTCTGCTGAAATTGAAGCAACTTTTGAGACTTTGTGCTCAAACTTGTAAATCATATTCTGTTGAATGAATGAGAAGCAGGTTATTTCAGACTTTGTGTTGAGATTGTCTGTATTGTTTGGGAAGTAGTTTTTATGTCTCTTTCCTAAGTAATATCTTATCCATCTGATTTAATAAGCAAAGTGGGTGTGTTATTATTATCTGAGGGCACTTCTTGAGGGTAGGAGATAGACTTTGTGCTACTTTTACCTTTGGGATTCTTTTACCTTTTGTAGTTTCAGGTGAAGACTTTGTGCTTCACTTTACTCTACGATTGTACTTGTTCCAGATCTGTGGAGAAGCTACGGAAGACTTTGTGCTTGCGTGAGCGTTCTTATAAACTTTTTTACTTCAGGTAATCTCTTGCTCTTCGTTTGATACCATTCCTGAAAGAAGAGGAGTGTTGTTAACTTTAGACCAGAGATTTTTCCTCTTTTGTTCTTTATACATTACTTCTGAAAAAAGAGAAGTAGATGCTGTTCTACCCCCCCCATGTGTTATTTTCTGCTTAATTATATATATGCTTATAGCACATAAATATTGATAGGGAACCTCCCCTTGATGAGAGAAGAGATTTACCTCGTCTAGATCTGGTAAAGCCGCACTCTTCATGGTGTAAATCTCCCTTATGTTGTGGCTGATATCCCCATTTTGCCATCAGTTAGTTGATGACAAAATATTCACCCAACAATAAGCAAGCAAAATTATATCTAGGGAGCTAGCCCTTAAAACTAGAGGTTTACCTCTGCTATAGGTAACCCACAAGTCTAGAGTTAATACAATGTTGCCAAAATCTTAGAGTATCCTTAAACAACCATCTCTAGGGTGAAATATTTGGTGACAATAGTACACATTATGTATTTGATATCTTCAACACATAGGTTCTAGTTTGTTACTCTTGATTTTTGCATTGCCATTATCTACCCATCCATGAAGGTAGAGCCATCCCCTTATTTGAGAGATAATGTGATGGATATATGGTCCATAGTTGGTGTGTACAAGTGCTCATATGATGCTCTCCCTCCCATCTAGAGTATTATACTTGAGACTACACCTGAGATTACATAGTGATACTCGAGTCATGGAGACTCTGCTCAAAGAAGCTTTGTATCATGTTTTATTATTTGCAATACTTTTATGTATAGCTGAAAATTGTAACATTTATACATTATATTTTTACAGTATTGGTTGTAATATTGTATCAGTTGTGGTTAAATTTATACTATTTCATTTATGTTGAGATGCATTAATTATTATTATTTTAGTATTATTCATGATTTCTATATCTATTCATGGTGATCTTTAGCTAAGTGGATTAACTATAAACCTTTATGGTTAACTAATTTAATACAATTAGTTAAATATCACTAGTTAGGTTTCTCATGATGAAATCTATATGTTGAATGTGTGTATTTAATTAAAAAAATTATTACAACATTATGATAAAACTTAGTGAGGTTGTTACAAGTAAAATAAATTTAATATGCATGAATATTATTTGTCATAGGAGGTGTAATCATCTAAAAGTGACACTTAAGTGCTAAGAGTGTTACCTGAGACCACCCATCCCCATCTTAGTCATGGACTTAGTTAGGGCCTATTTAGACACTTATCTAACCTTAATGTAGGCTACACTTGTCCTTAAACATTCCTAAAGTAGTCATAAACCCTCACTTTAGCATCTTATCCCCTAGTGCCTCAGGGTCTACCACCTTGACACTGGCACCATAATTCAAATAGTAGCACCAATGGCACTAGACTCCCAGTTTGGGTGTTATCATCCTTTTCTCACCTTTAGCCAGCAACAAATATTTTTTCAAATCAATAACAATGTAGGATTGGCCTAGACCTATTTTAAAATCTGCATAAGGACTAGAAGAGTATATGTACATGAATTTTAGCCCTTTATCCACTAGATGGAAATTAAATGCAAATAACACAAACTAACTCAGAATAAGTTGTGCATAATTAAGGTTATCAATCCCTATTCTACCCTACTTCTACATATAGTCATTTAAAACCATCCCAAGCTCAGAATACATAGATTTTCAATCTCTAGCATCACTTAAAGCACTCAAATTGGCATCCTTACTAGCTTCACTTGTAGTTGCACTAGCACTTAGGTGGGGAAAAATACAACAAAGTTGATCCTTCCTTAGATTATTGGTATGTAGGCAACTCTCATCATAGTGGGGTGTTGAAGATGTCCAACCTACCCCACTAACATCAAACTTTATTACTTGTGCCAACTAGATGGCCTAGAAATATAGAGGTTTAGGGTTTGCATACAAAATCAATCAAAATAGGTTACCATCAAGGAATTAGAATTTATGTGCACAAGAACAAGATTGGTAGAATCAAACACAAGTACACCCAAAATCTTAGAATAGTTATACATAAAGTACACTAACACCAAAATAAAGACACTAGTGCCATTGACACTACTATCCAATTAGGGTGCTACTATCTAGAAAGGGTTTTGACACCTGGATCTTATTTGTGACACTCATATCAGCTATTATCCTAGTTTGTATCCTCTAGACCTCCCTGTCTCAATCAATTTCTATTGAAATACTTATTTACATTATGTATTACTATTTTTGTGAGTGTCAAACTAGGTTAATTCTATTGTAAATAAGTGGTTGTATTTATCGTATATTTATACCTTGATTTACTATACTCAAACCATTTAACAACCTATGGATTAAACTCTATAAACCCTAAAAAATTAAATCATTTGGTGAACTTGACTTACTTCAAATACTATGCAAACCCTAGTCCTATATGCTATTAGGATTTGTATCCTTCTATTTTCTATGTTCAATAATTAACTCCAAAATCTCAAATCTGATTTATTATTTTATTTTGGCAATCTTTAATAAATTAAATTTCTTACAAGGTTCAAAATATATAACATTTTTTTCTTACTTACAAACCTACAATCGTAGAATTCAATAACTGATTTGATGAAACTGATAAGAGACAATTGCAAGATTTTATTTACAAACATTCAAAAATATAAGATGACCTAATCAATATTGTCCATGAACAACTTCAAAAATCCAATAATGGTCAATCTTCTACTCCCCTAGATAACAATATTGTTACACTTACTTTAGGGGAAACTCAACTTGTACAATAACCCATTTTAACTTGGTAAACTTCGCTAATAGCAACACCTCCTATGGCTAGTTCCTCCTCTCTAGATATACAATCCCTTATGCATGAGATTTATTTTTTTTAGGTTACAGTGTTACAACTTGAGCAAGGTGATACTAGGCCATCACATGCCTTGGATTTTCATGTTCTTTTACATACACTTTGGCACATCACATAGAAATAATCCTTTGCCATCTAGATTTATGGCACCTAAGCTTACTTTGTATGATGGTAAGGGTGACCCAGAGCACCATCTACAAGCTTTACATGTAACATGTTTAGACTACATGTCTAATGATTGGATCCTTACTAAGTTATTCCCATGTAGTCTAAAGGACTATGCCATACAATGTTTTTGTGATCTTCCAAATTAGTCTATCACTGCATTCAATCTATTGGAAGATATTTTTTAGCACACTTTTCAATTAACATTAGTGATAAGTTATCATATGCTCAAGTGGCACAACTTAAGCAAAAATCTAATGAGTCTATTGTAGAATATGTCTTGCGATATAAAAATATATTGGCAAAGATGACTAGCCCCATGAAATATAGAGAACTCCAAGACATATTCAAACATATTTTACTACCAACATTGCATGAAGTTATCTTAGTCAATAATTTTCTAATGTTCACAAATTTATGGCACATAGTGAAAGAAAGGGAAGTCAAGCTTCTCTTTATGGTAAAATTAAAATATATAAGTAGATTAAAGTTAACTACTAAGAGTGATAATAAGCCTCCATACAAAGCAAGGGCCACTAAAAATAGGAGTGATCAAAATCCATAATTAACGCATATTAAAATCCACCTCCTCACTTGGTTTTATCAGCTCCTCCATGGAGAGTTTTTACCAACCTTCCAAAAATTTTGGAAAATGTTTTATAGTAGCTCCTAGAATGCAATGTCATATCTCTCCCTCCCATCAAAGAGGTTGATAAGACATGACCTCTTCCAAAGAGCTATGATTTTAATGAATTATGTGACTATCATAGGGCATCAGGCCATACTACAAATTGATGCATCAGCTTGAAACATAAGATACATGATTTGATAGAGGATAACATCATTGATGTGTGCACACCAATAGAGGCGGCTAAATTTCAACAAATAAAAGCTAAGGCATTGAAAAAGAATTGGATTTGTTTCCAAAACATACAACTAATGAGGCAGGGGGCACTTTAGGTGTTCACTATATGTAGCAAGTATATCCACCACTGGCATCATATCACACTACTGTAGAGGATGAACACCCCATATATAATATCATTCCACTCATCACTTTATCAAAATAGGAGATTGTTGATGATGTTTTAGATTTATATGCACTCTTTGTATGAGCCTTCATAGATCATCATCCTATTCAAAGTGTTATGGTTAACAATGGGCCAAGTATTAACTTATGCATTATCACACTTATATGACATTTGGGTTATTCAAAGAAAGACATTTATTTGACCGATAAAGTTATTCATTATTTTAGTGGCCATGTTTAGAGCTCCATTGGGGAGATTATACTTCCTCTACAAGTTGGACTGGTATGTGTGGCCACTAGATTATTAATAGTACCTAATGTAGGCACATTTGACATGTTATTAGGTAGGCCATGGATACAATAGCTATGGGCCATTCCATCCATCCTGCACATATACCTCAAGTATATACATGATAATTAGGTGTCCACAGTTGAGGGTCTTTCATATGAGTATCCTTTACCTATCCCATAAGAAGCCATACCATAACTCTTAGTTATACTTTTGATCATAGTTTCCATTAGTACACCACAAAGTTTAATTAAACCACTAGTGCAGGTGAGGTCTACTCTTATAGTGTTACCATGCATGCATACTCTCCCATGGAGACCCTTATTAGAGAGACCGCTACATCAGAGATATGTTGCAGATTTTAGAGGGCCTCCCTCTACCTCTTTCCTTTTGAGAACAATGTTATTGAGTTCCTAAGGTTCTTTGAATAGGGCACCCATGCCATCTAAAACATCTTCTACCAGATGGGTCTCTAAGACCCCTATAATTCATAGTACACCCTAGTCAACTTCATATATTCCTAGCACCACTCCAAAAGTAGTGCCATTTATAGATCACTTAGTACAATAGGTTCTAGGACCTTAGTTACATTTTTACACAACACACATGATTATTGTTCCTTTATTTGACACAAGCCACATTGATAGTGAGTCTCCCATTAGACTCATCATTTAGTGTGTTCTTCCCTTATTATACATAGTTTTCTTATTTCTTGCTCCTTGTATATAGTTTCATTTTCATGCTACTTGTACATAGCTTATATCCATTAAATATAAAAATAATATAATATGCAAAAACACAAAACCATTCAAATATTTACTCAAAAAATATAAATTATAGATTATATGCATTGCCATATTTACACTTATATTTTCTAGACACTACATATGATAGATATCTTAGTATAGTCAATTTTTATCATACATACATGTTTTACTTATTCTTAAGTGTTTGAAAATACTTATATGACTCAGGTCCACTACACAAATCTAGATTTTCTACGATCTATGCACTAGGAGCATATACATAGATACGGGCTCCTCATTTGATACATTTACCCATTTGGGGGCACCCTATACAAAATTTTGATTGCCAAGTTACATCTTTCTAAACTCTGCATCACATATTTGGCATTTTTATATCTTGATATTGATCATCCTACATCTATTCAAGCTTTTTTTTTACTACTACTATTTAGACTCAACTTATGTACATTTTTGCTTTTATACAAATTTTTACCACATGTTCATGCATACTTTCATTTCTATTTTTCCTAATTTAGACTTGGTTGTGTCTCTATGTTTCTTATTTGAGGGTGTTTGATTATGTCATTGCTCTATGGGTGTATGATTTGGATATGTACCCATGTCCTTGTGTGTTCTTTCTTGATTATGTATGTAGACTTTTGAACATGTCTTTCTATGTGTCTCTACACTAACCTACTTGTTTTTTGGATATGTAGACATCTGAACATGTCCCTATATGTCTTACTTTATCTGATTCAGTGACATGTGCCCATGTCCCTTGTCTTATGGCCCCTTGGCCTAATTTGTGTGCTTCATGTGTTTTCTATGTATACTTTTATGTATGTGTTATGACCATGACACTTGTCTATTTTTTGTTTCACACTTCAGTTTTAAATGCCATGAGGGACCTCATATATCTCCCCTTCCTCCTTGGGTGCCTTGATAGACATCATTCTCAAATACTCTAGGTAGATACTTAGTTTATTACTCAGATTTGTTGTTCATGTACATTTTTATATCTGTCTTGATAGCATTGTAATTGCTAGATCTAACATACATCATACATTATAAACTTATGCTCAGTTTATCCTACATTATTATATTATGTATGCACATTATATTGGTTTATTATGTACATCTCATATATGCTTTGGCTAACACACATTTTGTAAAGATTTTTCTTTTGAGGATAGTTATTGTACAAGTTTAATAACTCTCCTAAAAAGAGGGAGAATTCACAAAGGTTTGTCATAGAGATCAAACTATTCAAATACAGTTAGAGTAAAATTTTTAGCACACAAACATAATACACATAAATCAATTTTAGGAAAACACAGTAGAAAATAAAGACATAGAGACTAGTTTTAGTTGTACAAAGATCATTACAATTAGAAATTAGTGCCCAAATTGAGACACTAGTGCCACTAATTCTACTCTCCAAGATATGATTCTACTATCTAGTAGCCTCAATTTTAAAAAATTGTAGATTGGCTAGAAAAGTATAATAGGTATAGTCTAGGTTTATATAGGTTTAGATATAGATTACCAGTTTTGGCTCAGTTTAACATAGATTCATATTAGTTTTCTCATATTGGGGGTATCATACATGGCATGATCAATCCTATTTTAGTTTTAGATATTTAGATACAATTTATTAGAACTCAATCCATATATTCATATATCAAATTTAGGGGGCATGTGCATGGCACATTATTTTTATATTGTCACTTATGCACCATTTGATCATATGGAATGCCACTCCATGACATTTTGTATGTTTTACACACCAAACACTATGTTCTAAGTTATATACTATATTGATGCCTTACTCCATATGCAATAGTTGGCATTCTCGAGTGACCTAAAGCTGCATAATATTCTTAAGTGGCCTAGATTTATTTTACATTTCAAATTTTTTGAGTACCCTAGATCCATCTTACATAATTTCAATTGCATCATGCATCTACTACACATGGGTAGGCAATGATGGATTCATATTCTACCTGATTTCTTTAGCCACCTTCATGAGAGGGTTGGACACACCATCATTCCAATCTAAGCTATTCACAGGCCATGATCTACCAAGTAAGGGTGGGAAAAGATGGAGTCAAAATTAGATTGAGTTATTAAGCCACCCACACATGAGGATTGAGCAAGACATCAACTCTATCTAAGTTATTCATCACGTGATGACTATCTACATACACACACATAAGTTGTCACCAAGTTTATGCATTGGTTTGTGTGCCCAATGAGGTGTATACATTCTTTTCCTCTCTCTTATCTCTTTACTAAATTTTGTCTTTGCTTTTGATATCTCCAAATCAAGGACTGATTTATGCACATTTCATTTCCAAAACACACAATAGAGCATGATTCACATAATAAAATCCAAATTCATGAGATTTTCATTTTAACTAAGTCTAGGTATTTTTCCTTTATCCTAGTCATTTCACTTTGTTTCACTTCTAAAATAAAGGGGAAGGGGAATGTAATCATCTAAAAGTGACACTCAGTGTTGAGAGTGTTACTTAAGATAACCCATCCCTATCTTATCCATAGACCTATCTTAGGGCCTATTTAGACACTTAATACAACCTTCATGTGGGCCACATGCATCCCTAAACATCCCTAAAATAATCCTAGACCCTCACTTTATCATCTTGACCCCTAGTGCCTCAAGTTATACCACCTAAAAACTAACGCCATAATTTGGACAATAGCACCAATGACACTAGTGCCCCAATTTGAGCATTATTGTCCTTTTCCCACCTTTGGCCACCAATGGATATCTTTTCAAATTGACAATCACCTAGGGTTGACCTAGACCTCTTTTAAGATCCACACAAGTATTAGAACAATATATATTAATGACTTTTAGCCCTTTATCCACTAGATGGAAAGTAAATGCAAATAACACAAACTAACTCTGAATAATTTGTGCACAATTAAGGTTATCAATCCCTATTCTATCCTAATTTTGCATACAATCATCTATAACCATCCTAAGCTTAGAATACATAAATTTACAATCTCTAACATCACTCAAAGCACTCAAATTGGTACTCATACTAGCTTCACTTATATTTACATCAACACTTAGGTGGAGAGAACTACATTGGGATTGATCCTTCTTCAAAGTATTTGTATGTAGGCAACTCTCATCACATTGGGGTGTTGAGGATGTCCAACCTACCCCACTAACATCACACTTTGCTACTTGTGCCAATCGGATGCCTTAACAACATAGAGGTTTATGGTTTGTATATAAAAATAGTCAAAATAGGTCATCGATAAGAGATCATAACTCATGTGCATAGGAACATGTTTGGCAGAATCAAATATAGGTGCACCTAGAAGCTCAGAGTAGTACTACATAGAAGACACTAGCACTAAAATAAGGACACTGACACCATTGGTGATACTATCCAATTAGGGTGCTATTATCTATAAAGGATTTTGACACTTAGATCTTGTATGCTATACTCAGATTAGCTATTGTCCCATTTTACAACCTTCAAATCTCTAATCTCAGTCAATTTTTAGCTAAGTACTCGTTTACATCATTTATTGTTATTTTTAAAGAGGTCAAACTAGGTCAATTCTATTATAAATCAATGGTTGTATTTATTGCATATTTCTACTCTGATTTACTATACTCAGACCCTTTAACAATGTAGGGCTTAAATTCAATAAACCCTAAAAAGTTAAATCAGGAGGGAACCTCTAAAATATGCAATGTTAGAATTATTTAGAGATCCATTATTGGTTGGAAGAGGTATTTACTCAGAAATAGTTTCCTTCACTAAGGTTTCCTTTTTCACATATGTTAACAAATCTACTACTAAATTTATTTCATTGGGATGTTATTTTATATTTTTTATAAATATAGGAAGACATTTTACCCTTTCTTTATCTAATTAAAAATGGTCAATATTATAATATCTACTAGGACCATTATCATTCGAATCATGTGCAATTTCATCTTTCATATTATTTTTATTTTCATTTACATGTGTATCAACAAAAGGACCATTAACCTTGTTAATAATTTTCACTTTCTATGTCAAATTAACACGAGTACTAAACAAAGGAATCTTTACCAAATAAACTAATTTGGAAATCAATCTATCACTTACCCTAAAGGGGACTTAGATCCAATTTCTTTAGGTGACATAAGATGTAAACATATACAACATGAAAAAAGGACTTACAAAAGCACATAAATAGCTAAGGATAATGATGGAAAATAAAATAAGTGCACTCCTTGAAAAATCATATCTATAATAACAAGAACGGACCTTAGAATGTAAGGGAGAATATAAGGAATGCAGGTCTATGGAAACCCTAGTGAAAATCCTTGGTAGAATCAGATCAAATATGCAATACAAACAACAATTTAACCCTAGAGGGAAAAGGAGTAAGGTTTGGTGAAAGAAAGCACAAGTTCACCAAAATATTAAACCTTAAAAAATATAGGTTCACCTAAATGTTTTGATGAAAAGTGTATTTCGCAAAGGACACTACATTAATCATCAAAATAGAGGTTGCACTAGATAAATCTATTTTGCATATAATCATTATGCACATGCTTAATCTTTGGTCATTTATGTTTTTATAAAATAAAAAAAAAATACATGGAATCATCATAAATGACTGAGTTGCCATTAATTTTTGCACTATATATTTCCATAAAATAATTGTATATGATTCATATGATATTAACTAAGTATATATATGTTTACATGAACATATAGCTAAGCTATTAATTCATGTTACATTGATTATTACAGTTGGTCCACATACATTCCTTACATTATTATTTTTATGCCATAAAATGCTATACTCTTTATACATTAGTTACAAGACATGAATGCAATACTTGATAGTACACATGAGCTTATTACATATGAATATTGAGGAAATATAGTGACAATTTTAAGATATAGAACCAATGTAAAGCAATATTTAAAGCATCCCAAAGTGTAACCTATCACATATCAAACAAAACTCGAATGGATACCTAAGAAACAAGTGAAACTAGATCAAATCCATCCAAAAAATAAATAATTATATTATATCATCTCTAAGGCAAACTATTTTAATTATACGTATGCATGAATCAAGGATACTAATTCAGAGAATAATGACTTATTGACAAGATCTTCTCCTTTTGTTAAGAATGAATAAATTATGCCTCATCATATTATCCATTTTGACACTTCACAACTTGATGGTATCATTGGTTAGCTTTGATTTAGCACTTCATCCTTTATTAAGTATGGTATTTGCATTATATATATATGATCATTGTTTCACAATCGGCTTCAGGGACATTGTGGTGGCATTTTATTTTCCATTTCATATTGATTTGACTTGTCTTGATAGGTCATTTTTATTTGTCTTGATAAAATTTTATGACTTTTATAATTTTTCACTTGGTTTTGGTTGTGGCCTTTTGATCCTCTCTCCCAATAGTCTATTTTTTTAGCATTTTTCTTTTCCTTTTATATTATTTGATTGGTCAATGGATATCCTTGGATCCTTTCTTCAGCATGATCATATGGTACAATTTTCCTCTATATTTCCATGATACACTCACACATTTGTAGGTGACATGAGATTTAGATACTTACATTGAACTGTATTTAGGACCTAGTATTATTGTGTTCATATTGTCCATATATTTCCCATATAGTGTGCAAGATTATTCTAGAACAACATAAAAATAGGAAAAAACATAAAAACATAAAATTAAAAATATCTTTGCCTTTATATTTTTTGATTAAATAGATACACATTGATTTATATCAGGGTTATCTACACGTGATAGAGGTTTACATATCCATTACTACAAACAAGTTTATTATGGTATCTTGTGAGATGGATGTAGGATATACAAGTTACATGTAGTCATGGATTTACAGATGCTTTGCAATCTTATTAGGCCCACACCTGGGGGAATTCTCACATTGGGGGCATGCCTATACTAGGGTCATGGGTCTAAGGTTTTATCTTTCCTAATTTTTATTTTCATGTAGAATATTTATATTATTGTTTATATGTATCTTTTTGTAGCTTACATATTGTGTATTTTGTTACAGTGATACATTGTACTACCAAATATGATTGGTATACGATTACATTATGTTTTATCATGTTTTCCCTATGATTTCCCAATTACTTGCATGCATGTGATTTTTATTGTCTTATTGTGTATGTCATTTATCTTGTATGTGTTGTCCATAGAGAATTATCTAGCCGTTATGGTGTGTCATGTGCTTATAGGTTACATTTTTGGCTTCATGGTTGCATTTACTATATGTGTGGTTACATGATTATGTATTATTAGAGTATATGTAGGGTAATGTGGGACAAAAGTGGGGTCTTAAAGTGCAACATTTTTTTGAAATTAAAAATACTTGAACTTGGAGAGGCATTTAGAGAAACTAGGACAAAGAATTTTATAATAATGTAAGAATATGAATTGTGGAATTATGAAATCAATTTATAATTTTTTTTAAAGTACTCAATCGAAAAAATTATGTGAAATTGATGCATTTTTTATAATGTGATAGTAGTTTTTAATAAGAAAGTAAGTAGGCTACATGTGTACAGACATGTTTTTTTTAGAGTAAATAAATGAATTTTTGTATGAAATTATGTATATGGATAGAGGAAATATTGAATATTGTTGAGAATATTTTTTCTTTTTTTAATACATGTGTGTGTTTTAAATAATTTTACAAGTCAATAAAGTTGAAAATTTAAAACTGCGAGTATATGAACACAACTTTTTGACTTTAAATTCATAAAAATAGATTTTTTTCAGAGTATAGCCAATGATGTGTAGATTGTTCAGATATAAGTTTTATAAAAAATTTATCAATGATGAAAAAATTATTAAACTATTTATAATGATATATGTATGAACCATAACAAAGTATGTTAAGTATAAATTAAAAAATAATTAAAAACACACACATTCATAAACTACATTCTTCTATGCCTACTCATATGTGTCCATAAAGATGAAAAAACACACAAATTTATAAAAAATCATGTTGGTTGATATATGACAGGGTTTTAGAGTAGGTTCAAATCCCCAAACCTAAAACTAATCTAATTTTGGAGGGAAACTCAAAAATGTCAAAGCAACATTCTTAAATAGGTCACACACCATTTTTAAAGAGTGTACACCCTTCTGTAAAGGGTGTGCACCCTTTTGTAAAGGGCATATGCCCTTCTATAAAGGGTGTGCACCTTCATTAAATGCATATTTCCATTGAAATATATTACTTATAAGGGTGTGTGTGCTAATTAAAATGACACACACCCTTTTTAGTCCATAAAAAAATATATGCAAACACTTATGTTTACAAAATTTACTCTATCATTATGTATTTTACAAACTTTGAACTAGTTTTAATAGCTGAGAGTCTGGAAATTATTCATTTACTTTGTCTCAATTAATATTAACTCATAATTTTTTGTGCAATTTTTATCTTACTTGGATGTAAAAGTGTAAAGATAGATCATGGGGTCAAGTAGTCACCGTAAAATACCGATTAAGGAGATAACAAATGAAAAAAAAAAAAAAAAAAGAGAGAAAAAAAGATAAGTAGATAGTAGAGCATCTATCAGAGTTAAACATACTTATTCCATACCAAGTAATATTTCAATTAAAAATAGCGGGCCTGATTCCATGAAATTTAATTTAGATACATCTTCAAATGAAATAAGAGTTAATCAATTCTTGTTGAATGATGAAACTAAATATGTAAAACATCTAACTAATGAATTTTTATTAAGTGATGAAACACATGAAGAAACACAATATAATGAAACATCCATCCATAGTGATTTTTTTAGCATATGATAATGAACATCACATAATGACCCCAATTGATCTCTCTCCTAATGAAGAGGAATTTACTTCACCTGTAGATTTTAATGTTAAAAAATAATTGAATATCTTTTCTATGATTGAAGTGATAACATTATTAAATTTATAACATAATTTAACTCATGCACTTACACCTCCAAGGATAATCTGATAAACACCAAAGCATTTGATTAAAATAGATGAGAAGATATTAAAACCTACGCAAGGTAAATTTTTAACAAGAATAATTAAATGTCATGCTCAACTTCTATGGGACTATGCATTTGAGAAGAAGACCTATATAAAATGATGTCAACTATTTGTTCAGTTGATGAAAATGTAAAAAATGCGCCCTATGATGCATAAATTAGGGTTAATAACAAGTAATCCAAAGAAAAATAATAATGCAATAGTAAAGGATCTAAGTAATGCATTTCATGTAATAAGCAATAAAAATTGAAAAAAAGATAGTAATGTAGCAAGACAAATAACAACAAATTCTATAGTGAGTAAGTCAACATCTAAAGGTTGATTTCTTAGTCAAATAAGTGCAGCCTTGAATTTGAATAGGAAAATTGTAATTAAAGTCATAAAAAGAAGAACAATGCTCGATGACCCTTTGCTTACAAATTTTTGGACATTTAGTGGTAGACTCCCATGAAAATACAAGATATTAGTTGAAATAACAAGACATTTGATTTCAAAAAAAACGCATGACAACACAAGGGTCTCACATAATATAAATTTTGTTGTTAAAAGAAGAAAAGGTTAAAAAAATTGTGAGCCACATGTAAAATATTTATTGGACATGACTCAAATAAAATTTTATAAAAAGTTTATTGAAAAATTTAATGGTCAATTGATAATTAGCCAAAATTCAGTTAAGATGTGCAAGCCTTTTTACATTAAAATCAACTAAACATGCACCACATGTTATAGGATCTACATTTAATTTACTATGTATTTTGACATTTTTTGTTATATATGTTTTATTTTACGTATTGATGATATTATGCAGGAATGTATGGTGGTTTATCCACCTAAAACATCAAGAGAGCTAATCCCATATTTTTTTTTTCAAAGAACTGAGAGACAATTTTGTTTGCCAAAGATTTTTAATATAGAATATGTAACACTTGTGGTGATTTGTCACATTTGACCAATTGTATACACAAATAAATTTCACATGAATCTGGAAAGCAACTAGTTGATTTTAAGTAGTAAAAATATAAAAAGTAAGCATTAAAATATGACAAATATCATAAAGATGTGAATTAGTTACAACCCAAAAATTTGTATTTGATTTCATGTTTGAATTCAAAAAGAATATTATCTACCAATATTTAAGACACACACACCAATTAAAATAGTTAGGTAATAAATTCAAGTCTTTTAAAGACAACTTCTCATTTGGGACCATTGTTTTAGTTCTAAACTTTGTTAAAAAATACACACTAAAACCACAAAATGAGATTCAATATCAATACTATAATTCAATTCAAGTTGGAATTTTTATATATATCACATTTAGACACGCCCCTAATAGCATATAGGACAGTATAAATATTTTAAGGAATGATCACTTTTACGTGATCAATAACAATTTGCATTCTCTAGATTTTTCCAAGGTTGTTTTGAGATATTTTATAGAAATATGAATGCAAGAGATATCATGTTAAATACACACTACATTCGGTCAAACAATTGTTTAGGATAATTTAATAATTCTTGAATGTTTTACTAGTTAAACAAGATGCATAAAAAGAGTGAGGTACAATAGTTTTGGAGTTTATTTGAAGTTGGGCATGGCGAAGGGGACCATGATGGTGCGGGTGCAGGTGCATGTGTAAAATTATCCTTAGAAAATAGTAGGAAAAGCACAAGGATGATGTTTATTTGATTGATGCTACAAGTATTGTGGCTTGGTGTAATGAAAAAAAAGTCATGGATCAAATAATATTCTCATGTGCAAAGATTTTTTTGGTTAATGGAAGAAGAAAATAAGGTAATGTATAAATATTGTAGTACATTGCTTGGATTGAGTGATTACCACTCATCCAAAGCTCATATTTTAGTTCATGGACTATTTATACTAGGGATATGGCATGCTTGTGTTTGGGTTGTATTGAATTTGATTGTAATGAATGTGAGTCAAAATAATGGGTTGATGAAAAGTATTGTAGACCTCTAAAGCCTATGACGATTGGTCATTCATTCTAACCACTAGGAAATCATGAAATGGAATTAACGATTGACTTTGACCATAGCTCAGATCTTATGCAACCATGTATAATTTATTTGTAATTTAAATTTCATTTTAAATATTAGTGATATTTTACTTTGTTCCAACATGCCCTTGAAAATTGATTATACTTTAAATGTAGAGAAATTTTTCGTAGTACTTGCACCTGAGAATAATGATGAGAGAACAAACTACTACTTGTCTCATTGCGTACACACAAAAAAATAACTACAATTGTCATGGATGGAGAAGACCTAGTTTATTCTACTGGATTTGTGGTGGTTACAAAACTTTGGATTCGTAAATACTTTAATAAAATAAATAAATTAATGGTTATTTGAGGACTTTGAAATGAATAGGGTGATACTTCATTATTCAAATTTGGTTATCGTTACAAATATTAAATTGATCAAATTCCATAGAAATCCTCGCAAATTTTTTTGTGGACAGTTCATGAATTCGAGCATGAATTGGTTCTTGAAACACTTAAAAATAGAGTTGATCATGAAGCTACATTGGATTGACTTGGTAAGGTTAATAGTCAATGTAAGTTACATTTTGAATTTGTAAAGTCAACTTATTTTATTTAGTGTAATTTAATTTATAATCATTTTATCATTATGCATTTATTTTTGTTTTAAATCATTATTAATATATTTAATGTAATTATTGGTACTAGATGAGTTTCCATCTTCACGTGGTTGGTGTTGTGAGTAAAGAAGATTATCTTTTTAAAATAAATATAATCATAAAAAATAATATATGTTGAGTAGATAAGTTTATTTTTCATTGCAAGTGGAAGATAATCCTCTATGGGTGCTCCGATCATCCCCCATCCAATTGTAGGATCTTATGGTTTGTCTCTACCCCTCACAGTTTGTCTGCAATGATTACACAATACTTGTTCTATTTTTCCTCTTAAGAATGAGAAAATCATGTTCATGGGTGCATCCATCCTCCTACAATTCTTGACTCTGAGAGATGAAAAAGGGTGGATGAAATCCATTCCTATGTTTATACACTCATCTAAACATGTTTGTGAAGAGGATTCATCGATTGGGTACGCGATTCAAAAGTTGTGGGTTCTACTAACAAACTTTTGCTCCCCAAAGTAAGATTTTATTGCGAGAGAAAACGTGACACCATTTTTCCCTTATTGAGAGGGGAATATAATCCTCCATGGTGTGCTTAGATGAATCCCTCATTTAAATTTAGGAGTTACGTTCATCTCTACTCCTCATGGTTTGCCTGCAATGGGTGCACAAAATTCATTCTATTTTTTCCCTTAAGAATGTGAAGATTCTCTTCAGGGATGCATCAGACCATCTATGATTTTTTACTCCAAGGGATAATGGAAGATGGATGAAGGTCATTTCTATGTTTATATTCCCATCCACATGTCTTCATGAATACAGTTTGTCAATTAGGCATACAAGTCAAAATTTGCTCATTTTACTAACCAACTTTTGCTCACTAAAGAGAGATTTCGTTACAAGAGAAAACATGATTTCATTAATTACTCATTGCAAGAGGGATATAATCCTCTGGGAGGTGCTCATAAGATTCGTATATGTAATTTTAGGAGTTGATGTCTCATCTCTAACCCTCACGATTTTCTTGTGGTGGTTGCGCAAAATTCATTTCATTTTTTCCCTTAAAAACTACAAGATTCTCTTAAGGGATACATCTAGTTTCTTATAAATTTAAACTACAGGGGTTTATGATGAGTGGACAAAGGCCATTACTAATTTTATACACCCATATGAACATATTCGTGAAGATAGTTCATTGATTGGGCTTGTGAGTCAACAATTGTGCATTCTATTGACCAATTTTTGCTCCCTAAAGAAAGATTTGGTTGAGTCATAAAACGTGCCATTGTTTATTCCTCATCATCAATGGGAAATAATCTTTGATGGAGTGCTCAAAGGACTCCTCATTAAATTTTATGAGTTGACTATTTGTATCTACCCCTCGCGATTTGACTGTAATGGCTACCCAAAGTTTATTTCATTTTCCCCTTAAGAATGTGAACATTCTCTTAAGGGAACATCCATTCACCTAAAATTTTCGACTACAAGGGGAGATGAAGTGTAAAATAAGGCCATTATTGAATTTATACACCCATAGAGATGTGTTTGCAAACATGGTTCGTCAATTTGGTTCACGAGTCAAAAGTTGCACATTCTACTGACCTACTTTTGCTCCATAAAATAAAATTTGTTTGCAAGAGAAAATGTGATACCATTCCTCCCTCATAAATATTGGAATATAATCCTCTATGAGTTGCTTAGATAACACCTCCATGCAACTAGACAAGCTTACGATTCATCTCTACCCCTCGTGGTTTGCCTACAATAGCTGCAAAAGTTAATTCTATTTTCCCCTTAAGAAATACAAGATTCTCTTAAGGGATGTGTCTGACTGCCTGCAAGTTTCAACTCTAGGGGCTAAATAAGGGTGAACAAAGACCACTCCTACATTTATAGGCCCATTCAAACATGTCCACAAAGATGATTCATCGATTGGGCTCACGAGCCAGAATTTATGCATTCTACTAACCAACTTTTGGTCCCTAAAACAAGATTTGGCTATGAGATATGTCTTCCTTTCTTCCTCGTCACGATTGGAATAGAATCATTTTGGGGGTACTTAGAGGACTTATACATGCAAATTTGTGATTTGATGGTTCATCTCTACCCCTTAAGAACTTGAAGATTCTCTTAAGGAATTCATCCCCCTGCCTACAAATTTAAACTCTAAGTATCAATAGTGTGTAATAAATAAAATTATTGAGTTTATATGCCTATCTAGATATGTCTGCAAAAAATGCTTATTGATTGGGCTTGTGAGTCAAAATTTGTACGTTTTATTGACCAAAATTTGCTCCCTAAAACAAGATTCGGCAACAAGAAAAAACATTTCATTATTTATTCCTTGAAAATATTGGAATATAATCCTCTAGGGGGTGCTTAGAAGACTGTCGTATGAAACTATAGGAGTTGACGGTTCCTCTCTACCCCTCATGGTTTACCTCTAATGGGTACACAATTTTTTTCATTTTTCCCCTTAAAAACTACAATATTCTCTTAAGGGATGCATACAATCACCTAAAAGTTTCAACTTTGGGGGCTGATGGAGGGTGGACAAAGGAAATTATTATGTTTTTATGTCAATCTATATGTGTTTGCGAATATGGTTCATCAATTGGGCTCACGAGTCAAAAGTTGTGCATTCTACTAACCAACTTTTGGTCTCCAAAACAAGATTTGGTTGTGAGAGAAAATGTGCCACCATTTATTTCTCATCGCGAGTGGGAGATAATCCTCTAAGTGGTGATTATAAGACTCCCTTATGAAACCATAGGATCTGTGGGTTCATCTCTACCCATCACAATTTTCCTGTAATGGTTACACAAAGTTTGCTTCATTTTTTCCCTTAAGAACTGCAATATTATTTTAAGGGATTCATACGACTGCATAAAAGCTTCAAATCTAGAGGGATGATATATGGTGGATGAAGTTCATTCCTATATTTATACACACATCCAAACATGTTTGCAAAGATGCTTCATGTATTGGGCTTGCAAGTCAAAAGTGGTGCATTCTACTAACCAACTTTCAGTTCCCAAAGTAAAATTTCATTGAAAGAGAAAATATTTCTTCAATTCTTCCTCATCATGATTGGGAAATAATAATATATAATTTGATTATAGGACTTTCACATGAAATTTTATGAGACAACAATTTATCTCTACCCCTCACAATTTGCATGAAATGACCATTTAAAGCTTTTTCCATTTTTTCCCTTAAGAACATGAATATTCTCTTAAGGGATGTGTTTTCCTACGTACAATTTTTGACTCTAGAGGTTAAAAAATTGTGGATGAATGGCATTCCTGAGTTTATACACCTATGAAAACATGTCTGCAAAGATGGTTCATCAATTGGGCTCGTGAGTCAAAATTTTAGTGTTCTATTGACCAACTTTTGCTCCCTAAACCAAAATTTGGATATAATAGAAAATGTGTTGTTATTTCTCCCTCGACGAGAGTGGAAGATAATCCTCCATGGGGTGTTCAAAATGATCACCTATTTAATTGTAATATCTAATAGTTTGTCTCTACCCCTCACATTTTGCCTGCAATGACTATGCAAAGTTTATTTCATTTTCCCCCTTAACTACAAGATTCTCTCAAGGGATGCATCTGAACACTTAAAGTTTTGAATCTATGGTCTAAATGAGGCTGGACTAATGTCATCCCTACACTTATACTCTCATCTAGATGTGTTCATGAAGACAGCTCGTTGATTGGGCAACTGAGTCAAAAATTACACCTTTTACTGACCAATTTTTGGTCCCCAAAGTAAAATTTGGTTGTGAGAGAATGTCTTTGTTTCTTCCTCATAGTGAGTGGGAGATAATTATCTAGGAGGTGCTCATAGGATTCCCATACGAAATTTTAGGAGTTGATGGTTCATCTCTACCCCCACGATTTACCTGCAATACCTGCCCAATGTCTTTTTCCATTTTCCCCCTTAAGAGCGTGAAGATTCTTTTCAAAGATGTGTCTTCTTGTATGCAAGTTTACACTCCAGGGGATGATAGAGCGTAGACGAAGGAAGTTATTGCATTTATATTCTCATCCAAATGTGTCTGCAATGACGGTTCATCGATTAAGCTCACATTTGAAAATTTGTGTTCTACTGACCAACTTTTTTTTCTAAAGTAAAATTTTGTTGTGAGAGAAAACTTGCCGATGTTTTTCTCTCATTGAGAGTGGAAGATAACACTAGGGTATGTTTAGAGTACTTCCCCATACAACTTTAGAAACTAACATTTTGTCTCTATTCATCATGGTCGGCCTTTAACTATTTTCTATTTTCTTGTAACATTGTGGTGAATCAAGCTTTTATTTAAAAAAGAGTTGATTTGGAGCATTGTACACAACAATTTTGTGAAACAAACCCAGATTCCCAATCATTTACTTTTGTCAAAGCATCCCAAAGAGATTTATACCTCCAAGATCAAAGCCACAATTGCAGCAAGAAACCACAATCATCAAAAAGTAGTAATTGTGGGTACAATTCAATTCACGTCTTTATTGGCAATCTATAATTCTGGTCAAATTTTGTAGCTTCTTTATTCACCAAATAATTTTTTGATTCTTTTTCCTTGATGTCTATTTTGTTTTTCATTATTTTAAGCCTCCGATAATGCATTGGTAGTTCAAAAATTAGGTATTTCTCTATGAACTTTATTTGTCAAGTTTCAAGCATCTAAATCTTAATTTTAACTCAATTCATATCTATATGTATTACTATATTTATATAAATTTATATTGTTCCATAATTTCACATAATTGACTTAATTTTAATCTCTCTTAAGTCACCTTTTTGTAACACACACACACACACACACATTTACAATATACATACATACACATGTATGTTTGTGTGTGTATAACGTACACATGTACACTATACATACAATGGATGTGTGTACACTAAATATGATGCCTATACATACACATTTGTGTGTGTGTATAGTGTACACACATTGGATGTGTGTACACTAAATGTGTATGCTTATACATACATGTATGTGTTTGTATAGAGTACACACAGACATGTATGTATATGCATACACATGTTTGTATAATGTGTATAATCTATGCGGCATACATGTGTATGTATACACACACATACACAAGTGTATGTGTGAGTATACACAAACATGTGTAAGTGTATAAATGCACACATGTATGTATATAAATGTGTACACACATACACTTGTATATGTGTGTGTGTGGGGCACACATGTATGTTATGCATACATGTGTATATTACATATATAAACACAAGTAGGTGTGTGCATGTGTATGTATACACACATACATGTGTTATTATGTATGTTATGCATACATGTGTATATTACATATATACACACAAGTAGGTGTGTGCATGTGTATGTAGACACATATACATGTATGTGTGTGTACATACACATGAAACACAAACATTCACACATGTATCACATCTATGCATGGATATACACGATTATACCTATGTTGTGTATGTGTATATCATATACATGTACATATGATGCACAAACATTCACATATGTATCAAATATGCATGTATATACACATATATACCTATACTATGTGTGCATACACATACTATGTGGGTGTATATATGTTCATATGTGTGCACATAGAAATGTGTGTATACACGTTCACATATATAGACATTGTACGCATATACATATATACATGTATGAAAAACTTCAAAATGTCTCAATCTTGAGGCATCTATCTTTGATTTGTTACATAGTTTTGCCCATTGAAAAGTTCCACGTTGATTAACAACTCCACCTTCTCTACAATTTTTTCTTTGAGTGGTGACAAGATGTCGTCAATCTAGCTTTCCCATTGAGTCATGCTCCAAAAAATATTTCTAGAAAAAAAGAGGCTCCATACTGCAGCTTATGACCAAGATATTTGGACTTTTTGATCACCTTCACCAAGCAAGAAGAAAAACTACTCTATAATGTTCAAATTTAAAGTCAATCAATTTTATGAACAAACTCGTGGACATTACACTTGACCATTACCCTTGATTGCCATTGTAAGTTACATCTCTTGACGTAATAAATACACATACTCATGTATACCCATACATATACAAAGCCACATTCTAGTGAATCAATTAACACCACCATAGAAGTGAAACGGCTCCTATCTAACTTATGGAGGCTTAAATATGTACTTAATTTTAGCATCAATATTCATCGATAAATTGCATCTCCACAAAATACTAACAAAAAGCTGTACATGGATTTTTCATAAATTATTAAATTTGAATGCAAAGAGTTCCTTGCATATCTGCAATCCCAACTAGTCTAAACATGATTGTTCAAATTTTCTTGAGCTCAACAAATTTCCTACAATAGCAAGTACGAATACAAAATGCTTTTGATTAATATCATTTGCCAACCGTAGTTGTAGAAACTTCGAAATTACCCAATGCTTTTGACTGGTTCAATCCTTGTGATATTCTAATTACACGGCCCAATAGATACATGGAATTTCGACTTTTGAAAAAGTCCCATAAAATGGAAGTATTGCTCAGCAAAACAAAGTCTGGAGCATCCAGAATCTCAAAGGGGGCTTTTAAAACAGTCTTACACCATTTTTATGGATCTGTAAACATGATGTAAACTGGATGGATAGCCCTCACTTTTGTTTTGGATTTAATGGAAATAGTAGATGGGAATATGGACGAGCTTTTTCAGAAGAACAAGACCTATTCATTTTAAGCTCAAATTCAAACTTGAATAAGCAGCCCTAGTATGCATTTCTTCTTTATGTAATAAAGAGACTTAAATTAAGAACATTGGTTTTGGAATTGGATAGATCATTATGCTATTATAAGTTCTGAAATATAAGACTGGAGGCCAAGTGTTAAGATTAGTAGCAAAAGAAAAGCAAAGTCATTGCTTTCTTCCTGAAACTGTCTTCTTAACTGCACCTATGGAAACTAGTAAATCGTCAAGAGAGGACAATGTTTTCATGTCATCTGGTGGAAAGTAGCTGGCAGCCCTCCCTAAGAGGGCACTTAGATAAACAGGGCCCACATTGGACTTATCGCTCACAAGATCATCCAGAAATGCAAATGCAGTCTTCAAATCAGATCGACTAGCAGACACAGGTGCAGCAAAGTGGGCTGGAATGATTTTCTTGAAAGGCCAATCAGCTACAATGCGATCAACCCAATCCTTTACCTGCAAAGTTCATAAGCCAATGCATATCAGGCATGAATTGATTCAATGTTGAAGCATTAAGGTCATTTTATCAATGCATAAATACCAGTTAATTATTGCAATTGAGCTGTAAGACATTTGCGTTGTTTGAGCTACTACTTTTATAAATGTGTTCACTATTGTTAAAAAGAGACTAACAACAATATGATTGTTGATGCATGTATTCTATGAATCCCTCTTTATGTCCAATAGAGGCATATTCTATGAATGCCTGTGTGTCCGTTAGAGGCATACTTAGGCATATATAGGTGTAGTAGTGGGCATAGGCGCCAATGTGTGTGTACATGCTTCATTTGGAATGGAGATAGAGAAAGGACCTTCTCCGGAACTTTACTGAAAACTAATGTTTTGACAATTGGAGAGACAATGAGTTTCTGAGACATCTGTGTAAACGTCCTTTTTGGTTCAAGCAAATTTGAAGGAGCTAAGAAAAGTATTTGAAGAACCATTCTCTCCCAACCTGCAAAGTATTTGGAAATATTTTCTGTGAATAAATGAGGATGTGGAAAGGAACAAAGCTAGAAGTAAATCAAGGAATATCAAAGTTAGCACATCAAAATCATGAAATACCACGTCCAATTCCATACCTAAATGATAAGTAATCAGATATACATCAATACACATTACTATTTTAAAAAGACATAATCTTAAATTCTTCAATCTTCTGCAAGCCAAACCAAGGCTTATTTCTCATGACAAAATCATTACTCAAGATAGTTCAATCATCAATCACATTGCATTAAGAATTACAAAGGCGGCCTCAAGTAATAGAATCAAATTTTAAATATTGTGTCATAAGGAACTTGTTGACCAATTTTGGTCCTATAGGCCAAAATTAGGCACCCCTCTTTCCTTTTCCTTGTAGGGTCTTTTAGCCCAGGTTCTGACAAGTTCATCCCACAGCTGCCTTGTGGGCTTTTCTTTGACAGGTCTCTTTCCATGAAAAAACCAAGTGTTTCCTCCTTCTGATTGCCAAGTGCTTTGGGTCCGGCAAGCAAAGGTTCGACTTGAAACCCATTTTAATCTTGAAAGCCTAATAGAGCAAGCAAGTTACTTCGGAGGGCCTTTTATCAGCAAAACAAACTAAGTTCAAAGGGCCAGGGGTCTTTTACAAAAAGTCCAAAGGGTAGATACCCTTGCGGAGGGCACTTAGGTGCCAAACAGGGCCTTTGCATTCTTCCGAAAAGTGACTTAGAGGCTGGGAAGCCCTTGCGGGAGGCAGGCAATCGACAAAATGGACCTTTACAAAAGCCCGAAGGGCAACTTTGAACTCAAGGTGTCCTTGCGGAGGGTAGATGGTCGAAGCAAAAGGCCAAGGTAGAAAGCTCGAAAGGGAAGATTTCCTTCGGAAAAAGTGACAAGCCAAGAAATGGATTCCTTCGAACAAAATGTTTGAAGAAAGTCCATGAAGAAACTCAAGGAACAAATTTCTTCGGACAAAATGTTCGAAGGAATTCCTTCAGACATTTTGTCCGAAGAAATTCACCGAGTAAACAAATTCAAGGAAAGACGCTAAAGGCACGAATTCTTTTGGACAAAATGTCTGAAGGAATTCCTTCGGACATTTTGTCTGAAGAAATTTGACAAGACAAAAACCCGAAGGGTAGGTGCCCTTTTGGAGGACGCTTGGCCATCAAATGAGGACCTTTCCATTTTTCCAAAGGGTCACTTTCCCTTCGGAAAAGTCCGTTTGCAAAAAAAGCCGAAGGAATTGCTAGAGGGTAGTGACGGGCCCGTGAACGTCAAATTTAAGGTAGCGAAAGAGCCGTTAGTTTTCAAATGGTGACAGGCCCGTGGACGTCAATTTTATGGTGATAGGATAGCCGTTGATTTTCAAATGTTTAATGACGAGCCCATGAACATCAAATTTAAGAAGATGGGTTAGCCGTTGGAGAAAGGCCAAAGAACAATTCTTTCGGACAAAATGTCTGAAAGAATTCCAGAGCACGGGCCCTAAGTGTCATCAAAGGTGGGTGTCAAAGCGGTGAGCATAATGAAAGGAATTCCTTCGAGCATTTCGCCTGAAGAAATTAGAAAGGACAAGAAGCCCGAAGCAAGATTCAACAAACCAGCGAGAAAGGAGCCCCAAGTAGGAAAGATAGCCCCCAGGAGCTCGAATTGCCAGGAAAAAGACAAGAAGTAGAAGAAAAGAGAAAAGCAGAGCAGGTAATCTAGAACGCGGCCACGCACCTATAAGACAAACGCTCAGAACGCTCTAAGTGGTGTGGCAAGTCAAACACAAGGACAAACTAGACCAGGCTAGGTGGCACAGGAGGTGTCGATCGAAGAAGTAAATGCTTGCAGATGGAATAGTATCCATGAACAACCATTAAGAGGGTTGCGCGAGCTTTTAAGGAGGCAGCCCGATTTTTCTTGTTTTGACATTAACAAATAGCCATTAAGAGGAGTTATGGGAGCATTCAAGGAAAAAGCATGGCCCAAACGTGGTCGTTCGAGGAGCAAAGCGACCCATGCTTTAGCAGAGGTGTTTAATGCAGCTTGGGTAGCAAAGTCAATATCTGGGACACCTACAGTATGGCTCCTTCAGACGCATTTATGGGAAGATGACAACATGGGTGATTTCCTTTTGCCGAGGTGTTTAATGCAGTATGGGCCGCCTGCTCTTGAAAGGGTCAAGGGTCTTTCTCCAATTTGGATATATATTGTAACCTCTCAGCTTTGTAGAGGGATATCTCTCACTTTTGTATGGCGAAGCTCTGACAAAATTTGCCTTTAATCAAAAGAAGCGCTTTACCTCCATCTGATTCTTTACACTTCTACATATGTCTGTGTATTGCCTTATGTTTAGTCATTTATTTTAATGCTTTCATAGGTCGATGCCAGTGTATCTAGTGTATCCAAGATCTTCTTCTACAAGTTAACAAGAAGCGTCTAGGTTAGAGTATATGTGCAGGTGAGCAACCATCCAACAGTGTGCCTCTAGAGCACCTATGGTGGGTTCTTCATTATACCTCCATCAAACCCCTTGTTAAAACATTGATGTAGTCTAAGTCTCTTGTTCAAATGAAGTGTCTGTTCGCTCTTTTTGGTACAAAGCGTGGATAAAAGATGAGTAAATCAATCAATTTTGGTGCATCACCATTTTAGTTAGGTTATGCTTTTGCAGTATCACTCTCTCTTTTCACCCCCCCATTGTCAGCAATAGAAATTCAGGACCTCAAGGTGCATCAAGAGGAGCTAGCCCTTAATCTAGAGATTCATTCCTCAAACTTGCTACCCACAGGAAAAGACATGTCTCCATTGTGTCGCGTGGAAGAAAGGAGCTAAGTTTCCTTTCAAAGGGTGCAATCTACTGCATCAACAATTTTTGGCACGCCCAATGGGACAATTTTTTACGTCCTGTGAAGTTTCAGGCTTGGTGTTGGTCCCGTTGCAACAAAAAGTCCAAAAGAAAGAACTATAATCCAGCATCTGGCAACTCCATTTTAAGAACTCGGTCTCTGGTTAGTGATCAGCCTGGCATCCCATGCCTAAGGCCAGCACAAGATCTTCTTCTAAGGGTGTTCCTTTCGAATTTGTTGAGCTGCCTTTGAACTAGGCAAAGAGGCTAAGGTTTGCGACGACTCATCCTTACACAACAAACAAGTTTCTCAAACCTGCCATAAAATACACCTACACAAGAAGACCCAGGGTAAACCTCGTCACAGTCATGGCTTTACCTTTTGTGGCCTTCAATGGTTAGAGTCCTTTGAACCTTCTGCAGTATGACCCAATCCCAGGGACAACCCTTAAGAGTGTTCCTCCCTTTAGTGGAGAGGGGCCAATCACCGCTATTGAGCATATCAGAAACATAACCAACCTCTGCAACATCCATAATGTCACTGAAGAAAATGTAGCCATTAGGTTACTGGCCTTGTCCTTTAAAGGTAAAGTTTTGGACTGGTATGAGACTTTGCCTATGAATTTAGTTAGCTCATGGAATGAATTAGGCACCCTCCTGACAAATTGATTTGGAGAGAAAAGTGACCATTTGTCTCTAACTGAGCAATTGACCACTATGAAAAGAGCTCTGCATGAATTTATGCAAGATTTTAACACTAGGTTCCAAAAGACTTGGACAGAATCCCCATTCTAGTGAGGCCAACCCTAGGCTATGCTTTCCTATACTACTTAAAGGCCTTGAATAGCGACATTGTTGTCATGATACAGTCCATGGGTGGACAAATTTTACCCACTACTTATGAAATAGCCATAGCTGCCGAAAATTGTTTGGTGCAAGCAGGGAAGATAGCCCCTAGACCCCATATGCTGTTCTTTCCTGATCTACGACCCTCAGCTCAGCTTGTCGCGCCCACTTTAGCTTCTCTGCCTAGTGTAGAAAGGCCGGCTACTACCCCTGCAAATGACCTCCACGAGGTTAAGAGTTTACTGCAGAGTGTTACCAACAACTTAGTGGCCCTCAAGAGGCAACAGGCTCAAAGCTATCGGTCGAATCAAGGGTGCCAGCAGTTTGGGCAGATAAATAGACCTTCTTTCTAGAATTATAATCAAGGGCAGGGTCAGATTATCCAGGTTAGACCTTATCAGAGTTATAATCCAAGTGCCCATTTATCGTCCAAGGCTCTTGTCCCCACTCAAAATAATTTGGTACAGGAACAACATAATTGTCCACCCCTGGGGTATGGTCAAGAACAGGTTGCTTATGCTAATGAGTTACCAAATCAATGTATGCACACACAAGGTGATCAAGCAGCCCAATTCTCAAGTCTTGAGACGTCAACACAACCTGGGATGGACAATGGGCAGGCTCAATCTGATTCCACTCTTATTAACCACCTGGAAGGGGAGTTCTATGCAGTCAATTATGTGGGGAGTACAAATAGTCAAGATGATTGTGTTGTAGCCAACACCAGGTCCAAGAAGAGAGCTATGGAGGAAGCTCAAGCAGCTACTCAAGCATCTGTGGCATCTTTTTCATCACAAGTAAACCAAAAATTTCTCAATTACAGACAGCCAGTTGCAGCTTCTGCTCCTCGGGTTGCACCTCAAGTTGCAAATGTCCCTAAGGAGAACTCAAAAGGGAGCAACCTTCCAATAAATGTGGTGGACCAAATGAAGAAGCTCCACATGAATATCTCATTGTGGGATTCCTTAGCAATGCTAGGACAAAAGGATATACTCCAAAAGGAATTGCATGGGCTAAGTGAACAAGCTATCCCAACAAACGTTGATAATGTGTTGATTGTGAATGGGGCTCCTCCCATGGGAGGTCAAGCAAAGAAGGATGAAAAGGTCCCTCCTTTCTATCCTTGATTATTGAATATTTCTTGGTTCATAATTGCATCATTGATAGTGGAGCAAGCACCTCAGTCATGCCCAAATGCATAGCTGACAAGTTAGGATTCAAATATAAGCAAATGACCAAGGGAGTTCTGCAGTTGGATGGATCACAAACCAAGACATTGGGAGTGGTAAGGGGCTTGAATCTAACCCTCCATGCCTGTCCAACCTTCTCCGTTTCCCATGACGTGGTAGTGGCGGATGTTCCCCCTTTCTTCGGTTTTTGCTTATCCAGGGATTTCACGTCCAAAATAGGTGGGTACTTAGCAGCAAATTGGTCTTACATGGTTTTTAGGACCAAATATGAAATCAAAGTGAAGATTGAGTCGGAGCCTATCCACAAAGATCACTTGGAGCCATACTCGCCCAAGGCAGCAAATGTTAGCTACGCCATCATTGATGAAGAACTCCAAGTAGACCAATCCCCGCCATTTTCCCTTGAAGAAGTTGCTGACCTGCTCCTAGACGAATGGGCAAATGACAACTTTGAACATGATCCTTACAAGTTCATCGAAGAGACAAGTCTTGGAGTTTACTGCATGCATGAAAAAGATACTTTCATGCCAAATTTCATGAAGGCAAACCAAGAGAGTTGTGGTTTGTGGCAACTTTTCTTTAACGGATCTAGAAGCAAGTTGGGAGTTGGTGGTGGAGCAATGCTGGTTTCACCTTCAAAGGAAAAATACTTTTCAACTTTCAGGTTCCATTTCTCCTGCACTTGCAACGTAGTAGAATATGAATCTCATGTTCATGGTTTAGAGTGCGCAAGAAAAAGAGGAATCAAAGAATTATAAGTTTTTGAAGATAGCGATTTAATTGTAAATGTCAGAACCCTTCACAGGTTCTACTGCTGAACTTCACTTTTTTTTTGTTTTGTTTTGAAGGTTTTATGAATTTTTTTGTGTTTTCAGGGGGTTTGAACAAAAAAACACATACTGAAAGTAAAATTAGTCTATTGAAAATAAATTTTGAACAATATTGAGACTTTTTTTATTGCCATATATTATTCCATTCACTGAATAAGAGTCCAAGGTCTTATTGATAATAAATACATTATGAAAAAACAAATTCTGATAATTGAATGAACCTGATATGATTGTGATCTGCAGATACCATCATATGTTTACCTCCAAAAGAAGCTGCGAACACTGTCTTCTATGACCAGCAATTCCTCTCTATTCACATGTACTGTAGCACGTCACTATTCACGGTACTGTAGCGCATCACTATTCATGATTACTGTAGCATGTCACTATTCACGAGTACTGTAGCATGTCACTATTCATGATACTGTAGCAGCAAATAAAACCTCTGAAAATAATCCCTTTCAATCAGAAATTAATCTGCAACTCCAGTCTCTTAAATCTGATCCAAACTTCACCAAATTCATCCAATTGAAATCCCAAATAGAGCCTCTGATTGAGACCCCTCAAAATCACCAAGTTCACTGTGTATTTCACCAGCTCAGATGGTTGCTCACAGAAGAACTACGTTCTTCAATGGCTGTTGCAGGTAGAAACTCTCGTTCTCCAAGCAAGTTCAAAACTCCTCAAAAATGTTCTCCAAATGCAATAATCTGAATTAATTTAAAAGAAAACCTTACATCTCCTCAAGCCTGTTCATTTCCTTCAAAAGCATCCTTTATATTAACTTTGAATTTCACTTTTAATTTTCCAATAGCTTGGGCGCCCATTTAATTATAATAATTAATTGAAATATGGCCCCTTCTTCATGATGGTCGACCCCTTCATTAAGTCACTTAAGTTATAACATAAATTTAAATTATAACTCTATAATATAAGCTTCAATTAAATTAATATTTATTTTGGCAAATAAATATTAATATCTCTCTCAATATAAGTCCAAATGACAAGCCGTCTGAAGCCGGATGATAAGTGACTGAGTCTTCATATGACCAGACTATACTGCTAAAAATAGCAGGGGTGTTCCACTGAGTGTCTCCACTTACTAAAAATAGTAAGTCAAGCAAATGGCGTCCAAAAGATCCCGAACGAAAGCCAAACTGGAAAATTCTGACAATTGAAGCCAAGCCATGCCTCAACAAGACCCTATATCCTCTAGATTAGCCTACGAGGGCCACATAATAGGCTAATCTCAAGTATTGAGAGATGTCAACTGGAAGGGGACATTACAGTTTGCCCCTCCTAAAATTGCTTGTCCTTAAGCAATCTCAACTCAAGATGCTGCAAAATCTCCTCACTCTCCCACGTAGCATCCTCCACTGGCAAATCTCTCCACTTCACTAGATATTCCCTAATGGTCCTATTGTGTAGCTGTCTCTCTCTGTACTCCAAGAGACTCAGGTACTAAAATCAACTTTCTCTCATCATCCAAGGGAGGCAATACTGCTGAAGGTACCACACGATGTCCTAACGCCTTCTTGAGGTGTGACACATGAAAAACATTGTGGACCTTACTATCCGCTGGAAGCTCTAGCTCATAAGCCACCTCTCCAACACGCCTAACAATCCTGAAAGGACCATAGTACCATGGCTTGAGCTTCTCTGATCCACTCTTCCTGAGAGTAGACTGTCGATAGGGATGCAACATGAGATATACCATGTCTCCCACCTCAAAAGATCTCTCGGTCCTCTTCTGATCTGCATACTGCTTCTGCTGATTTTGTGCCTTAGCCATATTCTCCTTAAGAGCCCTCATAATGTCTTGGCTCTCCTGCAATAAGTCTCCCGCACTAGGCACTCTACTGTCACTCAGTAGCAAATCAAGAAAACTAGGCGCCTCATACCCATACAACGCCATGAATGGGGACATCTGAATGGTCATGTGGTAAGTGGTATTGTAACAATACTCGCATAAGTATATCCACTTAACCCACGCCTTTTGTTGCCCTGCTATGTAATTTCTGAGGTAGCCTTCCACCCATTTGTTCACTATCTCCGTCTGACCATCGATCTGCGGGTGGTAACTGGTGCTCGGTGTAAGCTCGGTCCCACAAAGTCTGAACACCTCCTACCAGAAGTGACTCAGGAACCGACTATCCCTGTCGCTAACTATGCTCTGAGGCAACCCATGTAATCTGAAAATCTCACGAAAAAATACCTCTGCTACCTGTGTAGCTCTGTAAGTAATGGTGATTCGAAAGAAGTGGGCATACTTCGTCAGCCGATTCACAATTACATATATGCAATCACATCCTTGGGCTTTAGGCAAGCCCGAAATAAAATCCATCGACAGGGATTCCCACTTCCTATCAGGAATCGAAAGTGGCTGCAACAACCCTACCGGATATGTGTTCTCTTGCTTGTTCTGCTGACAAACAGGGCACTCTCGCACATACTGACGAACATCTGCCTTAAGCCCCTTCCATGTAAATCTCTCCCGAACTTGTCTGTATGTCTTAAAGTACCCGGGATGCCCTGCTATAGGTACATCATGGAAAGCTCGCAGAATGGTGTTCTTCATCTCTGACCCTAGGATCAAGAAAATCCTGTTCTTGTAAATGATCAACTCATTTACTAGTGTGTACTTGGTGTCCACAATAGATCCCTCAACAATGCTAGATGCCCATGTATCCTTGGCATACTCTGCCACAATCAGGGGCCTCCAATCTTCTGCAATCTATACCATAGAACTCAGATGAGGCTGGCGTGAAAGAGCGTTAGCAACAACATTCTATGTACCTTTGACATAGGTGATGTCAAAGTCATATCCCTGTAACTTACCCACTTTTGTTGACGGTCATTTAAATCTCATTGTTCTAGGAAATGCCTCAAGCTATTATGATCAATTTTAATACAAAACTTACTGCCCACTAAATATTGCCTAAATTTGGCCAAGGCATGCATTATGGCCAACATTTCCTTATCATATATACTGTAAACCCTCTCTGGTCCTCTGAGCTTCCTACTCTCATAAGCAATCGGGTGCTTGTCCTGCATAAGCACCGCTCCAATGCCCTCACCAGAAGCATCACATTGAAGCTCAAAAGGCTTCGTAAAATCTGGCAGTGCCAACACTGGACATGTAGTCATAAGCTCCTTGAACCTCACAAAACACTCCTGTGCCTCAGGAGTCCAAATGAATGCACCTTTTTTCAACAAATCCATCATAGGTGCTGCATGGCTTGAATATCTATTGACAAATCTGCGATAGAAACCACATAACCCAAGAAATCCTCGCAGCTATGTAAGGTTCTCAGGAGTAGGCCAATCTATGATAGCATGGATCTTCTCAGGATCCATCTGCACTCCCTCTGCACTGATAATATGGCCTAAGTATAACAACTCAATCATCCCCAAATCACACTTGGATTCCTTGGCATACAAGGACTCCCTATCCAAAATGTTGAGAACTGTATCCAAATGAGCCAAGTGCTCTTGCCATGTCCCGCTGTAGACCAATATATCATCGAAGAAGACAAGTACATATCTCCTCAACTGTGAGTGGAAGACCCTATTCATGGTGGACTGGAATGTCGTTGGAGCATTGGCTAGCCCAAATGGCATAACCACAAACTCAAAGTGTCCACAATGACAACGAAATGCGGTCTTCTCAACATCTTGCTCACGAACTCTAATCTGATGATATCCCGATCTCAAGTCTATCTTCGAGAAGTAACAGGAACCATGGAGCTCATCAATAAGCTCATCTATACGGGGTATGGGATATCTGTTCTTAATAGTCCTCTTATTCAGGATCCTGTAATCTATGCACATACGAAGAGTACCATCTTTCTTCTTCACTAGAACAACTGAAGAAGCAAATGGCGACTTACTTGGTCGAATGTGACCCATAGCAAGCAGCTCCTTGATAGTCTTCTCTATCTCATCCTTAAGCCGCTTTGGGTGTCGGTAAGGAATAATCACGACGGACTTGGCGCCCTCCTCAAGCTCTATGATGTGCTCAATACCCCTGTCTGGAGGTCTCCCTGGTGGAAGGTCACTGAAAACCTTCCCATGCTTAACTCTCAACTGCTGAATGTCAGGATGATACTCGGTCTTATGCTGCCCCTCATGTGTAGGCATCAAAGTACACTCGGCGGCCCACTCAACCATGTCATGACACACAAGTCTCTCCATTCATCGGAAGGAAATAGTCCTGATGTTACTGTCTCGGATGGCCTTCAGTATGAGTCTTCCCATCCACCTCGAACCGGATCTCCATGTCTTTAAGGCGAAGTATAACTTCCTCAAGAGAATGAAGCCACTTCATGCCCAAGACTATATCAATATCGCCCATATTTACCACATAATAATCAGCCTTGAATTCATAATTATTCAGGCACAAAGGAAGATCCTTAATCATACGGTCACACTTGAGAGTGTAACCATCAACCACCTTAACCCGAATGCCCTCAAACTCTTCGGTTATAAGCCCACGCCTCTCCACAAATCTGGCATCAATAAAATTATGGGTGGCACCTGTGTCTAAAAGGGTGATAACCTTTTGACTAGCCAAAACTCCACGAAGTCTGAAAGATCCCTCCTGCTGTATGCTAGACAACCGTGCCTCCTGGAGCTGGATCTCTGACTCTGCCTCCACCTTAGGCTCTGAAGCCTCTGACTTTGACTCCTCATAACTCTCCTGCTGTCCGGAATTTTCAGATTCCGAATCCTCATAATAAGCCCACATAACTCTATTGGCCTTACCCTTAGGCCGCAAAGGACAATCATGGTTAGCATCATAGGGACCTTTGCAGTAGAAGCAAAGCTTCTTCCTGCGCAAATCATTAAGAGTCTCACGATCCAAGGGTGTTGCTGATTTTCCCTTTGAATCACTCTTAAAATCATATTTCTCTCTATTTTTATTGAATCCCTTGTTGTCCTTAAATGAAGAAGTACTCCTGGAATTGGACTTGCTAGATGGCGCTGCAAGTTCCATGCTGCGTGCCTTCTTCATCGCTTCCTGTAGTGAAAGAGGATCAAAGGCTTTTACCCAACCCTTCAATGGTTCGGATAATCCCTTAGTGAACAAAACAACCAATCTCCTATGTGAGATATCTGGCACCATAATGGATAGCCTCTGAAAGTCACTAATGAAATACTCCAATCCGCCTATCTGTCTCAACTGTGCCAACTCCCTGAAGTAGACTTCTGGATCCTTCTTATCAAATCTCTCTACCAACCTGTCCACGAAATCTTGGTATGAAGTCACCTGGTTATGCTGTAGGGTAACCATCCCATGGTACCACCAATCATGTGCAGCTCCCTCTAAATGTAGTGTGGCATATTTTATTGCCTCCACTTCTGTCATAGGTCTCAGTGCCAGAAAAGTGTCAAGCTTGTGAATCCAAGCCTATGATGTCATCTTGCTACTACCATCAAAAGTAGTCAAAGAAAGCTTGCCTGTAGCCCTCTTCAGCTCACTATTTTGACCTCTAGGCCTCCTATCCTGTCTGAGTGACCTGTAATGCGCTCTCCTCTGATTGACAAAGCGTTCAAAGGTCATCCTCTCCCAAACCTGAGGAACTAATAATTCCCATTCATCATTTGCAGCCATGAGTGCATCTGCAAATATGGGGTCTCCTGCCGCCTCCTCTGTCAAAGCTTCTTCTGGCTCCTCCAGAACAAATGTAGGGCGTGTAGGCCTATCAGCTGTTCTGGAATGGGTCCACTGTGGTCTCTGATTACCTGTAGCACTCTTGTTATCTCCCTGTTCCCCATTCTGTCTAATAGGTGGGTTCAACCTTTCTACCATAGTAGTGAGTGCCTGTAATGCCTGCACCATTTGCTGTTGCCCTGTAACCATAGCACGGAAGAAATATCTGGTATCCTGATCATCATTATTCTTGTTGCCTCTGGGTGGGCTACCCTCATGCCTGTCACCCATGATGATCGGCTGTGGTTCTAAACCCTGTTCGCCTTCAAGTAAGGCTCTCCTGCGTGTATAATACCTGTGTGAACCAACCTCCTCTGGCGGCATGTAATAACTAAACCCTCAAGATGGCAGGATTTAGCTCTAATACCAATATGGACTGGCCGTCACACCAAAAGTCCCAGGATGATCTGGGTCCTCTTCTAGACCCATATGCCCAGTCACTTCGGACCGTCGAGGCGCCACCCTCTAGGATCGCGATGCTGTTGACTCTTACCGACTGGCCAGGAACCCGTCCCGACCACCGAAGGAACGTCCGGGGGGGCCCAGCACGGATCATCACAGACCACCGCACCCAAAAGGTCTCGACCTCGAGACCTAGGCTCTGATACCAATATGGACTAGCCGTCACACCAAAAGTCTTGGGATGATCTGGGTCCTCTTCCAGACCCATATGGCCAGTCACTTCGGACCGTTGAGGCGCCACCCTCTGGGATCGAGATGTCGTTGACTCTTACTAGTTGGCCAGGAACCCATCCTGACCGCCGGAGGAACGTCCAGCAGGACCCAGCACGGATCATCACAGTAAACAAGTTGAGAGGTCAGAACTCAACCAAGAATTCCTTGCTCAAGTCTTACAAGCACAGGGTGTGGGACCTAATGGAAAGCTTCACTGCTTTCAACATCATTTCCATCCCAAGAGAACAAAACAAGCATGCAGATAGACTAGCAGCAGTTGGTGCTCAGTTTGACATTCCCAAGGGAATAAGTCAAGACAGAAATCAGCACCATTTAAAAGTGATAATAAGACCCTCCATACCAGACAATGTCATCAAGTGGCAAGTGTTTGACAATGACCAACAAATGGCATTTTTCTTATAGAAAGAAGCTGAGTTCGCTTCTAGGAATCAATCCAAGTTGCAGCAACAATACGAAGAACAAATCGTTCAGCTGAAAACCAACAGACTTCCTAAAGGTTTGGTCACTCTTGAGAGCATCTTCAATGAGGATGACCAACTCAAGAGCGAAAAAGCAAGCATGTCAATCAAGAAAGAGAATTACGAAAGGGTAGAGATATTCAAGGATAAGCTGCTTGCACTTGGGAAGGTATGTACAAATGAGGAAAGACATTCTTTCGTTCTATTATGCCAAGAGTTTGCCGATGTATGGTGATTTGAAGGGGTTTGACCCAAGCTTGGCCCAACACACCATTGAGCTGGAAGAAGGTGCCAAACCCATCAAGCAAAAACAAAGGCCAATCAATCCAAAGATTGAGCCTCTCATGAGGAAGGAACTCACCAAACTGATTTAGTCCAAGATCATCTTTCCTATCAAACACTCTTTTTGGCTGGCCAATTTGGTCCCCGTTAGGAAGAAGAATGGGGAGATCAGATTGTGTGTTGATTTCAAAGACCTTAATAGAGTCTCTTTAAAAGATCACTATCATCTCCCAAGTATAGAGCAGATTCTCCAGATGTTGACAGACAGTGAACATTTCTCCCTCTTGGATGGGTACTCCGAGTACAATCAAATTCTGATGCAAGACAGCGACCAATACAAGACAGCCTTCACCACCAAGTGGGGAACTTTCACCTACAGGAAGATGCCATTCGGACTGTCAAATGCTAGAGCTACTTTCCAACGAGCTATGGATATGGCTTTCCAAGGTTTGATAAATGACATTGTGCTGGTTTATCTTGATGATGTGACAGTCTTCTCCAAGGAGGCAGGACAACATTTGAAACACCTAAGGCAAATCTTCGAGAGGTGTAGAGGGTTTGACATCTCTCTCAACCCTAAGAAATGTGTGTTTGCTGTCCATGAAGGCAAACTTCTGAGTCATGTCGTTTTAGAAAAGGGCTTGACCATTGATCTGGAAAGAGTGCATGCCATCTTAGCATTGTCCTTGCCTAAACACAAGAAGGGCTTGCAAAGCTTCTTTGGAAAAATAAACTTTATTAGGAGATTCATCCCTAATTTTGCTAAACTGGTCAAGCCACTAATGTCCATGCTGAGGAAGGACGAGATGTTCACATGGACAGCAAGGAGGAGAGATAGCTTCGAAGGTATCAAACAAGCTATCGCCCAGGCTTCCACCTTGACTAGTCCGGACTTCTCCAAGGACTTCAATCTCTACACCTTTGGCAATGAAGAGGTAATCTCTGCTATGCTCACTTAAGCGAATGGTGAAAATTTGGAACAACCTCTCGCATTTTTTAGCCAGGGCTTAGAGGGCTATAAGGTTAGTTAGGTACACATATGTTGAGAAGCAAACACTTGCAGTCATACGAAGCTTGAATAAATTCAGACATATGTTGTCTAATCGCAAGATTCACATCATGATGCCACATCCTAGTGTAAAGGATTTCTTGCTAAGCCGTAACTTGAACGAAAAGAGGGCAGGGTGGATCATCAAGGTAATAGAGTACGATGTGGAGATCAAGACCACCAAGCTAGTAAAGGGAAGAGGGCTGTGCGAACACCTCGCTACAGACCTCAAGGAGCCGAAGGAAGGTGTTTTGATACTCCATGATGAAGCTGCAGCGGAAGTACCTGCAATCATGAAGAACTGGGCCCAAGACATGGCTCATTTTCTTCGAACTGGTGAGTGTCTGCAAGGCCTTGATAGAACTAAGAGGAGATATTTCAGGCTTCAATCTCTTCCTTATGACCTGGTTGATGGAGTGCTATTTAGAAAGGACTTTTCAGGGGTACTCTTGAGATGCATCGATTCAGATCAGGTCGACAGGGTACTGTCCGAATTTCATGATGGACTAGCTGGTGGTCACTTTGCTCCTAAGCCCACAACTGCAAGGATTATGAGGGCTGGCTACTTTTGGCCCACTTTGTTCAGAGATACTTATGCTTGGATGAGGAGATGCCAGAAATGTGCTCTCTTTGATGGAAAACAATGGCTAGCTACAATGTCTCTGCAACCTATTCAAGTGGAACAACCGTTCATGCAATGGGGTTTAGACTTCATAGGGATGATCAACCCTCCTAGTGCTGGCCACGAGTGGGTCTTGACCGCTACAGATTATTTCACGAGATGGGTAGAAGCCGTCGCTTTGAAGGAGGCCAACGGGAGTTCGGTCCTAGACTTCTATGAAGGCCTAGTGACGAGATTTGGAGTCCCAGCTACAATCATTTCGGACAACGCATTGGCTTTCTTGGAAACGAAGACAAGCGAGTGGGCATTAGGATACAACATCTATCTCAGTACTTCCTCCAACCACTACCTACAGGGGAATGGGCTAGCTGAGTCCACCAATAAGAACCTGATCAGGATCATTAAAAGGACAATGGAGGAAAATCAAAGGACTTGGCATGCCAAGCTGAAGACAGCCCTATGGGCAGACAAAATCACTCCAAAAAGGGCAGTTGGCAATTCACCATACACACTTGTGTATGGAAGGGAAGCTAAACTTCCTATTTCACTTGAATTACCAGCCTTGGATCTTGTCCATCAGCTATAATTGAAAGAAAGCAACAGCATGGAGGTCAAATTTTGTGAATTAATGGAGCTTCAGGAGGCAAGAGACCAAGCCATGGATGCCATGACAAGCCACCAACAGCAAATAAAGCGACATTTTGACAAGAAATCCTCGTCGAAGGACTTCTCAAAAGGTGACATTGTCTTGAAATGGGATGAAGATCGAGCTAAACTTGGAAAGCACATGAAGTTCGATGCCTTGTGGAGTAATCCATATGTCATCACCCAATGCAAGCAAAATAATGCATTCCAACTATGCAAGTTGGATGGTGAAGAACTACATATCCCAGTCAATGGGATATATCTTAAACATTGTCACTAACTTTCTCTTGTTATGTACATAATTTCCTTGTTTTTTTTTCTCGTTTTCCCTAAGTGCTTTTATGCATGTTTGTAGTTTTTTAGCCTTGTGTGTGTTTTCTTTACCATTTGGGATAGAATCTTCATTGGTTCTTATGTTTTTCAAGGTTATTGCCAGCCTTTCAAGCTATACCCTGACTCCATGCCCAATGGACCTTTAAGCCACCAGTCTTCTCAAGTATAGCAGGCATGCTTCCCCTGTGAATCGCCAAATGTGTTGACCAATTTTGGTCCTACAGGCCAAAATTAGGAACCCCTCTTTCCTTTTCCTTGTAGGGTCTTTTAACCTAGGTTCTGACAAGTTCATCCCACAACTGCCTTGTGGGTTTTTCTTTGACAGGTCTCTTTTCATAAAAAACCAAGTGTTTCCTCCTTTTGATTGCCAAGTGCTTTGGGTCCGACAAGCAAAGGTTCGACTTGAAACCCATTTTAATCTTGAAAGCCTAACAGAGCAAGTTACTTCAGAGGGCCTTTTATCAACAGAACAAACCAAGTTCAAAGGGCCAAGGGCCTTTTACAAAATGTCCGAAGGGTAGGTACCCTTGTGGAGGGCACTTAGGTGCCAAACAAGACCTTTGCATTCTTCCGAAAAGTGACTTAGAGGCCGGCAAGCCCTTGCGGGAAGCAAAAAATCAACAAAATGGACCTTTATAAAAGCTTGAAGGGCAACTTTGGGCTCAAGGTGTCCTTGCGGAGGGTAGATGGTCGAAGCAAAAGGCCAAGGCAGAAAGCCTAAAAGGGAAGATTTCTTTCGGAAAAAGTGACAAGCCAAGAAATGGATTTCTTCAGACAAAATGTCCGAAGAAAGTCCATGAAGAAACTCAAGGAACAAATTCCTTCGGACAAAATTCCTTCAGACATTTTGTTCGAAGAAATTCGACAAGACAAAAACCCGAAGGGTAGGTGCCCTTTTGGAGGATGCTTGTCCATCAAAAGAGGACCTTTCCATTTTTCTGAAGGGTCACTTTCCCTTCGAAAAAGTCCGTTTGCAAAAAAGTTGGAGGGTAGTGACGGGCCCGCGAACGTCAAATTCAAGGTAGCGAAAGAGCCTCTAGTTTTCAAATGGTGACAGGCCCATGGACGTCAATTTTATGGGGATAGGATAGCCGTTGATTTTCAAATGTTTAATGACGGGCCCATGAACGTCAAATTTAAGATGGGTTACCCGTCGGAGAAAGGCCAAAGAACATTTCTTTCAGACAAAATGTCCGAAAGAATTCTAGAGCACGGGCCCTAAGTGTCATCAAAGGCGGGTGTCAAAGCGGCGAGCATAATGAAAGGAATTCCTTCGGGCATTTCGCTTGAAGAAATTAGAAAGGCCAAGAAGCCCGAAGCAAGATTCAACAAACCGCCGAGAAAGGAGCCCCAAGCAGGAAAGATAGCCCCCAAGAGCCCGAATTGCCAAGAAAAAGACAAGCAGCAAGAAAAGAGAAAAGCAGAGCAGGTAATACAGAATGTGGCCACGCACATATAAGACAAATGCTCAGAACGCTCTAAGTGGCATAGCAAGTCAAACACAGGGACAAACTAGACCAGGCCAGGTGGCACAGGAGGCATCAACCGAAGAAGTAAATGCTTGCAGATGGAATAGTATCCATGAACAACCATTAAGAGGGCTACGTGAGCTTTTAAGGAGGCGGCCTGATTTTTCTTGTGTTTGACATTAACAAATAGCCATTAACGGGAGTTATGGGAGCATTCAAGGAAAAAGCATGGCCCAGAACGTGGTAAGAGGCAGCCTTGTCGTTCGAGGAGCAAAGCAACCCATGCTTTAGCAAAGTTTTAATGCAGCTTGGGCAGCAAAGTCAATATCTAGGACACCTACAACATGGCTCCTTCAGGGGCATTTATGGGAAGATGACAACAGCATGGGTGATTTTATTTTGCCGAGGTGTTTAATGCAGTATGGGCCGCCTGCTCTTGAAAGGGTCAAGGGTTTTTCTCCAATTTGGATATATATTGTAACCTCTTAGCTTTGTAGAGGGATATCTCTCACTTTTGTATGGCGAAGCCCTGACAAAATTTGCCTTTAATCAAAAGAAGCGTTTTACCTCCATCTGATGCTTTACACTTTTGCATATGTCTGTGTATTGCTTTATGTTTAGTCATTTATTTTAATGCTTTCATAGGTCGATGCCAGTGTATCTAGTGTATCCAAGATCTTCTTTTGCAGGTTAACAAGAAGCATCCAAGTTAGAGTATATGTGCAGGTGAGCAACCATCCAATAGTGTGCCTCTAGAGCACCTATGGTAGGTTCTTCTTCATTATACCTCTATCAAACCCCTTATTAAAACATTGATACAGTCTAAGTCTCTTGTTCAAATGAAGTGTCTGTTCGCTCTTTTTGGTACAAAGCGTGGATAAAAGATGAGTAGATCAATCAATTTTGGTGCATCACCATTTTAGTTAGGTTCTGCTTTTGCAGCATCTCTCTCTTTTCACCCCCCCCATTGTCAGCAATAGAAATTCAGGACCTCAAGGTGCATCAAGGGGAGCTAGCGCTTAATCTAGAGATTCATTCCTCAAACTCTCTACCCACAGCGAGAGGAATGTCTCCATTATGTCGTGTGGAAGAAAGGAGCTAAGTTTCCTTTCAAAGGATGCAATCCACTGCATCAACAAAACTCACAAAATAACTGTGATTATGACAAAAGAAAACTTTACCAAGTCCCACTTTCCAAAAGTGCTTATAATGGTCTGTAAAAGCCAGGTAAACTACAAATGACTTTAGTGGTGACCTTTTCAGTTTCAAAATAAATAAATAATACTGTGAAAAATAATCCACCTGTAACAACACATCCTGGAAAAGATAAAGAACACGCATTATTGTAGAATCTAACATCTGAATCCTTTCCTATCTACATTTGAATTCCTGTGGCTTACCCTTTTGTCTCGTCTCTTTACTGTCAACAATAGGTTCATTTGGAACAACTTTCCCTTTGCTCAATAGTTTCACTGCTAAACCGTTCTTAGCTGCTCCTAACAGGGCCTCTCTACTGATTGTTTCTGGTGGCTGCTTTGGTACATAAATCACTGCATCGGTTACCAGTAATGTTTGAGATCTCTTATGGTAAAATGCAACCTCCACATAGGGCCCAATTCCTGCAACCATGTATGAAAATTATACATATCTAATATATCACACAATGTTTCTGTCCAACAATTCTGCATGACTTTTTGTAGAAGCTGATAGGCTGGATGACTAAAACTATGATTCTGATCCAATCCATATAATGTAGCCAGATCATATTTAAAGCTCATTCCTCAATTTTTCTCTATAAATTTATTTTATTGTTGTGACATTCCTTGACCCCAACAATTAAAAATACCTTTGTTACACTAACGAAGCTTTTCCACATGACAGAATGTTTAGCTTTTAGGAAGCCATGTCCATTATCCACAAACTAAAAAGTACTATCATGACATAGCAAGGGCTTTTACTGTGTTCTAAGAATGATAAATCTTTCACTGCATGGAATTGGTAGAAATTTAAAAAAGCTTACCCACTTCAGGAGAGTTCAGAACCTTCTGCTCAATCTCGTCAAACCATGGGGTTGATTTGTCTTCATCATTAAGTGTTTTAGCACGGAATATTCCAAAGAACTCGAGTGGCAAGTTGATTGGCCAACTCCATTGTCTTGGTGCCACCCAAATCTTTGCTTGAGGGAATTTTCTAGAAAATGGGCCCACAAAAACTTTGTGTTCGTATGCAAAAGTGGAGAGAATGATGTGTTCTACAGGAGCTTTCAACTCTTTCAACAGCTGTCACTCTCCAAAACAAACAGCATATGCTAGATTAAATAGTGCATTAATCTGAACAAGGGCATGATCGTTACATCTACACCATTCATCCATAAATATCTAGAAAAAGGAATGTTGAGAACCTGACAATCCTTCACATAAACATATGCCAATGCCTGACATAAGTAATACCAAAGAACCAAATAAGATTAGAAAGAAAGAATAATGTATTTGTCCCATGCCTCAAAGAAAATGACAACGTAAATTTATAAATAACCTACATATTTGTGATAAAACTCTACTCTTATTCTTGCTTGCTTCATTTTTCCTATCTTGCATGTCTTTTTTGCATGCAGGTTATAATTAATAGCAAAACATAGAGTGAGGATCATTTCACAGCCAAAGGCTATTTGGTAAAATGCCAGCAGTTATGTAGAAAGCAGGTCCTTGAATAAACTCTTCATACCCATTCATACCCTTTTCTCGCACCACACTTTGTGGTTAGGGTGCTGATTACATGTTTCAGCTCATGTTGCAAAACTACGAATGCTGTGTAATCCCAAATTTGTGTTAGGGGCACACATGTTTTGGGGGCTGTATGTAGTACTCTAGGGACTTCCTCTATTTCAAGGGAAAGCTTCCATGAGAATCTATTACACAGAAGAAAGTAGAACACAAAATACAATGGTTTTACAATAAAGTATTGGAAATATAAGAAAATATTTACATTTTGGACATTTTTACAAAAGATGTATTTTGGGGTATTTTGCATGATTTTTCACAAGGCCACTTACTATTCAAAATTGGTAATTGAGAGTGAGAAACTAAAGATTAAAAAAGAACATGTTACCTTTCAGAGAAAAAAGGCTATATCTTGGAGTGAAAATGCAGAAGACGACAAAACAATAAAGTTATAACTTTTCTTATCATTTCAGATTTGAATAATTGTAGAAAAGAAAACTGAAAATCAGACTTAGAAGGCAATGAATAATCTTCCAAATTCACTCATACATGCACACCAAGTACATCTGCCAATTTCAGAAACAAGCCCCACACACACACATGCAAAGACACAAGCTTCTTCATTTCACTACTTCAGACAAAGGTTCTGTTGTCACCCTGGAGTTGTACCTTGAATCAAAGACATGCTGAAATGGTTAATCTTCTCTTCAGTTGAAACAATGGAATCTTCTCATGAGGGTGGGTGCCTCAATGGTGAGAAGAACCTTCAGAGAAGGCTAGTTCCTGTAAGATGTATCAATGAGGATCTCTACTCTGTGTTGCAGACTACCATGGAAAAGGAAGAAAGAAACTTGAAGGGGAAATCCTACCTAATGATGGTGATACACCAGAATGTTGATCCACCCTACTTGGAACCTTGAACACTGAACAAACAAGGGAAAAGGAAGACCTTTGATTTCAATTGATCACTATGCATAAGTATTTCATGAGAAGGTTCAATCCAATGACAAAAACGTGAGGAAAAACGATGCAGAGAGGTTTGATACAAGACACTATGCAGCCACCTAACATCCACTTACAGCGTCAGCAAAAGACATATAAAACGCTGAACATGACTTGCATAACATGATAAGCTAGCAACTAGGTACGAATCAGAATTTGGGACGGGAGAAAAATCTACCACATATGCAAATTGTTGAATGAATGTACACTATGCTAGCACTTGAAATCTGAAAGTTCAATCCTTCTATAGATTAAAGAGGTTACACAACTCACCAATGGCAGAGTCTGGGCTTTCCAAGAGAGAGATGGATGATAGGGATAGGCTAAAAAGCCTGCTTAAATAGCAAAATTTACAAGAAAAGAGTAGAAAATAGAAGAGAACTAAAATTGGAAATAACTACAATTGTAGCAAGTCAAAAATGGATGTCTTTGCATGTGAAGCGCTAGAAATGGACCATGTCCTCTTTTGGAAGCTCCTTCACGTGCATAAAACTTCTGGCTGTTTGAAATGTTCAACACTTTGCCCATTTATCATGCAAGACAACTCTATTTCCAGAACGGAAGCATGATTGTTTTCTTAAACATGTTCACTTCGTTGGAGTCACTCACATTAGTCTATGCATGATCTGTGTTCATCTTGCCTTTGTTTTTATTTGTGTTTGTTTTATTCACTGTTCATGCTTATGTTCATGTTCAATCCTGCTTCAGTCTTTGCTCATGCCTCTATTTCTGCGTTTGTCTTATTTCTTGTTCAGTTCTAGTTCAGTCCTCTTGTGCTTACGTCTCTATTCATGCTATTGATCATGCTCAGTTCACTTCATGTTTTCTCTGGCTTTTCTCGTGTTCTGCTTTAATTCGGGATTCGGGTTTTATTTTGGTCGGGCCTCTGTGTTTATATTTTCCTGTGCTTCTATTTATTTCCGCCGGATCTTGTCTTGTCTAGTTACTATCAGGTTTTCGGCTCTCGGGCTTTTGGTTTTCGTCCTTTGGACAAATTTTTTTCGAAGGACTCTCTGTCTCTTCTCTTCCCTGGGGCTTGGCATTTTCTTTTCTCTTTTTTTGGCCTTTGCTTATTCTTTAGCCTTCGGGCTTTTATTCCTTGCTTGTGGCCTTGTCTTTTCTATTGGGCTTTTTGTCCCTCCCGAATTCCTTGTGCCTTTGTTTTATTTCTATCGGGCTTTTCCCCGGGTGTATCCTCTGTTGGGTCTTTTTCTGAATTCCTTCGGACAAAAGTCCAAAGGAATTCGTCTCCTTTGGCTATCTTTCCCCTAAGGGCATGTGCCCTTCGGGAATTTTTGAAATGTCTCTGACACTATGAAAGTGCCCTCCGCAAGGGCTTCTGTTTCCCAAAAATGCCCTTCGAAAGAATGGAAAAGGTCCTCTCGCCGCCTGAGTGCCCTCCGCAAGGGTATGTCTACCTTCAAAAGTACCCTTCGGGCTTTTCTAAATGGTCCTGCCACCGATCAAGGTGCCCTTCGGAGAAACTGTAAACGACCCCTCGGAAGTCTTGCAAAGGTCCTCTTCGTGCTTGAAGTGTCCCCCGCAAGGGCACATACCCTTCGGGGTTTCTGAGAATGACCCTTCAAAAAAAATTTAAGGTCCACTTTGTTCTTGAAGTGCCCCCCGCAAGAAATCACCTGCCCTTCGCAATGTCCAAGACCTTTTCGGGTTTTACAAGTGCCATTACTTATAAAAACTTTATAAGACAAGTCGATGCACAAATCCGCTTCCCTCTGTAGACCAACTCGGGCCCTTGGATTGCTTTTACTTATAAAAGTAAACAAGTAAGACACCCTCGTAACCCTGATATGCACTGTAGACCCTTTGGGTTCTTCGAGTGCTTCAACTTATAAAAGCTAATAAGTAATGCAACATCACAAACCCGATTAACACTGAAACTGCCATAGACCCTTTCGGGTTCTCTAGGTGCTCCTGCGTATTACTTATAAAGCTTACAAGTAATGTTGTCTTGCAAACCCGAATTGCTCTGTAAGTGCTAGAAATGATCATTGCCTGATGAGAAAATGCCTGTACCTGCACAAAAGTGACTTATCCTCGATCTCTCAAGGGTCAAGACCTGGTTTTCAAGGCAAATGGTCATGGTGAGCGAAGTTTTGAATGGTAATGGTGACGATTTGGCCTGTGGGGCAAAATTGTCAACAAGTTCAAAAATAGAAAAATTGTGGTGTATTTCTCAGAATGGTGAGTTTTTCATTAAATGAGATTATTTTTCAATTCTAATCCAACCTTTTTGTAATGGTTATATGAAAAGGTGATAGCCACCAAACTTATTTCAATAAAAAAATCTAACTAATTAATTGTTGGGGCAGCTGTCCATATTCTTCCTCCTGCATCTCGAAAGAGAGCCACATCTTTAGCATTGTGGGAAGCATCCTTGTTGGACCCATTCACCTTAATGACCTCAATGTTTGTCTGGGTTCAATTTTTCTTGGGTGACACTTATTGTAGCATTTGATAAATCCTCCAGTGCGCTAACTTGCAACTGATAAATCCTCCAATGCTCTAACACCTCTTGCATGACATCATTATCCAAAGACTAGCATTTTTAATTTTTTGTTCAGGTGCAATAGCCACCCAACCACTCCTTTTCATCTTCTTCTCAAGCTCCTCCAATTGCATTTTCCAAAGCATTGTAATCGTTAGCAATGGTGACAATTTCTTGGAAATGGATGTGAATAACATTTTTGTCAGGTGTATATAGGGTCTGAATTTCTCCTTAACATACTTGCACATCTTCCTTTGCATGCTCCTTTCCCCATTTTTGGGTCAATAACCCAAGCACAATAATTGCAAAAACACTGTTTTATGCTTCATAACCCTTCTTCACAGTGCACCATGGCAGTTTCTATCTCCTTAAGAGATATATCAAGAAGCTCCAACTTCAACTCATGATTATAAATCCACTCTGCAATGGTGTATGGTACCGCAGTGACTCTATTATCCTGCAATTGCTACTCAAATGTATATCATATCCCTTAAATATCGTATTTGATGTCATTGACTTTTTGAAATTATTTAATGTTCTTTGAAATGTAGTGCCTATCAATGCCATTGCTGCCCGGGGTGGTTGGTGGATATTGTATACACAATATTTTTAAACTTTTATTGATTACTAACACTTTGTATCTTGTAGGAACCCGTTGGGTCTCAATCTCTCTGAGTGCATGCCTTAAGGGGTGCACCGAGAAAGAGGTGGGTAGACCATTGGTGCTTCGTAAGATTGTTGTCCCTTTTGCCACTTGCCATCTATACACTCATCTCCTAAAAACCATTTACTCTAAGCTTATTCTTCTCAGTCTTACCCATTCCAGTCTTTTGCCATACTTTATCCTCCTTGTTCTTGCCTTGACCCGTTTCAACCAGTACTCTGTACAATTTTCAGCTTCTGATTATTATACAGGGTCGACTGGGTCGACCCTGTACTATTTAGGGACATTTTTCATTAGGAGCTTTGTTAGCCCTTCGGCCGACCTAGTGAATTTTCCCCCAAAAACATAAAGAGTCAATTGGGTTGACCCTGTACAACCAACATATTTGAAAGGATTTAGGGCAAGATCTACCTATATATACAAGTTCATGTTCAACCATTTGTAAGAAGAGAAGCGAAGAAGAATAAGTGCGAACGAACATCTGCTTATTGACCATTCTACTTGAGGAATAAAGTTTAGGGTTCCATACTTTCTTTGGAGATACGAATCTTGTCTTGTGGAGAAGTCTTTTGGATGCATAGATAGGTTGTGTAGCCTAGAGCTGATTTGTCTTTGTTATCCTTACATACCACAACAATCTCTTGCAAAACACCTTGGCCAAGGGAGAGATTCAGGCTCGACAGGGTCGTCTTCAAGGTAAGTATTCCTAACTTTATTTCTCCTTTGTAAGAGTAAATAGATAATGCAGTTGTGCTTCTTTCTTCCATGTATTAAGATTCCGTATACATTGATGTGAGTGTCTTCTATGCATGTTTAGTTTAGTTTGTTTTGTTTCTAACCCCCGCTTTGTGCCACAAGCTTTGGTGTGCACTAGATTAGATTTATTTTCTTGTTATTAGAATAAAGTGAACATTAAACCTAGGACTCTTCTAGGGTTGTGTGATTATGTTAGATTGTAGGCTTCGAAACCCTTCCTAGCATGGTGTATTGTGACAAGTGATCCCCTAATCAGGTTTAACGAATCCCCATATTGGTCATGCTCCCGCTTAACAAATGTATCTCCAATCGAAAGTGTAGGTATGCTCTATCTTCTCTGAGCTAGGATTGATTTATAAACATGATGCAGTTTTGATTGCATACATTCTGGTGAACCCAACGTGAACTAATCCTTGCAGGATTTGTTCATCTTATTTTATTTTTTTCATTCTTTTATCATTATTTTTATCATATATCTGTCATACTGGATCGACTCTATCGACCTAGTATCTAACTTCTATGCGCAGGTTTTCAGGTACAAGCTACTGGATTGACCCTATCGACCTAGTACAATTTTTCAGATTTCCAGACATCTAGTCCAGACTACTAGGTCGACCTAGTCGACCCTGTACTTTTTCAAACATCAGTTTCAGCATATTAGGTTGACCCAGTTGATCCTGTACATTTCAGGCACTCAACAACTAGTTTTTGTAAAGCTTGATTGACCCAGTCGACTCAGTTAACAGAATCTGCAAGCATATACCAAGGTTCTTGAACAACAATCTTTATTCTATGCATCTTTGATCTACCAAGGTTCCTTTCTATCTTTCTATCTCTTTCTTTACAATCTTTCTTTTCACAGTTTGCAGTCTTCAAAACTGCCCTTGCACAGTCAACTGAATTGACCCTACCGACCTAGTTTTGTGTTCTGTGTGCTGTTTGAATAACTGGGTCAACTCTACCGACCCTGTTTATTTTCAGACCTTGCTTTTGCAGTATAGGATCGACCCTGTCAACCCTGTTCTGTATTCTATGCATACATTGTTGACTATATCAACATTGTACCTTGTTTCAAGTTTGGAATTAACATTATATGCTAGTAATTAATTCACTTTCTTTTCTTCTTGCTTGCATGTTTAGAATAGATCACACAGCTTAATTAGATGATTTTTCAATTAATCGTTTAGTTTCACTATTTTTTATTTTATGCACACAGCCAAATCACAAAATTTAAACAAACATTTTAACATTTGTCTACCCAAGGTCAACCTACTTGGATTTCATCACCAAAGGGGAAACCGACTTGATACTCTGGTAAATATAAAGTGTGGTTAATGGTATATTCTAGCTAAACACCTGACACCCTTATCGCTACAGTGTGTGAAGTGAGGGGTAGGCCCTAATACCAAGCTTGTATCATTGCCACTATAGTCCCTTTCAGCCCAAACTACCTAAACCATCCTTAGATTGTCAGTCTAGTTCCTTGCTTACAGCCAACTTCCCATCACATTTAAAATCATATTTTAATAATCTAATAAACATTCAGGTTGACAAATTAGTTAGTGTTGTCAACCTAGAGTTGCACCTTGAATCGAAGACGTGCTGAAATGGCTAATACTCTCTCCAGTTGAAACAATGGGATCTTCTCACGAGAGTGGATGCCTCAATGGTGAGAAGAACCTTCAAAGAAGGTTGGTTCCTATAAGATGTATCAATGAGGATCTCAACTTCTACGCTACAAATTGTCTGAGGAAAACGAAAGAAAGAACTTGAAAGAAAATTCTAGCTAAAGCGGTGATACACCTAATTTGCTTGATCCACTCAAACTGAGCTTCTACGAGCATTGATTCAGACAAAGAAGAGACAGAACTTCAACTCCAATTGATCAATACATATAAGTATTTCACGAAAAGGTTGTTTAATGATCTAAGCTTGAGGAAAACGTAGAAATAGCCCTGATGAAAAAGGCACTAAACAGCCACTAATATCCACTATAAACTCAGCAAAAGACGTTCAAACACAGAACGTGACCTGCATAAATGACCAGCTAGTAACTAGGTATAAATCCAGATTTGACAAGGAAGAAGGAAAATCTTTCACTTAGGTATATCTATAACAAAAGTACTTTATACCAGCTGCTGGAAATTGAAAAAACACAGTCCTCTTCTTATTGATTCTGAAAAAAATTATAGCACAAACTTTGGCAGAAGTTTTTTTGCCAAAAGAGGGGATCCCTTATCTAAGGCTGAAAAGCTATTAATATAGAAAATCATAAAAAACCAAGAGATTGGCGTTCAAAAATAGAGAGGGAGTAAAGTCAAACCAACTTAGCGTCTACAAAAGTCTATTTTGTCTTGCATGAAAATTCCTTGCGTTGAAAAAGAAGACAAGCTTCGGATGCATGAAATCTACAAATAGATGTCTTGACTTGAAAACCACTCAACTCCAAAACAAGAGTAGTCAAATCCACTCAAACTGTTGGAACGTTTGAAACTCTCCCCTTTGCATAAAATCAATGCAAATGTCAAATTAAGAATTATGTTTGAACTACCGAAACGTTTCAAGCTTTGAGACAAATGAGAGTGCGTGCATAAAATTTCTTTTGTTTAAGCTTTCCATTGTTCCAATACTCGAGTCCTCATGCAAAGCGAGCCTCTATTTAAGAACTGAAGGTGATGTGTTAGAACGATCAAATCTAGACATGTCTATTCTTCATGGCTGTTACATGCTCTTGTATTCTCGGACTATTTAGGCATGTTCACCCTCTGTATTTGTCTTTTCCACGAATCTTCCCTTTGTTTTCCCTTGCATGAAATCCACAAGTTTATTCTTCCGGGCTTGACTTGGTTCTCGGCTTTTCTGTTCATGCTTGTCTGGACAAATATCCATGATTTTCCTGTGTATTCTTCCTTGGTTATTTACCTGTGTATTTGCTCTTTGGTTTTATTTCCTTTGAAAAGAATGTTCAGAGTCCCTTTAATTTCTTCATTTCCTTCGGATTTTTCTTGTTGACTTATCTTTTCCGAAGGAATCCTTTAGACAAAAAGTGTGAAGGAATTCCTTCGGACAAAAAGTTCGAAGGATTCCTTCGTTATTTTCTTTCCTTTGTTTATATTTCTTCACGCTTTTTGAAGGGCACCCAGGCTTTTTGAAAGGCACCCAGGCTTTTTGAAATTATCCTTCTGATAAATTGTTTGTGTCCTTAGAAACATAAATTGAACCAACCCGAAGGGTACACACCTTTCGGGACTTTTGATTGGACCTTCGTGAAGGGTAGGTGCCATTCGGGTCTTTTCAACTATGCTTTTCCTTTTCCTTCGGACTTTTACTTTGATAATATCCCTCCAACTGTGAAATGGCCTTTGGAAAAATGTGCCCAAATTCTTTCGGACTTATTGTCCGACACCCTTTTGCAGATTCATGTCTCTTGATTTCCTTCGGACAAATTGTCCGAAGGAAATAAACTTTGCACAACTGCCACTTAGTCATTTTTTCAGACTTTTACACAGTCCTTTGAGAACTCTTTCTCTCGGACAAAATGTCCGAAGAAATAGTCCACCTCTTATAACCCAAAAAAATCCTTGGAAAGACAAAATAAATGAACTTACAGCTTGTATGTCTTGGCTTTTGGCTGTACGTGATTCTTAGAACAAGAGAAAAACCCTTTCAAATTGATGTAGATGATGTTTTAGAAGGAGAAAAACCCTCTTAAAACTGCTGCATGTGTCCTCCTTTTGAATGAACTGTATGCTCTATATGATGGCTGTAGGAGTCCATCAAAATTTACATGGCCATAGGAGACCTTTTCGTCATCATTTGCATGGTTGTATTTGTACATTGCATTAGCTGTAATCAAGAAAGATCCTTGGAACCCTCTGAATAACTAGACTTCACCTGGCTGTAGATGGCCACTTGGGTGGCTGTAAATGCACATTTAAGGACCCCAAAACTGATTCACAAGACAAACTTGGCACCATAGCAAAGTTCCAAATAGTAGGGGTGACAATTTGCCCTGTGGGGGCAAAATTGTCAACATTTTTGGTGACTCAACTGGGAAGCATGCCTGCTATGCTAGAGAACTCAGACTATATAGATGCTATTCAAACTCCCAAAGGGTAAACCTGATTTTTGATTGAAAATCTCCTCCTAACCTTGGCTAAAGTAACTTTTCTCCCTCAAAATAAGAAGGGAAAAACACGAAAGCAGGAAAACTAACTACGAAGCAAATGTGCAAACAAGCACTTATTGGAACAAAACTAAATGAAACAACTGTGCTTGAACAACACTTGGAGGAAAGCAAAACAAATAAGGAACCTAGCTAACCATTATAAAGCATGATCTGCTTGGATCAAATAGGAAATTCTTGAACTCACTTCTTTCAAGAGATGGTACAAGTTGCAAAGCAGGATGTTTATTAATCATAACCTTTGATGAGACATTTTCCTTGTCCACCAACTGTATTAGCATCTTCTCAGATGAGTCATCAACAAACCAGTCAACAACAAAGACAAACTCATCAAGTGCCTCCTGATCTTTTTCATATTGCTTGTCATCTACCACCTTGTCAAGTGATACCTCATCTATGCATGGTTCTTGAGTGACCACATCCTTCTTATCGATTGCTGCAAGTTCATGTAGCTCTTCAAGGAGCTTTGAGTAGGCAACCCAAGCTGTACTGTGATCTTGAATAGGTGATTCTTGATCAAATTTTTTGTAAACATGTCCTTCAATAGACAACATATCCATACAAAGTTCTTCAATCCCCTGAAGAGATTCAAGGTACAGCTGCCAATCATCTTTTTGTTCTTCATTTTGATCTATAAAATTAGCTTGAAAGCTATTTGGGTCCTTCCCAATAGGAGATACCTGTAGCTCACGTATGACTTTAATTTGTACCAGCTCCTCTTGAAGTTCCTCTACATCAAAATTAGTCTTCTCACTCTCAACTATAATTGGATGCTCAACTACAGCCTCAAGTGAAGTATCAATAGAAAATTCTTCCTCAAACACACCTGAACCATCCTCTACACACTCTGCAAGAACTTGACCTATAGCTGCAACCTCTTTCTCAATCCTCCAAAGAACAGGTTCCACCTAAGGAAGGGAGATGGTGGGAGGGTGATGAAATTCATTTGTTTGAAAGGAAAAATGAAGCATGGGAGGTCGATCATGATCAGTGTTGATGCAGTGGATTGCACCCTGGACAGGAGGCCAAGCTCCTGCCTTCCACACGCAACAATGGAAACTCCCCTCTTGCCTATGGGCAAAGCAAAACTGGGGGGAGAGTCTCTAGATAAGGGCTAGCTCCCTTCGATGTATCTTTTAGGTCCCGGATTCCCTACTACTAACAAATAAATGAAAAAAGGGGGTGGGATGAAAAGGGAGAAGGATGCTGAAAACAGAACCTAAACCTAAACTAAAAGGTGATACACCAAAAAAGTTGATCCACTCAGCCCAAACATACACTTTTACCAAGAACAAGCTCCCATACACTTCATTTGACACGAGAAATTCTTCTACATCAGTGGGCTAGGGGTCCGTGGATATACAAGAAGGAAGAACTACTAGAGGCGTTCTCAGACACACTATGGCAGTCTATTCACAGGCACCTATACTCCTCTAGGGACACTTCTAGCAGACCTGCAAAAGAAAAGCTCACAATGCACTAGACATGCTGAAATCATCCTGTGAAAGCATAAAGGAAAATGACTTAACACAGAACAAAGGCATAGACACATACGAAAGTGCAAGCTCAAATAGAGGTAAAAATGATATGTCTCGATTCAAGGTAAAATCCGGCAGAGTTGTGCCTTACAAGCCCAGAGGTTTTTTGGGCAGAGCTTTGCCTTATAGGCTAAGAGATTTTTTTTCTAAAATGAGAAGTTTTACAATATATAGAGAAGAGGAAAAGACTTTGGCGACTTCCTACAAGTGGCCCATGTGCGTCCCCAGCATTGAGAAGAGGAAGCCGCTTGATAGATAATGCTGTGTTGGCTCCTGCTTTGACTTTGGCGTTCAAACATTAATGTGAAAGCACGGGCCGCGCCTCTTTTCTACAAACAAATTGCTTCCTTTCAGATATTCACGCAGTTTGTCTGCTCATAAATGCAAAGTGGAGAAAACAGGGCGTGCCGCTTACTGTTTGCGCCGTTTGATGACCACTTGGCAAGCACTATTCCAGCTGCAGGAGTAAATCCTTGAGTCGACACCTCTCTTTGCCACTTGGACTGTTTGTCCGTTTCTGCACTTTGTCTCTTCCTGGTTGTCTCTTTTTGGCTCCTTCGGCCCTCGGGGCTATCTGCTTGGCGAGTCGCTGAGTTCCTTGGGCTCTTCTTTAAGTTTTTCAGAATCAACGGCTATTTCACCGCCTTAAATTTGACATCTATGCACCTGTCACTGCGTTTGAACTTCCAACGGCTAGTTTGCCGTGCTTGATTTTGACGTCTTCGGGCCCGTCACCCCTTGGAATTTCTTCGGCCTTTTCCCTCCCAAAGGGAAGATGACCCTTCGGATTTTGAAGAAGTGTCATTCATTTTGGCCAAGAGTCCCCTGCAAGGGCACCTGCCCTTCGGGGTCCTTCGGCTCCCTTGGTCTTGAAATCCTTCGGACATTTTGTTTAAAGGATCTCTTCCTTTGCTTTTTTCGCTTATTTCCTCGACTCTTTTCACTCGGCCACTTTTTCGCGGATTTTCTCTCGGCTACTTTTCTCGCGGACAAAAAGTCCGCAAGAATTGCCTTGCTCGCTTCTTCGGAGTTTTTTCCCCGCACCTTTTCCTCCCGCGGCTTTTCCCGAATTTCTTTGGACTTTTTGTCCAAAGGAATTCCTTCGGACAAAAGTCCGAAAGAAATTGCTTATGTCTTTTGCCTCGGCCCTTGTTTATTTCCACGAAACTTTTCCGAAGGATTTCTTCGGACAAAAAGTCCGAAGGAATTCCTTCGGACATTTTGTCCAAAGAAATTCTCTTCTTTGCCTTAAACAAAATTCCAAAGGAAACTTACCTTTTCAGCTTTCTCTTTGGCCTCTTTGCAAATGTTCCCTGCCCTTCGCAAGGGCACTTGAGTCCGGAAATGGCCCTCCGCAAGGGCACTTGGAATGGTCCATTTTGCGCCTAAGTGGGAACTTGTCTCTTCCTTGCAGAGTCCGTAGAAACTCTCTGCAGAGTCCATAGAAATAGACCTGCAGAGTCCGTAGAAACTAGACTTGTGCAAAGAATCAAATTTTGGACTGGTTCATAATAGCAGGGAAAAAAAAGGGGGGACCGATTTTGGCTTGCGGGACCAAAATGGTCAACAAACTGGCGACTCCCAGGGGAAGCATGCCTGCTATGCTTAGAAACCAGTTGCCTTAAAGTCCATTGGGCACAGAGTCAAAATGTAGCTTTGAAGAAAGGTTAACACCAGCCTTGAGAGATCCCAGAATCAATCATGAGCTTTTACCCTAAACACAAAGGAAAACACACATAAGGCTAAAAACACTACTCATGCAAACAACACTTAGGGAAAACAGGAAAGAAAACTGAAAGCAAACTACTATATACAGCGAACCAAGTATATTTGCCTCCCTCCTGGATCAAAAAGAAAGTTTCTTAAGTCCCCTTCCTGGCTAGGAAACTTATGGTGCCAGACAAGTGGCTGAATGGAATGGAGACTTGGTGACCTGCTCCTCTTGCCTGCCACCTAGATTGGCTTGCATCCGAGTGGATCAGAATCAAACATGCCCCCAACATATATGTACTTTTCTTGTCCTTGGAAGCTTGTCGAATGTTGGTCCTTCATGCTGGTGCGTTTCACCAAGAAATCAATGGCTATTGGCTCATCACCATAAGCCCTTTGTTGTGCATGGTCCCTTTGCAATGCATCATGAATTGGCTCATCTCCTTTTGCCTTGTTGAAGACTCTGTCAGACTTATCCTCTGCTTCCTCTTGGCCTTCTTGAAGAAGGGTGACTGTTGTGATGTCTGAAATGGAATCACAAACTGATTGCTCATCCCACAGAACATCACCTTCTTGTTCAAAACTCTCTTCTTCAAAGTTGTCATCAAGATGGACTGGCCTCTCCTTTTCCTGCTCAAGGATCAGAGTCTCTAGTTGTTCAAAGACATCCGTCTGATCCTCCTCCAATTCAGGCTCCTCGGCATAGTCGTCCTCATCGAAGCAACAAGGAAGTTCATCAAACAAAGGAGGATAGAGCTCACCATGCTTACGTTCCTCTTCGTATTGCTGGAACATCTGCATGTATGCATGACCTGCGTCTTCTCCATTGTTGATAATGTCTTCAAAAGGAGCCTCCACGATGATTTCATCTTCTTTGTCGCTCATGATAGCCTTTTGGACAACTGCAGATTGGATCTTCTTCTCCTCACTCATCTCTTGCAGAACAGGTTCCTCCTTGAGAAGGGTTGAAGTGGAAAAACCATGTGGAAGAGGAGGCAGTCCTTGAGTTAGAATCGAATGATTCCCCTCTTTCCATTTGGCCAGCACTTCATCTATATCAGGGGTGACCTGATAGCTCTCTTGGAGGTGTGTAAATGGGGTGTGTTCAGACATGTCCATCACACGTTCGCTGAGGAATCTCACTCTGGACTCCAACTCTGCAATTTTCCTGGCTATATCTTCTTGGAAGAGCCTTTCTTAGAGGTCATAAGCGTCATCATGAGCAGGAGCAGCCTCGACTTCTGCAAGGTTTTGAGCAAAACCTTTCTCCTCCACCTTCCTGTCCCAAGATTCCATTGTTTGCTTCCAACTCAGGACCTTGGGATTGGAACTTTTCTCTTGGAAAGAAGCAACAACTTTGTCTTCAAGGTCCCGAGCTGGTTCATGACTTTCCTTCTTCCAACTTGGAATTTGGAGATCATGTTGAAAGACTTGAGGAGGTTGGGGAAGATTTGGGAGGGTCTGCTCATGTACAGGAAGCGCTGTCTGAAGAGAGGCGTGCTGAAAAGCTAGGCTCACGAGATTAAGAGCAGGATCAATTGATGCATCAGATGAGCTAGAATGAGCAAGTGCTATCTGATAGAAAGGATTTGGTGCACAAGAGGGGGCTTTCTTTAGAATAGGAGGGGGCGCGCAAGGCTGACTGCCTTGCGTGAATGGATTCCTCCATTTTTCTACCTCCTCCATGCTTGCTTGAACAAACACTCCTCTTTGCACATCAGCTCTTGCTGATATCTGTACTGCTCATCCAGTCTGTCGATCTCCATTACCTGCTTCTCAAACTCCAGCGCTACTTCCCTTATCGTTGAAGGGCAACTAGGAGAGTTGTTTGAGGGGATTACATGAATGTTTTGAGCTTGATCATGGTAATACGAAGGAATACAAGGCCCATGATTCTTATCAATGGAATTATACATACAAAAATAAGATTTCTTGATGGCACCAAAACCGCTTAACCAGCTGATTCAACTCGGAGTCGCCATTGGTGTTGATGAAAAAGCCTCCAAAGGCTGGTTGGTTGAAGAACACACCAAAAATTCTTCAACTCTTTGGACAAAACTTGTCCTAGTTGGCCCACCGGGCGTGCCAAAAACTGTTGATGCAGTGGATTGCACCCTGGACAGGAGGCCGAGCTCATGCCTTCCACACGCAACAATGGAAACTCCCCTCTTGCCTGTGGGCAAGGCAAAACTGGGGGGAGAGTCTCTAGATAAGGGCTAGCTCCCTTCAATGTATCTTTTAGGTCCTAGATTCCCTACTGCTAACAAATAAATGAAAAAAGGGGGGGATGAAAAGGGAGAAGGATGCTGAAAACTGAACTTAAACCTAAACTAAAAGGTGATACACCAAAAAAGTTGATCCACTCAGCCCGAACATACACTTTTACCAAGAACAAGCTCCCATACACTTCATTTGACACGAGAAATTCTTCTGCATCAATGAGCTAGGGGTCCGTGGATATATAGGGAGGAAGAACTACCAGAGGCATTCTCAGACACACTATGGCAGTCTATTCACAGGCACCTATACTCCTCTAGGGACACTTCTGGCAGACCTGCAAAAGAAAAGCTCACAATGCACTAGACATGCTGAAATCATCCTGCAAAAGCATAAAGGAAAATGACTTAACACAAAACAAAGGCATAGACACATACGAAAGTGCAAGCTCAAATAGAGGTGAAAATGATGTCTCGATTCAAGGTAAAATCCGACAGATGTCTGCCTTACAAGCCTAGAGGTTTTTTGGGCAGAGCTTTGCCTTACAGGCTAAAAGATCTTTTTTTTTTCAAAATGAGAAGTTTTACAATATATAGAGAAGAGGAAAAGACTTTGGCACCTTCCTACAAGTGGCCCATGTGCGTCCCCAACATTGGGAAGAGGAAGCCGCTTGATAGATAATGCTGTGTCGGCTCCTGCTTTGACTTTGGCATTCAAACATTAATGTGAAAGCACGGACCGCACCTCTTTTCTGCAAACAGACTGCTTCCTTTCAAATATTCACACGGTTTGTCTGCTCATAAATGCAAAGTGGAGAAAACAGGCTGCGCCGCTTACTGTTTGCACCGTTTGATGACCACTTGGCAAGCACTATTCCAACTGCAGGAGTAAATCCTTGAATTGACACCTCTCTTTGCCACCTGGACTGTTTGTCCATTTCTGCACTGTCTCTTCTTGGTTTTGTTTCTTTCTGGCTCCTTCGGCCCTCAGGGCTATCTGCTTGGCACGTCGCTGAGTTCCTTGGGCTCTTCTTTAAATTTTTCAAAATCAACGGCTATTTCACCGCCTTAAATTTAACATCTGTGCACCCGTCACTGTGTTTGAACTTCCAACGGCTAGTTCGTCGTGCTTGATTTTGACATCTTCAGGCGCGTCACCCCTTGGAATTTCTTTGGCCTTTTCCTTTCTTTCGGCTTCTTGTTTTGAACCCTCCCGTAGGGAAGATGACCCTTCGCCTTTTGGAGAAGTGTCCTTCATTTTGGCCAAGAGTCCCCCGCAAGGGCACCTGCCCTTCAAGGTCCTTCGGCTCCCTTGGTCTTGAAATCCTTCGGACATTTTGTCCGAAGGATCTCTTCCTTTGCTTTTTTCACTTATTTCCTCGGCTCTTTTCACTCGGCCACTTTTCTGCGGATTTTCTCTCGGCTACTTTTCCCGCGGACAAAAAGTCTGCAAGAATTGTCTTGCTCGCTTCTTCGGAGTTTTTTCCCCGGGCCTTTTCCTCCCACGGCTTTTCCCGAATTTTTTCGGACTTTTTGTCCGAAGGAATTCCTTCGAACAAAAGTCTGAAAGAAATCGCTTATGTCTTTTGCCTCAGCCCTTGTTTATTTCCACGGAACTTTTTCGAAGGATTTCTTCGGACAAAAAGTCTAAAGGAATTCCTTCGGTCATTTTGTCTGAAGAAATTCTCTTCTTTGCCTTAAACAAAATTCCGAAGGAAACTTACCTTTTCGGCTTTCTCTTTGGCCTCTTTGCAAATGTTCCCTGCGCTTCGCAAGGGCACTTGAGTCCGGAAACTACCCTCCGCAAGGGCAGTTGGAATGGTCCATTTTGCGACTAAGTGGGAACTTGTCTCTTCCTTGGAGAGTCTGTAGAAACTCTCTGCAGAGTCCGTAGAAATAGACCTGCAGAGTCCGTAGAAACTAGACTTGTGCAAAGAATCAAATTTTGGACTGGTTCAAAACAGCAGGGGAAAAAAGGGGGGACCGATTTTGGCCTGCAGGACCAAAATGGTCAACAATCAGATTTTGGAATCTTGAGGGTAATGGAATTATCTAGGGAGTTTTGGAGAGAAGGGAAAGAGAAACTCTTAAAGACCTCTGTATTTTGTTCCTTCCACTGGGCCATTACCTCATCAAAGTCTGAAACCTGCATGTCTTCCTAGACAACGTGAGCTTGAGGGATGATTGGTGAGGAAAGGGGACTATAGGAAGGTTTAATCTCATGAATAGGCTCTTGAATACAATTAGGAAGCTCCCTTGTCATACACTGGGCATGATTAAGAACTTCATGAGAATAAGAAGCACAAGAACCTTTTGTAGACAATTGGTTTAACTCGATTTTCTGCCTCTCCCAAACCTTCATCATTTCAAATACAAGAATACACAGCCCATTTATCTCTTCTGGATCATTGGACACATTTTGAAATAGACCATTCACTTCCTCATACTGAGAGTTAGAACAAACCTTTCTTGCATATGTTAGTATTCTGAGATCTATTTCGTTCATTCTTTCTTGAAGGCAAGGCTGCTCATATGCAACATTGTAGCCATATGGAGAAGATGAAATCTGGTCCTGAGACTGATATGGCTCACAAGGAAGGTAAGACTCATGCTCTTGATAATAAGGATCATGAGAAACTTGATAAGGCTCAACATAGCTTTGATAATACTTTTGATAAGGTTGATTAGGCTCATAAAAAGGCTCATAGGTATCATGAAAGGGTGGTATGATCCATCATTGGGCTGATAAGGAAACATAGCATAGGAATTCTCTTCATACACAGCCATCAAAATTCATTCATAATAATGCAATAAAAATAGACTTACATGGAAACTGTGTCTAAACTATTAGAAGCAATTGCTTGAGCTTGGAATCACCAACTACTTCTTGAAGAACACTACTGCAACTACAATTTCATCAAGACCAGCTCCAATAAGTCCCACAGGCGTGCAAAAAATTGTTGTCAACTTGGAGTTGCACCCTGAATTGAAGACGTGCTGAAATGGCTAATCCTCTCTCCAATTGAAACAATGGGATCTTCTCACGATGGTGGGTGCCTCAATGGTGAGAAGAACCTCTAGCGAAGACTGGTTCCTGTAAGATATATCAATGAGGATCTCAACTTCTACGCTACAAACTACTTGGGGAAAAGGGAAGAAAAAACTTGAAAAGAAATCCTCGCTAAAGCGGTGATACACCTAATTTGTTTGATCCACTTAAATCAAGCTTCTAAAAACACTGATTGAGACAAGGAAGAGACATAACTTTAACTCCAATTGATCAATACATATAAGTATTTCACGAAAAGGTTCTGTCTAATGATCTAAGCTTGAGGGAAACGTAGAAATAACCCTGATTAAAAAAGAACTAAATAGCTACTAATATCCACTACAAACTCAACAAAAGACATTCAAACACAGAATGTGGCCTACATAAATGCCCAGCTAGTAACTAGATACGAATCCAAATTTGACAAGGAAGAAGAAAAATCTTTCACTTAGGCAAATCTATAACAAAAGTACTCTATACCAGCTGCTGAAAATTGAAAAAACACAGTCCTCTTCTTAATGATTCTGAAAAAGGTTATAGCACAAACTTTGACAGAAGTTTTCTTGCCAAAAGCGGGGATCCCTTATCTAACGCTGAAAAACCATTAATATAGAAAATTACAAAAAGCCAAGAGATTGGCGTTCGAAAATAGAGAGGGAGTAAACTCAAACCAACTCAGCCTTTACAAAAATTTATTTTGTTTTGCATGAAAATTCCTTGCATTGAAAAAGAAGAAGACAAGCTTTGGATGCATGAAATCTACGAATAGATGTCTTGACATGAAAATCAGTCAACTCCAAAACAAGAGTAGTCAAATCCACTCGAACTGTTAGAACATTTGAAAGTCTCTCCTTTGCATGAAATCAATGCAAATGCCAAATTAAGAATTACGTTTAAACCGCCAGAACGTTTCAAGCTTTGAGACAAACGAGAGTGCATGCATGGAATTTTTTTTGTTTAAGCTTTCCACTACTCGAGTTCTCATGCAAAGCGAGCCTCTATTTAAGAACTGAAGGTGACATGTTAAAACGGTCAAATCTGGAAGTGTCTATTTCTGTTCATCGTTGTTGCATGCTCTTGTATTCTCGAACTATTTAGGCATGTTCACCATCTGTATTTGTCTTTTCCATGAATCTTCCCTTTTTTTTCCCTTGCATGAAATCTATGAGTTTATTCTTCCGGGCTTGACTTGGTTCTCGGTTTTTCTGTTCATGCCTATCTGGACAAATATCCATGATTTTCCTATGTGTATTCTTCCTTGGTTATTTGCTTGTGTATTTGCTCTTTGGTTTTATTTCCTTCGGAAAGAATGTCCGGAGTCCCTTTAATTTCTTCATTTCCGAAGTCTTTTCCAAAGGAATCCTTCGGACAAAAAGTCTGAAGGATTCCTTATTTATTTTCTTTCCTTTGTTAGATTTCTTCGAGCTTTTTGAAGGGCACCTGGGCTTTTTGAAGGGCACCTGGGCTTTTTGAAAGGCAACCGGGATTTTTGAAATTGTCCTTTTGATGAATTGTTTGTGTCCTTAGAAACATAAAGTGAACCAACCCGAAGGGTACATACTATTTAGGACTTTTGAATTGGACCTTCCCGAAGGGTAGGTGCCCTTTAGGTCTTTTCAACTGTGCTTTTCCTTTTCCTTCGGACAAAAGTTCGAAGGAAATAAACTTTGATAATATCGCTCCAGCTGTGAAATGGCCTTTCATAAAAATGTGCCCGAATTCTTTCAGACTTATTGTCTGACACCCTTCTGCGGATTCTTGTCTCTTGATTTCCTTCTGACAAATTGTCCGAAGGAAATAAACTTTGCACAATTGCCACTTAGTCATTTTTTGGGACTTTTACACAGTCCTTTGAGAGCTCTTTCTCTTGGACAAAATGTCCGAAGAAAAAGTCCACCTCTTATAGCCCAAAAAAATCCTTGGGAAGACAAAATAAATGAACTTACAACTTGTATGTATTGACTTTTGGCTGTACGTGATGCTTAGAAGAGGAGAAAAACCCTTTCAAACTGCTGTAGATGACGTTTTTAGGAGAAAAACCCTCTTAAAAATGCTGCATGTGTCCTTTTGAATGAACTGTATACTCTATATGATGGTTGTAGGAGTCCATCAAAATTTACATGGCCATAGGAGACCTTTTTGTCATCATTTGCATGGCTGTATTTGTACATTGCGTTGGTTGTAATCAAGAAAGCTCCTTGGAACCCTCTGAATGACTAACCTTCACCTGGCTGTAGATGGCCACTTTGGCTTATACTTGGCTGTGGATGGCCACTTGGGTGGCTGTAACTGCACATTTAAGGACCCCAAAACTGATTCACAAGACAAATTTGGCATCATAGCAAAGTTCCGAATAGTAGGGGTGACAATTTGCCCTGTGGGGGAAAAATTGTCAACAGTTAGCTCTTTACTTTTCAAGTTGATTGCTTGCTCTTTGCTCAATTGTATTTTGTATAGCAAAAACTTGCATTAGCCAGCATTGGTGCAAGGTTTTGTGTTGTGTGCTTCAATTGGATTGGCCAGTGTTAATCCAATTGACTTTTTGTTTCCTAATTGACTTTTTGTTTCCTTTTTGTCATTTTTCTTCAATTTGCTTGCAAAAATTATCTTGTTTTAGTCCACAAATCTGTTATAGGATTCTAATTTTTTTTCCCTTTCTACTGTACTAAGTCAACCCAGTCGACCCTATACCTTTTTTCAGTCTTTGTTCACTGTACTAGATCGACCCAGTCCACCCTATACAGTTTGCAAATCCTATTTCCATTTTCTCAGCCTCTGTTTGTTGTACTGGGTCGACCTAGTCGACCTTTTACAATTTGCAGGGCCTATTTCCTATGCTAGGTCGACCCAATCGATCCTGTATAGTTTTTTGTCACTTCCTATTTTCCATTGTGTGGTTATCTAGCTTTATTTCATCATGATGACATTTGTTCAGCGTTCTTTTAGTCAAGAACAGTGCATAATTAAGGATTTGGATAATCTCACTTATTTTATTACTTCAGATGAAATTATTCAATTTCTTCCTTCCTCCTCCTAAACCAAAACCAATCACTACACAATATAATGTAGTTGAGGTCATTTGTCTTAATCCTCTTTCCAATACCAATTTTGGGAATCTTTCACCAACTAATCCCTCTCTTATCAACACTCATACCCTTACAACCAATGTTCATAATCCTCTTGTTACACCCATGACAAGGTCACCAAGTCTTATCAATTCCCAAAGTAACATGGTTGAAACCACTCAAATTGATACAACTCAACTTCTTGCACATGTAGTTCAACAAATGAACATCATGCAAACAACCAATCTGTAAGAGATCTCCAAAAATGGCTCCAAAAATGCAATAATACTTAATCAAATGAAAAACTGACTTGTGTACCTTGTTGTGGGTTATATTGTGAATGTAACTTGCTGGAAATAAGTGAAGAAATTATGATAATAGAGGCGCAGGTACAGCAGGTCCAGATCTGGAAATAAGTTTTAAATTCTTCTTCACAAGAGGCCAAAAACCCTCAATGACAACCACACTTTGCAAGGTTAAATTCCAGCCCCACAAGACTAATCAAAACCTTCACCCAACTCATTCCTCTTCAAGGAAATAATAGAGATAAGACCTGAAAATAATATTCCTGAATTTGTCTAACAAAATGTCTTCGAAGCCCTTGTAGATTAGTTTTACCTTCTTGGAAAAATAATAGAATTAAATCAGAATATAATCAAGTGAGATTTTATACCAAGAAAAGATTTCCAACCTCTCCAAAAGAAATTGCCAAGCCAAGAGACGAGGAAATATTTTCCTTAAATCTAAAACCCTTCACGAACCCCAAACTATCATCCAAACACCTTCAGCTGGTTCGCCACCCTAGAAAAAATATATAGATATTTCTTCCAGCATTATTCAACCTTTAAACACATGGATCAATAGCTCCCAATGGTTTGCTCTACCTGGAAAAATTAGTAAAAAATATTAAAACCCTAGGAGAGGGTTTTAATCCACGAAATCTTCCAAAATGTAGTCTTTCCCAGCGCTCAAGTGGTTCGCTCAAGGTAAATACAACCTTCTTGGATCTCTACCCTCATTCACCAACCTTGGAGACTTCGAACTCTTCTATTTTGCTTGATCTTGCCCTCCAAAATGATTTGCTACAGCTGCAATATCAGGTAAGAGAAATTCAATTGATTCTTCAATAGATTAACAGGATTTCCTTCAATAGATGGTGTTAATAGACACCATTTTATAGAGCATCATAGCTCTTGGAGGGTAACATTCTCTAAGAAACTATGCCGAAAACAATCAAGCTTGACATACTTGACTTCTCTCCCAAATAGCATATGCACACATCCTCTTCAATTGAGCCCTCATGCTCCTTAAATAACCTCTCCAAGTGTAGCCCTCCACATGAGAAAGAGAGGGTTAATTTAAAAAGCCACTTAAGTCTTAATAAGCTAAGACTCAAATTTCCCCGACTTAGTGAAATAACATAAAGTACTTTTCCTTCACAACATAACTTGAAATTAGGATCGAAAAGTACCTTTCTTTTAAATCATTCATTCATAAGGGGTGTAATGAGTTCCTTATTCTTCTTTTACCCTTAGTTATGTGAACCAACATGAACTAAGGGTACTTCGAAATTTTAGAGATAATTTGGGGACATTACACAATTAATCTCAAATGATGAACATGCACCAACATTTATGCAACATGATTAATCAACCACCTCAAGTCATCATGGCTCAACCAGATCAAAATTTTGTCCCTCCTCTTTTTTAGAGATGTCAATGGGAATATCATCCCCCAACCTCCAATGAATAACAAAATGGTTCAACATCTTCAAAATGAACCTTTAGCCCCATTCATTGCATCTATAGATATTGAAAACATTTCTCCAACTGTCACATATAATGGGACTAAAGACCTTACTATCTTTCTTAAGTCTTTTGGTAATCTCTATAAGGAATGGATTCAAACTAACACCTTTGCTACCACCAAGCTCTTAGCCAAAACCTTTGTGGGTGATGCACTTGAATGGTACAACCAAATTCCTAGACATTCCATCGCACAACTAGAGGATTTAGTCAATGCTCTAGTGAAGGAATTCCAACATGATGACCTTCTTGAAAATTACCTTAGCCATTTCATCAATGCCAAGCAACTTCCTAATGAATCTGCTCACACTTTCATCAAACGATGGAAGTCTCTCGCTCATAATGTGGACCATAACATGAATGACACTCTTTTAAAACTATTTGTCATAGCTCTTAAGGCTCACCTTCAATACAAAACTTGAATCTTTTCTCCTAAAACTTTAGAAGAAGCCTTAGACCAAGCAAAAAGGCAAGACTTTTTTATGACTCAATTTGAACCATCTCAAACACCTAATAAAGAACCTTTATAATCATTATTTCATAACATTGATTCATCCAAGCCTCCCCAACCTCAAAATGGAGCATCCAATTCAAACAATTTTTAACCCAACCCACCCTTCCTCGAGTCTAGAACAACTTAAGCAGAAATTGCCACCCTCTAAATCCATGAGCTTTAATCCTTCCAAACTTCCTCCAAAATGGTACAATCCTGATAAGTTTTGTTTGTGGCATGCTACTATAGGTCATTCTCATGAGTCTTGTCATGATCTTCACCGTTTTCTTGTTTCTTCTTTGCTTGTTCCACATTTTAATCTTGATAATCTTACAAAACAACGTTATCAAGATTATCTTCAAGCTTCTCAACTTCAAATTCAAGAACCACAATCACATCAACATCAACTACCTAATGAACACCAATTATCCCATACCCATACTTAATTTGTTAATTTTGTTCAAACCATAGTTGATTCTTCTTCCTACACCAATAAGCAAAGGATAGCTAATATGAACAATTTTAAACATATCGTTGCATCCATTGAAACTCAACCTCATAAATCACATGAAACCAAAGAGTACCTAGTTCAAATACCTACTCCAATGCATGTCATACATGGTCCTCCTTTACCTCTTCATACCTCTCCTCCCAATCATATGTCACATTCAACATCTCTAAAATCTAACAAGCCAACACATTTACCTATCTTCAAATGCACCTACCGACCCAATGCAAACCATTTTAATAGTTCAATGTTACCTCACTCCAACTCACATGTTGGGGCATCTCGTGATGCCCATCCACATGTCCCTTCAGACTTTGGGGCATCTTGTGTGCCCATCCCTGTAGCCACTTACCCTTTGGGGCATCTTACGATGCCCACTCTTATTCTACAATGCATAACAAACACATCTAGCTTCAAGAAACCTTCTGAGACTTATAGACTTGTATTCCACATGATCATATTTGATACAGACATTAGCATAGATCTTGTTCTTGTTTCTTGTTTCTTGTTTCTTTGTTTTTATGCATTTTTCTTCTTTTAGTTTCACTTTACTAGCATCATTATTTTCCTTTATGTTCTTTGGTTTTATTACATATTACATTTGGCATTTGCTTTCATTTTTTGTCATCATATATATTTTTTATTCTCATCTTTTTATGTTATTTTTTGCCTTAGTAGCTTTATGATTATTTTTCCCCTTATTTAGCATTCACCCTCGTGGGTTTCTCTTTTATGAGTTGCAGTATAAGACCGTGGATAGAACCCGACCCTCATAAAATTACCATTTTATCATTCCTTTTCTAGAAAATGTTATTGATTCTTGTTCTCAACTTTAGTTTTTGCTTCTTTTTATAGATGGAATTTGCACAACAATCTATGTTAGCATGTCTTCCTCCATTTCCCTCATTCTTATGATAAGGAATCCCGTTTTACTGTCATTGTATCTTTTTTCTGCTCTTTGTCACATTTTTTGCAATTTGAAGTAATTCAAATTGTTCCATGTGTCACTCATCTTGATTTCCCCTTTCTTTCACTCTACATTGGATAAAACAAGGTTAAAGTCAAGATAACACTTTTATTTCACTTAGATTTATGAGACTCTTAGACCGCATGCTCTTTGAAGTTTCTCTCTTTTAGCAACCTTGTCCCAAGTATTCAAATGAAAGTCATCTTTAGCACCCATGTTTGGTTTTCCAAATCCGTATGGAGGAAGAATAGAAAAAGCCATCAAGAAAGTTAAAAACCAAATCATTTAAAACAAAAGACAATGATATCTAATAAGGCAACATACAAATCTCAAAAGTCATCACACCAAAAGACGTGATTACAAGCACATCTCCTATCTATAATTGAAGCTTAAATTCCACAGTTGGCCTCACATAGAGCCGAAGTCCTTTGAGGTGTGGTGGGCCAGTAGACTGGAATAGAGAAATTCAACAAACTCTATGGTGCTACATACTTTCTCACGCAAGTACCCAATCTTCGCAGTAGACCGACGACTCTGTAAGGGGTCCTGAGGAATGGAGAACACATTGTGGAAAGGTAGGCCCATTTTATATTTCATGCATTAGCCTTCATGGGATGATCTATATACTTCATTTTTTGACCTAAGACTTGTGTAATTAAGAGAAATTTTTAGAGTCCTTAAGGTCGAAAGTCCTCTTGTTTTGACAAACCTAATTTGAGTGTCTTGACTTCAATAAAGAGTTCCTCTACCTTGGTTTTTCCTTCATTCTCCCCTCCACCCATTTCATTTCCCCCCTTAATAGGCAAATTGTGATTCTAAATCTATATTCCCTCTTCTATACTTCCTTCTTCTTCACCTCTCAAAATCATGATAGTATTACTTTGTTTCAGTTTTATCTATCCTTAGAGCAAAACATGTTTGAGCAACTATGGATTACACCCTTACATCATTTATTTACCACACCATCTCATTGTCATACTAGTCATGTCATTAGGTGGTTGTGTTTTCTTACATTGCATCTTAGAACAAGCACTAAGTTTGAGTTTTTCATCTTTTGGAGTTTTCTGATTTTCATTTCTCCATCATGTTCTTGTTTTATTTTTGTGGACTTCACTTATCTTACATATGACATTTGGCACTATTACATGTTTCTCTTTATGTATGCCTTCTTCATGTTTGTCTTACATCTTCAATTACATTTCATTTTTAGTTTTTCATGTTTTGCCTTTTGCTTATCTTACATGAGCTTACTTTTCACTTTTTTTACATATCTTTGTTTAAGTTTTCTTGCATGGATATTTCATTTGTCATTTATGTTTTACATGCTTCCCAACGTGAATTAGTATGTTTTACATCCCTTTTTGCCATTTATGTTTTACATACTTTCCAACATGATTTACTGTTTTCCAATCATTTGTCATTCATTTGCCAATCATGTCATTCTTTTGCCATCAATATTTTAAACCCTGTCTTAACAATCTTAATTTGCCAATTTTGTTTAATACCCTCATATCTTTGCCTTAACTCATTTTACACTACTATATACCTGTTGACCATTTTGGTCCTGTAGGCCAAAATCGGCCCCCCCTTATTTTCCCCTGTTGTTCTGAGCCAATACATTTTTGGTTTTGCACAAGTCTTGCAGGTATTTCTACAGACTCTGCAGGGGTTTCTACGGACTCTGCAGGCGAGTCTTTCGGCAGATGAACCAGTTCAAAGAGTGCAAGGTTTTACAAAGCTTCTTCACTCTTGTCCGAAGAAATTCATAAGGAAAGAGAGCTAAAAATGTTCAAGACACTTTTCCTTAAGGTTGGAAAAGTTGTTCAACGGCTTGGTGCAACAGTCGTTTCAATGTCTTTGTTCGACGTTTGGTTCAACAGGTTGTTTCAAAGGGATGGTTCAATAAGAAGGTTCAAGAGAGTCTCCCGAAGGACAAATGCCCTTGCGGAGCGCAGTTCCTGACCCAAGTGCCCTTGCGGAGGGCAGGGAACGCTTGAAAAGGGACCAAAAGGTGAACAAGGTCAAAAAGGTAAAGTCCCTTCGGAAATTTGACAAGGCAAAGAACGAGAATTTCTTCGGAGAAAAATCCCGCAAGATGGAAGGACAAGGCAAGAGCGATTTCTTTTGGACTTTTGTCCGAAGGAATTCCTTCAGAGAAAAAGTCCGAAGAAATTCAGAAGAGGCCGGCCGTGGAAAAAAGGCTCGAGAAAGAATTCCGAAGGAAAGGAATGAGTGAGACAATTCTTGCGGACTTTTTGTCCGCGGGAAAATAGCCGAAGAGAAAAGGCCGAAACAAAGGAAAAGAACCGAAGGATTTGCCAAGGATAGTGACGTCTCCGGGGCTGTCAATTTCAGGGAAATGGACTAGCTGTTGGTTTTCAAACAGTGACGGGCCTGCGAACGTCAATTTTACACCAGAAAAGCCCGAGAGCGGAAGCTGCCAAGTGTTGTCTGTCGGGACACATGATAATTTGCCTCTAAAAGCAGCGGAACGTGCCACGTGTCCCTTGCAAAACCCGGCGGAGCGCGACAAGTGTCTGCATCCGAGTCCCAAAGCTCCTTTCAACAAGCTTCCCTCAGAGTTCCGCAGAGGGCGCTAAGTGGCAAATGCGAAAGGTTTTGACATATTTTTCTAAAAGCAGCGGAACGTGCCACGTGTCCCTTGCAAAGCTCGACGGAAGCCGACAAGTGTCAACATTCGCGGTCTCTCCCTTTTGTTCTGTAAAGACTATGGTGGGCCTTGGACGTATTGCTAAAGAGAGCGGAAGTTGCCAAGTGTCATCGTCCGTGTGAATCCGAATGAGTCCCGAATGTTTCTGTATGATTTCTAAAGCTCAGTGGAAGCCGCCACGTGTCATCATCTGCACGACTCTCAAAAGGTGCCTAAACTTCTATAAGTTAGGCGCATGCTGACACGTGTCCTCGCCCATTTCACAGCGAAACACGCCATGTGTCACTTATTGAAATCAATGGAAAGCAGCCAAAGCAAGCGGGAAAGACACGAACGAATTGCTAAGGAGGACGACGGACCCGAAGACGTTAAATTTGCGGCAATGAAGTAGCTGTTGATCTTCGTAGACTTAAGCGTGAACCCGAAGGAATTCAAAGGCTTAAGGCCAGAAGAAAGACCAAGTGCAGAAACGGACAAAACAGTCCAAGTGGCGAAAGAAGGTGTCGACTCAAGGAGTTACTCCAGCGGTTGACACTGTCTATGAATTGATCATCAAGAGGCGCGAACGGCGAATGGTGCAACCTGTTTTCTTCACTTTGCAATGATGAGCAGACAAGCCGTGTAATTGCCTTGAAGGAGCGGTCTTGTTTGCAGACAAATGACGCGGCCCATAATTTCGCATATGATGGTTAAGCGGCTTCCTCTTCCCAATGATCGGAACGCACATGGGTCACTTGTAAAAAGGGCGCCAAAAGGCCTCTTTTCTTCCTCTATATATTGTAGACTTCTCATTTTGAGAAGGGATCTTTCACATTTTAAGGCGAAGCCCTGACAATTTTCACCTGGAATCAATAAAAAACACATTTTTACCTTTATTCTGGTTAGATATCTCTGAGTGTTAGTCTTGTGTTCAGTCATTGCTTCCTAATGCTTTCACAGGGTTGACACCAACGCATCTGGTATCTATAAGGCGCCATTCCTACAGGTGACAAGAAGAGCTGTACCTGGAGCACAGAGGCAGAAGAAGGTTACTAGACAGTGCGCTTTTCCTACAACGCCTATGGTAAGTCCCTTTTTCTGTGTGTTCCATTAAAGCCTCCCTGTTAAGCTTCCTGCAGTCTGGTCATTTTACTAGTTAAAGTGTATGTATGTGTTCTTATGGTTTAGAGTGTGAGTGTGAGTAGGTCGAATTTATTTGGTGCATCACCCTTTTAGATTAGGTTTTGTTTTTCTGTAATCCTTCTCCCATTTCATCCCCCCCATTATATATATATATATATATATATATATATATATATATATATATATATATATGTATTAGAACTTATTGGAATAACTCAAATGCATCAAAGGGAGCTAGCCCTTATCTAGAGACTCTCCTCCCAGTTTTGCCAGGCCCACAGGCAAGAGGGGAGTTTCCATTTTGACGTGTGGAAGGCAAGAGCTCAGCCTTCTGCCAAGGGTGCAATCCACTGCGTCAACAGTTTTTGGCACGCTCGGTGGGACCAACTAGGACAAGTTTTGTCCAAAGAGTTGAAGAATTTTGATGTGTTCTTCAACCAACCAGCCTTTGGAGGTTTTTTTTTTCATCAACACCAATGGCGACTCCGAGTTGAATCAGTTGGTTAAGCAGTTTTGGTGCCATCAAGAAATCACATTTTTATATGGTTTTGATCAAGCTCAGGCTGTCATGAAACCACCTCAAACTCCAGCATTACTTCCCTCATTGTTGAAAGGTAACTAGGAGAATTGTTTGAGGTGATTCCATGAACATTTTGAGCTTGATCGAAACATATGAAGAAATACAAGGTACATGGTTCTAAGAAATGGATTATACACGCCAAAATGCGCTTTCATTTGAAACAGCTCTTCCTATGCATCAGCAGACCCTTTTTAGTCTTCCTCAACTCCCTCAGATCACTAATCATGATGGAAAGCTCCTAACTTGGAAGGAAATAGTGGAATCATGGGGTAGGAAAGAGGAGAAGAAAGGTTTTACTCAAAACCTTAAAAAGGTCGAGGCTGCTTCTGCTCATGATGATTCCTATGACCTCCAAGAAAGGCTCTTCCAAGAAGATATAGCCAAGAGAATTGCAAAGTTGGAATCCAGAGAGAGATTCCTCATCCAACGTGTGATGGACATGTCTGAACACACCCCATCTACACACCTCCAAGAGAGCTATCAGGCCACACCTGATATGGATGAAGTGCTGACCAAATAGAAAGAGGAGAATCATTCGATTCTAGCTAAAGGACTGCCTCCTCTTCCACATGGTTTTTTCACTTCACCCCTTCTCAAGGAGGAACCTGTTTTGCGAGAGGTGAATAAGGAAGAAAAGATCCAATCTGCAGCTTCTCAAGAGGCTATCATGAATGACAATGAAGAAAAAATCATCATCGATGCTCCTTGTGAAGACATCATCGACAATGGAGAAGACACAGGGCATGCATATATGTAGATGTTCCAGCAATATGAGGAGGAACGTAAACATGGTGAGCTCTCTTCCCCTTTGTTTAATGAACTTCCTTGTTGCTTCGATGAGGAGGACGACTATGCCGAGGAGCTTGAATTGGAGGAGGATCAGACGAATGTCTTTGAACAACTAGAGACTCTGATCCTTGAGCAAGAAGAGGAGAGGCTGGTCCATCTTGAGGAACGCCTTGAAGAAGAGAGCTTTGAACAAAAGGGTGATGTTCTGTGGGATGAGCAATCAGTTTGTGATTCCATTTCAGACTTCACAACAGTCACCCTTCTTCAAGAAGGCCAAGAGGAAGCAGAGGATAAGTCTGACAGAGTCTTCCACGAGGCAGAAGGAGACGAGCCAATTCATGATGCATTGCAAAGGGACCATGCACAACAAAGGGCTTATGGTGATGAGCCAACAGCCATTGATTTCTTGGTGAAATGCACCAGCATTCGACAAGCTTCCAAGGACAAAAAAGTACATATATGTTGGGAGCATGTTTGATTCTGATCCACTCGGATGCAAGCCAATCACCAAATCTCCATTCCATTCAGCCACTTGTCTTGCACCGTAAGTTTCCTAGCCAGGAATGAGACTTAAGAAATTTTCCCTTTGATCTAGGAGGGAGGGAAATATACCTTGTTAGCTGTATATAGTAGTTTGTTTTCAATTTTCTTTCCTGTTTTCCCTAAGTGCAATTTGCACAAGTAGTGTTTTTAGCCTTGTGTGTGTTTTCCTTTGTGTTTGGGGTAAAAGGCTCATGATTGATTTTGGGATCTCTCAAGGCTGTTGTTAACCTTTCTTCAAAGCTACATTCTGACTCTGTGCCCAATGGATTTTAAGGCAACTAGTTTCTAAGCATAGCAGGCATGCTTCCCCTGGGAGTCGCCAATTTGTTGACCATTTTGGTCCTGTAGGCCAAAATCAGTCCCCCCTTTTTTTCCCCTGCTGTTCTGAGCCAGTACATTTTGGTTTTGCACAAGTCTTGCAGGCATTTCTACGGACTCTGCAGGCGTTTTTACGGACTCTGCAGCGAGTCTTTTGGCAGATGAAGAACCAGTTCAAAGAGTGCAAGGTTTTACAAAGCTTCTTCAGACTCTTGTCCGAAGAAATTCATAAGGAAAGAGAGCTAAAATGGTTCAAGACACTTTTCCTTAAGGTTGGAAAAGTTGTTCAACGGCTTGGTGCAACAGTCATTTCAATGTCTTTGTTCGACGTTTGGTTCAACGAGTTGTTTCAAAGGGACGGTTCAATAAGAAGGTTCAAGAGAGTCTCCCGAAGAACAAATGCCCTTGTAGAGGGCAGTCCCTGACCCAAGTGCCCTTGTGGAGGGCAGGGAACGCTTGAAAAGGGACCAAAAGGTGAACAAGGTCAAAAAGGTAAAGTCCCTTCAGAAATTTGACAAGGCAAAGAACGAGAATTTCTTCAGACAAAATGTCCGAAGAAATCTTCGGAGAAAAATTCCGCGAGATGGAAGGACAAGGCAAGAGCGATTTCTTTCGGACTTTTGTCCGAAGGAATTCCTTCGGACAAAAAGTCCGAAGAAATTCGGAAGAGGCCGACTGCGGAAAAAAAGGCCCGAGAAAGAATTCCGAAGGAAAGGAATGAGCAAGACAATTCTTGCGGACTTTTTGTCCGCAGGAAAATAGCCGAAGAGAAAAGGCCGAAACAAAGGAAAAGAACCGAAGGATTTGCCAAGGATAGTGACGTCTCCGAGGCCGTCAATTTTAGGGAAATGGACTAGCTGTTGGTTTTCAAACAGTGAAGGGCCTGCGAACGTCAATTTTACATCAGAAAAGCCCGAGAGCGGAAGTTGACAAGTGTTGTCTACTGGGACACATGATAATTTGCCTCTAAAAGCAGCGCAACGTGCCACGTGTCCCTTGCAAAACCCGGCGGAGTGCGACAAGTGTCTGCATCTGAGTCCCAAAGCTCCTTTCAACAAGCTTCCCTCAAAGTTCTGCGGAGGGCACCAAGTGGCAAATGCGGAAGGTTTTGACATATTTTTCTAAGAGCAACGGAACGTGTGACGTGTCTCTTGCAAAGCTCGACAGAAGCCGACAAGTGTCAACATTCGCGGTCTCTCCCTTTTGTTCCGTAAAGACTATGGTGGGCCCTGGACGTATTGCTAAAGAGAGCGGAAGTTGCCAAGTGTCATCGTCCGTGTGAATCCGAATGAGTCCCGAATGTTTTTGTATGGTTTCTAAAGCTCAGTGGAAGCCGCCACGTGTCATCATCCGCACGACTCTCAAAAGGTGCCTAAAGCTTCTATAAGTGAGGCAGACGCTACCACATGTCCTCGCCCGTTTCACAGCGGAACACGCCATGTGTCACTTATTGAAATCAGCGGAAAGCAGCCAAAGCAAGCGAGAAAGACACGAACGAATTGCTAAGGAGGACGACGGACCCAAGGACGTCAAATTTGCGGCAATGAAGTAGTTGTTGATCTTCGCAGACTTAAGTGCGAACCCGAAGGAATTCAAAGGCTTAAGGCTAGAAGAAAGACCAAGTGCAGAAATGGACAAAACAGTCCAAGTGGCGAAGGAAGGTGTCGACTCAAGGAGTTACTCCAGCGGTTGACACAGTGTCTGTGAATTGATCATCAAGAGGTGCGAACAGCGAATGGTGCGACCCGTTTTCTTCACTTTGCATTGATGAGCAGACAAGCCGCGTAATTGCCTTGAAGGAGCGGTCTTGTTTGCAGACAAACGGCGCGGCCCATAATTTCGCATATGATGTTTAAGCGGCTTCCTCTTCCCAATGATCGGAACGCACATGGGTCACTTGTAAAAAGGGTGCCAAAAGGCCTCTTTTCTTCCTCTATATATTGTAGACTTCTCATTTTGAGAAGGGATCTTTCACATTGTAAGGCGAAGCCATGACAATTTTCACCTGGAATCAATAAAAAACGCATTTTTACCTTTATTCTGGTTAGATATCTCTGAGTGTGTCTGAGTGTTAGTCTTGTGCTCAGTCATTGCTTCCTAATGCTTTCACAGGGTTGACACCAACGCATCTGGTATCTACAAGGCGCCATTCCTACAGGTGACAAGAAGAGCTGTACCTGGAGCACAGAGGCAAAAGGAGGTTACTAGACTGTGCTTTTCTTACAACACCTTTTTCTGTGTGTTCCATTAAAGCCTCCCTGTCAAGCTTCTTGCATTCTGGTCATTTTACCAGTTAAAGTGTATGTATGTGTTCTTATGGTTCAGAGTGTGAGTGTGAGTAGGTCGAATTTATTTGGTGCATCACCCTTTTAGATTAGGTTTTGTGTTCATGTAATCCTTCTCCCTTTTCATCCCCCCATTATATATATATTTATATATATATATATATATATATATATATGTATTAGCACTTACTGGAATAACTCAAATGCATCAAAGGGAGCTAGCCCTTATCTAGAGACTCTCCCCCCAGTTTTGCCAGGCCCACAGGCAAAAGGGGAGTTTCCATTTTGACGTGTGGAAGGCAGGAGCTCAGCCTCCTGTCAAGGGTGCAATCCACTGCGTCAACAATGCCTATCTTCCCAAAATTTTAATTTTTGGCTACTTTTTGCACTAACTTCTATAGGTTCGCCTAGTGTTCTTCACATTGGATGCCTTTACTTTCTCTTGCAATCTACTTCTTTATCTACAACTCTAAAATAAGTAAAGATATGTGTTTTTCAATTCTGTCATTTCCTTTATCTTATTTGTTGCTTACTGCACTTAGCATCAACGTTGTATGTTATCATGTTCTATTTTCCGAAGCACCATCCCATGTTGCACTTATGTGACACATGATGAGCTTCAAGTGGGGCATATGCATACACATAATATTTTTAAACTTTTATTGATTAATGACATTTTATATCTTGTAGGAACCCGTCAAGTCTCAATCGCTCTAAGTGCATGCCTTAAGGGGTGCACTGAGAAAGAGGTGGGCAGACCATTGGTGCTTCGTAAGATTGTTGTCTCTTTTGCCACTTGCCATCTATACACTCATCTCCTAAAAACCATTTACTCTAAGCTTATTCTTCTCAGCCCTACCCATTCCAGTCTTTTGCCATACTTTATCCTCCTTGTTCTTGCCTTGACCCCCTTTCAAACAATTGACTGTAGTAGATCAACTGGGTCAACCTTGTATAGTTTTTAGCTTTTGATTACTGTACAGGGTCGACTGGGTTGACCCTGTATAGTCGAAATATTCAGAAAGATTTAGGGCAAAATTTCCCTGTATATACAAGTTCATTTCCAACCATTTGTAAGAGAAGTGAAGAAGAATAAGTGCGAATAAACATCTGCTTATTGACCATTCTACTTGTGGAATAAAGCTTAGGGTTCCATACTTTCTTTGGAGATACAAATCTTGTCTTGTGGAGAAGTCTTTTGGATGCATAGATAGGTGGTTGTTGGCAATTTGAACATCATGGTGTATAAGGAGATTGTCTATAAGATTGTCATTGATGTCAAATAGGCAAACATTAATGACAAAGACATAGTGATTCAGGTTTGTCAAGTCCATGTACTTCATTCGCTTTTACTTATAAAGTTTCATAAGTAAAGCCGTGTCAAAAACCTGACTGGGTTAGGAGAATGTTGATTGGGTTTGTGTACTTCAATTGCTTCGACTCATATAGTTTCACAAGTAAAGCAATCTCGAGAACCCAAATAGGTTTATGTGAGTTAATCGGGTTTTCTGAACAACTTTACTTCGTTCAATTTCATAAGCTAAGCAGTCTCAAGAACCTAAATGGGTCTAGCAGAGTTGATCGGGTTTCCAGAATGACTTAACGCCTCTCATCTTTATAAGTCAAGCAATGTGAAGAACCCGAATGGGTCAAGGAAGAGTTAATCGGGGTTATGGAACAACTTTACTTCGTTCAACTTTATAAGTTGAGCAATGTTGAGAACCTAAATTGGTCTAGTGGAGTTGATCGGGTTTATCAAATGACTTTACTTCTTTCAATCTAATGAGCAAAGCAATGAGAAGAATCCGAAGGGCAAGTGGACCAAACAAAGTTTTCGAAAGGACACTTTGAGAATTTTCAAAGGGCACTTTGGAAGAAGTCGAAGGGCAAGTGGACCAAACAAAGTTTTCGAAAGGACACTATGAGAATTATCGAAGGGTACTTTGCAAGAAGTCCGAAGAGCAAGTGGACCAACCAAAGTTTCCGAAAGGACACTTTGAGAAATTAAGAAGGGTAAGTGGACCATTGCAAAATTTCCAAAGGGATCTTTTCAAACCGCTGAAGGGTATGTGGACCTTTACAGAAAAACCGAAGTGTATGTGGATCCTTAAAGAAAATCCGAAGGGCACTTATACATTCCTTCAAGGAAATTGTCTGCAACAATTCCGTCGGAGAAATTGTCTGCAACAATTCCTTCGAAGAAATTGTCTACTACAATTCCATTGGGGAAATTGTCCCCAACAATTCCTTCAGAGAAATTGTCTAGGGAAATTGTCCTGGAAAGCCCTTGACAAAAAGCCTACAACAAATTGTCTGAAGAGAAAGGTCACTTGCAACTTTGCCAAAGGATAAAGTGTGGAAGTCTTATAGGGCATTCTCAAAGGGACAAGGCATGTTAAAGATCGAGCAAGTCTACAAGGATCAACGGTGCAAAAGCATTACAAGAATGTCGAAGAAAATGAGATCACGTCAACATGCCGGAGTTTAACGATACAATAGAAAGGGTAAAGGTCGAGCATATTCGAATAAATCAAAAGGAGTGAAAGCGATCCTGATATATAGGAAATAACAAAATGCAAAAAGGAGCTCGATGGTTAGACTTGGCACCAAGAAAGAAATCAAAGGCCCACATTTAATATGTTCTCAACAAACAAATGAAGGAACAAACAAAACCTGTAAATGATTACACAAAGCTCGAGATTGATTGATTCAATCAATCAATTCTAGATTAAAGAAACATCACAGTTATGACTTGATTCCAGCACTTGCCAAAAACAGAAAACAGAGTTGAACATTGCAGCATGATGCATGAACCCAGACACAAAAAGGGTATATGTCAAATTCGCATTGAATGTGTTGACCAATTTTGGTCCTGCAGGCCAAAATTGAGCACTCCCTTTGCTTTTCCTTGCAGGGTCTCTTAACCAGTTTCTAACAAGTTCATCCCACAATAGTTTTATGGGTTTTCTCTATGACAGGTCTGTTTCCATGAAAAACCAAGTGTTTCCTCCTTCTGAAAACCAAGTGTTTTGAATCTTGCAAGCACTTGGGTTGATTTGGGACTCATTTTGATCCTAGATGTTTAGCAGGGCAAACATATTACTTTGGGTGGGCCTCTGATCGGCAAAATGGACCAAGTTTAAAGAGACAGGTCTTTTACAAAAAGTCTGAAGGGTAGATACCCTTGCAGAGGGCACTCGGGTGCAAAACAGGTCCTTTTCAAAAGGCCTGAAGGGCAGCCTTGGGCTAAAAGTGTCCTTGTGGAGGGCACAAGGTCTGCTTGCAAGAGGCCAAGGAAGGATTCCTTCGGGGAACATGACAAGCCAAAAGGGAATTCCTTCGGACAAAATGTCCAAAGGAAATCCAAGAAATAACGCTCGAGGCACGAATTTCTTCGGACAAAATGTCCGAAGGAATTCCTTCGGACTTTTGTCTGCAAAAATTCGACAAGACAAGAGCCCAAAGGGTAGGTGCCCTTTCAAAGGACACTTGGCCATAAGAAGACCTTTCCATTTTTTCCGAAGGGTCACTTTCCCTTCGGAAAAGTCCGTTTCCAAAAAGCCAAGGAAATTGCTAAAGGGTAGTGACGGACCCACGAACGTCAATTTCAAGGTAGCAAAATAGCCATTGGTTTTCAAATGAGATGACAGGCCCGTGGACGTCAATTTTAAGGTGATGGGTTAACCGTTGGAGAGCATGGCCCAGGACATGAGGAGAGATGGCCTTGTCGGTTGCTGGGAAAAGCGATCCATACTCTTGCTGGAGTGTTTAATACGCCTAGGCAGTAAAGTCAATATATGAGACACCTAAACTATGGCTTTCACAGGGACGTTTAATGAGAAGCGACAGCAGTATGGGCAATTTCTTCGTTGTAGAAGTGTTCAATGCAGTATGGGCCTTTTGCTCTTGACTAGTCAAGGATCTTTCTCTAAGTTTTCAAAAGGATCTCTCAGTTTTTGTAGGGCGAAGCCCTAAAGAAATTTACCTTTAATCCAAAGAAGTGTTTTACCTCCATTTGATTTTGGCACTTTTGCATATGCTTGCATATTGTCTTATGTTCAATCATTTATTTTAAATTCTTTCATAGGTTGATGCCAGTATATCTAGTGCATTCTAGATCCTCTTCTGCAGGTCAACAGGAAGCGTCCAGGTTGAAGTATAGGTGCAGGTGAGCAACCGTCCAATAGTGTGCCTTTGGAGTACCTCTAGTAGGTTCTTCCTCATTATACCTCCATAAAACCCCTTGTTGAAGCATTGATGCAGATTAGTTTCTTATTCAAATGAAGTGCCTGTCCGCTCCTTTGGTGCAAAACGTAGGTAAAAAACTGAGTAGACCAATCAATTCTGGTGCATCACCACTTTAGTTAGGTTCTGCTTTAGTAGTATCCCTCTCTCTTTTCACCCCCCCATTGTTAACAATAGAAATCTAGGGCCTCAAGGTGCATCAAGGGGAGCTAGCCCTTAATATAGAGATTCACTCTTCAATTTTGCTACCCACAGCAAGAGGAGTGTCTCTATTATGCCGTGTGGAGAAAAGGAGCTGAGTTTCCTTTACAAAGGGTGCAATCAACAGCGTCAACAGTTTTTGGCACGCCCGGTGGGACCAAATTTATGTCCTCTGAGTTTCAAGATTGGTGCTGGTCCTGTTACTGTGAAAATCCAAAAGCAAGAACTATAATTCAGCATCTGGTGACTCCATTTTAAAAACTCAGTCTCTGGTTATTGATCAACCTGGCACCCCATGCCTAAGGTCACCACAAGATCCTCTTTTAAGGGTGTTCCTTTCAAATTTGTTGGGCTGCTTTTGAACTCAACAAAGAGACTTAGCTTTGCAACAACTCATCCTTACACAGCAAACCAGTTTCCCAAACCTACCATAAGATACACTTACGCAAGGAGACCCAGGTCGAACCCTGTCACAGCCATGGCTTTACCCTTTGTGGCCTTCAATGGTCAGAGTCCTTTAAACCTTCTATAGTATGACCCAATTCCAGGGACAACTCTCAAGAGTGTCCCTCCCTTTAGTGGAGAGGGACTAATCACTGCTATTGAACATATCAGAAACATAGCCAACCTCTGCAATATCCATAATGTTACTATTGACGCAGTGGATTGCACCCGGGGGCAGGACGCCTAATTCCTGCCCTTCCACACACAACAATGGAAACTCCCCTCACCTGTGGGACTGGCGAAGCTGGAGGGGAGAGTCTCTAGATAAGGGCTAGCTCCCTCTAATGTATCTTTTAGGCCCTGGTTTCTCTACTGCTAACAAATAAATGGAAAAAAAGGGGGGGGATGAAAAGGGAGAGAGAGACGCTGAAAACATAACCTAAGCCTAAAAAACGAAAAGGTGATACATCAGAAAAGTTGACCCACCCAACCTGAATATACACTTTTCACCAGAAAGAAGCGCCCATACACTTCATCTGAAGTGGGAAGCTCTTCTGCAACAGTCAGCTAGGGGTTCGTGGAAATACAGTGAGGAAGAAACTACCAGAAGCGTCCTCAGACACACTTATGGCAGCTTATTCACAGGCACCTACATTCCCCTAGGAACACTTCTGGCAGACCTGCAGAAAAGAGACTTCACAATGCACTAGACATGCTGTAATTGATCTGTGAGAAGTATGAAAGACAATGACTTAACACAAAAGAAGAACACAGACATATACTTTAAAGTGCAAGTCCAGATAGAGGTAAAAATGCTAAGTCCTGATTCAAGGTAAAAACTGGCAGAGCTCTGCCTTACAAGCCCGAGAGATTTTTTAGCAGAGTTTTACCGTAAGGCTAAGAGAGTCCCTTCTCAAATGAGAAATTTTACAATATATAGAAAGAGGGGAAGAGAACTTGGCGCCTCTTTTGAAAAGACTTTGGTGCTCTTTGATAAGCTGGCCCATGTGCGCTGAAAACATCGAAAAGAGGAAGTCACTGTTACTGATGTCATTCTTCTAGAAGAGGCCTGCTGGAACCATGTTGTATAATCGCCGAACTTGACTTTGGCATTCAAGCATTAATGTGGAAGCACGGGCTGCGCCTCTTTTCTGCAAACATACTGCTCTTTCCAGATATTCACGCGATTTGTCCCCTTTTAAATGCAAATTGAAGAAGACAGGCTGCGCTGTTTACTGTTTGCGCCGTTTGGTGACCACCTGGCAAATAACTCGCCTCTCCTCGCCACTTGGACTGCTTTGTCTGTTCCTGCGCTTTGTCTCATCCTAGTTTTGTCTCTTTCTGCTCCTTCAGCCCTCGAGGGCTATCTTCTGGAGGGTCGTTGCGTTCCTTGGGTTCTTTTCATGGTTGGCGCTCAAGCAATTTAAAAACAAACGTCTATTTTACCGTCTTAAATTTGACGTCCATGCACCCGTCGTCGCTTTTAAATTTCCAATGGCTAGTTTGCCGTGATTAACTTTGACGTCCTTGGGCCCGTCACCTTTGGACTTTCCTTCGGCTTTCTGCTTCGACCTTTTTCCCTGCGACCTTTTTCTCTGCGGGCTTATTTTCCATCAGGCAGTTTTCTTTCGGGCTTTTCATGCGGACATTTTCCTGTGGACAAAAAGTCCGCAAGAAATGGTTCCGCCACTTTGCCTTCGGAAATCTTCTTTCGGGCTTTTGGCTCGTGAGTTCCCGAATTTTTTCAGACTTTTTATCCGAAGGAATTCCTTCGGACAAAAAGTCCGAAAGAATTCATTTCAAAGCTTAAGTCCTTTCTGCAGGATTTTGTCGGGCAGCCCTTTCAAATTCCTTCGAGCCTTTTGTCCAAAGGAATTCCTTCGGACAAAAAGTCCGAAGGAATTATGCCGTTGCCTTAACAAAATTCCGAAAAAATCTTACCTTTGCAGCTCTTTTCCTTTGAAGTGCTCCCTACCCTCCGCAAGGGCTCTTGAACTTGGAACTGCCCTTTGCAAGGGCACTTGTCCTTCGGGAGGCTTGAACCCTTCGCGTTGAGCCGCTCCTTTGAACCAACCGTTGAACCAATCCATTGAACCAGTTCAACAATTCAAACGATTGTTGAACCAAGGCTTTGAACCGAGCGTTGAACCAAACATGTTGAACCGTCCGATGAACTTTGATTGAACCAAAAACCGTTGAACCTTTTGAACTGAACCGAAGCGTGAACCAAAGCCGTTGAACTTTGCGTTGAACCAAGCCGATGAAACAAGGCAAATGAACCAAGAGCGTTGAACCAACGTATTGAACCAAGCCAATAAACCCACTGATTGAACCAAATCGTTGAACCAAAACAATGAACCAAGGCGTTGAACCAGTTCAATGGTTCAATGGTTCAAAGCTGTTAACTCTTTTGAAAGATCATGTCGTTGAACCATTTTAAGCTCACTTTCCTTATGAATTTCTTCGGACAAGAGTCCGAAGAAGCTTTGTAAAACCTTGCACTCTTTGACTGATTCTTCATCTGCCGAAAGACTACACCTGTAGAGTCCGTAGAAATTCTGCAGAGTCCGTAGAAATCGCAAGACTCGTGCAAAATCAAAAGTACTGGCTTAGAATAGCATAAAAAAGAAGGGGGACTGATTTTTGGCCTGTTGGGCAAAAAATGGTCAACACTTATGTTTAGAAGCAATCAGTTGCAGTCATACGAGTCTGAATAAATTCAAACATATGTTGTGAAATAGCAAGATTCACATCATGGTGCCACATCCTAGTGTCAAAGACTTCTTGCTAAGCCATGACTTGAATGAAAAAAGGGCAGGGTGGATCACCAAGGTGATGGAGTATGACGTAGAGATCAAGACGACCAAGCTGGTGAGGGGAAGAGGGTTGTGCGAGCACCTAGCTACAAACTTCAAAGAAACGAAGAAGGGCGTTTTGATACTCAATGATGAAGCTGCAGCGGAAATACCCGCAATCATGAAGAGCTGGACACAAGATATAGTTCATTTTCTTCAAACTGGTGAGTGTCCGCAAGGTCTTGATAGAACTAGGAGGAGATATTTCAGGCTCCAATCTCTTCCTTATGTCTTAGTTGATGGAGTGCTATTTAGAAAAGAATTTTCAGGGGTACTCTTGAGATGCATCGATTCAGATCAAGTCAACAGGGTACTGTTCGAGTTTCATGATGGACCAGTTGGTGGTCACTTTGCTCCCAAGCCCACAGCTGCAAGGATTATGAGGGCTGGCTACTTTTGGCCATCTTGTTCAAAGACACTCATGCTTGGGTGAGGAGATGCCACAAATATGCTCTCTTTGATGAAAAGCAACGGCTGGCTACAATGCCTCTACAACATATTCAAGTGGAACAACCGTTCATGCAATTGGGTTTGGATTTCATAGGGATGATCAATCCTCCTTCTAGTGCTAGCCATAAATAGGTCTTGACTGCTACAGATTATTTCACGAGATGGGTAGAAGCCGTCGCTTTGAAGGAAGACAACGAGAGTGCAATCCTGGACTTCTATGAAGGCCTGGTGATGAGATTTGGGGTCCCAACCACAATCATTTTAGACAACACATTGGCTTTCTTGGGAACAAAGACAAGCGAGTGGGCATTAAGATATGGCATCTATCTTAGTACTTCCTCCAACTACTACCCACAAGGGAATGCGCAGGCTGAGTCCCCCATAAGAACCTGATCAGGATCATTAAAAGGACAATGGAGGAAAATCAAAGGACTTGGCATGCCAAGCTAAAGACAGCCCTGTGGGCAGACAGGATCACTCCAAAGAGGGCAGTTAGCAATTCGCCATACACACTTGTGTATGGAAGGGAAGCTAGACTTCCTATTTCACTTGAGTTACCAGCCTTGGATCTTGCCCATCAGCTGCAATTGGAGGAGAGTGACAGCATGGAGGTCAGATTTTGTGAATTAGTGGAGCTTCAGGAGGTAAGATACCAAGCCATGGATGCCATGACCAGTCGCCAGCAGCAAACAAAGAAGCATTTTTGTTGACATAGTGGATTGCACCTTGGACAGGAGGCCAAGCTCCTGCCTTCCACACGCAACAATGGAAACTCCCCTCTTGCCTGTGGGCAAGGCAAAATTTGGGGGAGTCTCTAGATAAGGGCTAACTCCCTTTGATGCATCTGAGTTATTCCAATAAGTGCTAATACATATATTATGTTTTCTTATGGTTCAGAGTGTGAGTGTGATTAGGTCGAAATTATTTGGTGCATCACCCTCTTAGATTAGGTTTTGTTTTCCTGTAATCCATCCCCCCCTTATATATTTTAATATATAAGGGGGGGGATGAAAAGGGAGAAGGATTACAGGAAAACAAAACCTAATATTTTAATATATAAGGGGGGGTGAAAAGGGAGAAGGATTACAGGAAAACAAAACCTAATCTAAGAAATAATATAAGGGGGGGATGAAAAGGGAGAAGGATTACAGGAAAACAAAACCTAATCTAAGAGGGTGATGCACCAAATAATTTCGACCTACTCACACTCACATACATACACTTTAACTGGTAAAAGGACCAGACTGCAAGAAGCTTAACAGGGAGGCTTTAATGGAACACATAAAAAGGGACTTACCATAGGCGCTGTAGGAAAAGCACACTGTCTAGTAACCTCATTCTGTCTCTGCGCTCCAAGTACAACTCTTCTTGTCACCTATAGGAATGGTGCCTTGTAGATACCAGATGCGTTGGTGTCAACCCTGTGAAAGCATTAAGAAGTAATGACTGAACACAAGAATAACACAGACACACTCAGAGATATCTAACCAGATTAGAGGTAAAAATACATTTTTATTGATTCCAGGTGAAAATTGCCAAGGCTTCGCCTTACAATGTGAAAGATAGATCTTTTAAAATGAGAAGTTACAATATATATATGGAGAAAAGAGAACAAAAGCGCCTTTTTTGAAAAAGACTTTTGGTGCCCTTTGACCAGTGGCCCATGTGCGTCCCGAGGGTGTTGGGAAGAGGAAGCTGCTGAAATATAAATGTTGTGTCGGCTCCGATTTTGACTTCAGGCATTTAAAAACATTAATGTGAAAACACGGGCCACGCCTCTTTTTCTGCAAACAAGACTGCTCTTTCCAGATATCACGCAGTTTGTCTGCTCATTAACGTAAAGTGGAGAAAATAGGCCGCGCCGCTTACTGTTTGTGCCGTTTGATGACCACTTGGCAAGCACTGTTCCAATTGCAGGAGTAAATCCTTGAGTTGACACCTCTCTTTGCCACCTGGACTATTTGTCCGTTTTTGCACTTTGTCTCTTCTTGGTTTTGTCTCTTTCTGGCTCTTTTGGCCCTCGGGGCTATCTTCTTGACGGGTCGCTGAGTTCCTTGGGCTTTTCTTTAAGCTTTTCAAAATCAATGGCTATTTCACGAGCCTTAAATTTGACGTCTGCGCACCCGTCACCGCATCTGAACTTCCAACGGCTAGTTTGCCGTGCTTGATTTTGACGTCTTCGGGCCCGTCACCCCTTGGAATTTCTTCAGCCTTTCCCTTTTCTTCGGCTTTCTTCTGCTCCCTTTCCTTCGGGCCTTTGCTTTGGACCCTCCTGAAGGGAAGATGACCCTTCGGCTTTGGAGAAGTGTCCATTTTGGCCGAGAGTCCCCCACAAGGGCACCTGCCCTTCGGGGTCCTTCGGCTCCCTTGGTCTTGAAATCCTTCGGACAAAATGTCCGAAGGAATTCCTTCGGACATTTTGTCCAATGGATCTCTTCCTTTGCTTTCTCCGCTTATTTCCTCGGCTCTTTTCACTCAGCCACTTTCTCCGCGGATTTTCTCACGACTACTTTTCCCGCGGACAAAAAGTCCGCAAGAATTGTCTTGCTCGTTCCTTTCCTTCGGAGACTTCAGGTTTTTTTACCTGCGGCTCTTTCCCGAATTTCTTCGGACTTTTTGTCCGAAGGAATTCCTTCGGACAAAAAGTCCGAAAGAAATCGCTTCTTGCCTTTGCCTTGTCCTTTTGTGGCGGGATTTTCTTCCGAAGAAATTCTCTTTTTGCCTTAAACAAATTTTCGAAGGAAACTTACCTTTTCGGCTTTCTCTTTGGCCTCTTTGCAAATGTTCCCTGCCCTCCGCAAGGGCACCTGAGTCTGGAACTGCCCTCCACAAGGGCACTTGGAATGGTCCATTTTGCGCCTAAGTGGGAACTTGTCTCATTTGAACCGAGCCGTTGAACCAATTGAATGAAACAAGCCGTTGAACCGAGCCATTGAAACAAACCATTGAAGCAAGCCGCTGAACCAATTGAATCTGAGCCAATTGAACTGAATGGTTCACTAGTCCGGAGAAACTTTGTAGAAGCCCCTTTCATTCCTCGAACTGGTTCTTCATCTGCCAAAAGACTTTCCTACAGAGTCCGTAGTTCTTTTCTGTAGAGTCCGTAGAAACACCTGCGGAGTCCGTAGAAATCCCTGCAGAGTCCATAGAAATAGACCTGCAGATTCCGTAGAAACTAGACTTGTGCAAAGAATCAAACTTTGGACTGGTTCAGAACAACAGTGGAAAAAAGGGGGGACCTATTTTGGTCCTGCAGGACCAAAATGGTCAACAATTTTGACAAGAAATCATCGTCAAAAGACTTCTCAGAAGGTGACTGTCTTGAAATGGGATGAAGACTGAGCTAAACCTGGAAGGCACACGAAGTTCAATGCTTTGTGAAGTGGTCCATATGTCATCACCCAATGCAAGCAACATAATGCATTCCAACTCTCCAGGGTGGATGGTGAAGAACTACATATCCCAGTCAATGGGATATATCTTAAACATTGTCACTAACCTTCTCTTGTTATGTACATAGTTTCCCTGTTTTTTTTCTTGTTTTCCCTAAGTGCTTTATGCATGTCTAGTTTTTTTAGCCTTGTGTGTGTTTTCTTTACCAATTGGGGTAAAATCTTTGTTGGTTTTTAAAGTTTTTTTTTCAAGGCTATTGCCAGCCTTCCAAGCTGCAGCCTAACTCCATGCCCAATGGACCTTTAAGCCACTAGCCTTCTTAAGCATAGTAGGCATACTTCCCCTGTGAATCGTCAAATGTGTTGACCAATTTTGGTCCTGCAGGCCAAAATTGAGCACTCCCTTTCCTTTTTCTTGCAAGGTCTGTGAACCAGTTTCTGACAAGTTCATCCCACAACAGTTTTATGGGTTTTCTCTATGACAGACCCGTTTTCATGAAAAACCAAGTGTTTCCTCCTAAAAACCAAGTGTTTTGAATCTTGCAAGCACTTGGGTTGATTTGGAACTCATTTTGATCCTAGATGTTTAGTAGGGCAAACAAATTATTTCGGGTGGGCCTTTGATCGGCAAAATGGACCAAGTTTAAAGAGAGGTCTTTTACAAAAAGTCCTAAGGGTAGATACCCTTGCGGAGGGCACTCGGGTGTAGAACAAGACCTTTTCAAAAGGCTTGAAGGGCAGCCTTGGGCTCAAAGTGTCCTTGTGGAGGGCAGAAGGTCCGCTTGCAAGAGGCCAAGGAAGGATTCCTTCAGGGAACATGACAAGCCAAAAGGGAATTCCTTTGGACAAAATGTTCAAAGGAAATCCAAGAAAGAACGCTCAAGGCACGAATTTCTTCGGACAAAATATCCAAAGGAATTCCTTCGGACTTTTGTCTGAAGAAATTTGACAAGACAAGAGCCCGAAGGGTAGGTTCCCTTTCGGAGGACACTTGGCCATAAGAAGACCTTTCCATTTTTTTTGAAGGGTCACTTTCCCTTTAGAAAAGTCCGTTTGCAAAACGCTGAGGAAATTGCTAAAGGGTAGTGACAGGCTTGCGGACGTCAATTTCAAGGTAGCAAAATAGATGTTGGTTTTCAAATGAGATGACAAGTCTGCAGACGTCAATTTTAAGGCGATGGGTTTACCGTTGGAGAGCATGGCCTAGGACATGAAGAGAGATGGCCTTGTCGGTTGCTGAGAGAAGCGACCCATACTCTTGCTGGAGTGTTTAATACGTCCAGGCAGTAAAGTCAATATATGAGACACCTACAACATGGCTTTCACAGGCACGTTTAATGAGAAGCAACAACAGTATAGGCGATTTCTTCGCTGCAGAAGTGTTCAATGCAGTATGGGCCTCTTGCTCTTGACTAGTCAAGGATCTTTCTCCAATTTCTCTATATATTGTAACCTCTCAGTTTTCAAAAAGATCTCTCAGTTTTTGTAGGGCGAAGCCCTGAAGAAATTTACCTTTAATCCAAAGAAGTGTTTTACCTCCATTTGATTTTGGCGCTTTTGCATATGCTTGCGTATTGTCTTATGTTCAGTCATTTATTTTAAATGCTTTCATAGGTTGATGCCAGTATATCTAGTGCATTCTAGATCCTCTTCTGCAGGTCAACAAGAAGTTTCCAGGTTGAAGTATAGGTGCAGATGAGCAACCGTCCAACAGTGTGCCTTTGGAGTACCTTTGGTAGGTTCTTCCTCATTATACCTCCATAAAACCCCTTGTTGAAGCATTGATGCAGATTAATTTCTTATTCAAATGAAGTGCCTGTCTGCTCCTTTGGTGCAAAGCGTAGGTAAAAAACTAAGTAGACCAATCAATTTTGGTGCATCACCACTTTAGTTAGGTTTTGCTTTGGTAGTATCCCTCTCTCTTTTCACCCCCCATTGTTAATAGTAGAAATCTAGGACTTCAAGGTGCATCAAGGAGAGCTAGCCCTTAATCTAGAGATTCACTCTTCAATTTTGCTACCCACAGCAAGAGGAGTGTCTCCATTGTGCTGCATGGAGGAAAGGAGCCGAGTTTTATTTTCAAAGGGTGCAATCCACAGCGTCAACAAAATGAAGAACCAGAAAAGAGGAGTTGAAGTACGAAAAGAAAACAATGTAGTTATGACCAAAATCCAACAGTTGTCAAATATAGAAATAGATCTGAGCATTGAAGTGTGATGTATAAATCGAAACATGGGAATTTTCATATGTCAAAGTCACATTGAATGAGAACAGATAGCTGGAATCAGTTAAGAGGAGTTGAAATGTGAACATGTTGTATAGATGAAACCCTAAAACTCAATGTATATACATGACATCTTATTCATTAGGAAGCTGTTGTTGTCGTTGCAAATGAGAGTATTGTAGAGCAACTCGAAGAGTGTCACTTTGAAATGTATGCAAACACAGAGTGAAAGATAGAGCAACAGAGAGTGAGACAGAGAGGAAGAAAGAGCACACAGAGAATGTGCAGAGATTGAGCAGTTACAAACTAGACTTGTAACAAAGAAATTGATTTGGATTCATTTGTGAATCCATCTTGTATTCTAAAGTTGTAGCCTCATAGTTCTGATTGGTTGGTGCCATCAAAAAATTGAGTTGGTGCTCAGTTAGGGGATTGATGTCTCCTTAGGTAGTGGATGCTTCCATAGAGTGGGTGCTCTTGAATGTAACCAATGAGGTTAGCCAGTAAGGCATTTAATAGTGAGGCTGGATTAGAACAGTATATTGTAATAGTCATTTTCACCGTAGTTTTTCGCTTTGGATTTTCCACGTAAAAATCTTGAGTAATGAGTTTTTGTGTGTATGTGTAATCTCTGCATTTTTTTCTTTGACTTGCATATGAAGTTGTATTTTCTCTAAAAGGTTTAAAAAAACTAGTTTTAGCCGATCTACTGATTCACCCCCCTCTTAGTAGATAGTTGTGTTCAACATTTGTGTAGCCTAGAGCTGATTTGTCTTTGTTATCCTTACATACCATAGCAATTTCTTGCGAAGCACCTTGGCCAAGGGAGAGATTGAGGCTCGACGGGTTCGTCTTCAAGGTAAGTATTCCTAACTTTATTTTTCTTTTGTAAGAGTAGATAGATAATGCAATGTGCTTATTTCTTCCATGCATTAGGATTCCGTTTACATTGACGTGAATATATGTTTTCTATGCATGTTTAGTTTAGTTTGTTTTGTTTCTAACCCCCACTTTTTGCCACAAGCTTTAGTGTCCACTAAAATAGATTTATTTTCTCGTTATTAGAATAGAGTGAACATTAAACCTATGACTCTTTTAGGGTTGTTGCGTGATTGTGTCACACTGTAGGATTTGAAACCCTTCCTAGCATGGTGTATTCTGACAAGTGATCCCCTAATCGCGTTTAGCGGATCCTCATATTGGTCATGCTCCTGCTTAACAAATGTATCTCCAATCGAAAGTGTAGGTATGCTTTATCTTCTCCGAGCTAGGATTGGTTTATAGACATGATGCATTTTTGATTGCATATAGATATGAGTTGTATATTTTCAACACTTTCCCTACAACTAACATCCAACTGGTCATTGCTCTCCCACATTCAAACACTATGCATTAGACCATCAAACTAATGAAGCCACATAGCACCATCAACAAGTACCACTTGCACTTCCAACTCCTCCAGACAACACCCCACTTTGTGCTTGCAATAGGCCTGTCATATCTTTCAATGGTGAAAGTTGCAATTTACAGTTTGGTTAAATGTCATGTACTCTTCTCAAATATGAGTGGTTGAAGACCCTTAGCCTATTTTCTTATTGTTTCTCATAGGCTAAGGTAAAGAAAAATTAAAGGGGAAACTTTGGTTCTTTTTTTTAAATTGTAAAAGGGTACTTTTGATATTCTAATTTTGACTTGAGAAGGTGATTTTTTTATCATGGCTTAGTTTAACCCTTAAGTGAAGTTATAAGGCATGTACTTTTTAAAATGTTCAAATATTCCCTCCAAGTGGAATGCACATTTTGGAAGGGCTTTTAAAAGAAAGATATAAAAAGGGGAAGGAGGTTCATTTTAAAAGGTTACCATGTTTATGAATTGAAATTATAAGTTTGAGCACGAATTGCTTGACTTATCTCCATTGAAGACGAAAACTTTTATTGGAAATCTGAAGTTAAGGATGGAAATCCTTAACCTTCAGTTGGGCAGCTTCATTTTAGGGGTTGCAAAGGGCAGAATTGATCAATTTGTGGTTTCTATGTCATCATCTTGTAGAACACAACAATTTGCAGGGTTTTGAGAGAGGGGCATAGTTGTTGGAGACCCTTTAGAGGGTGGCGTGTAATGTCCCCCTTTTGGCATAGCTTGCCTGTAGACCCTTAGCTTAGTTTTGTTCCCACAAGGCTAAGGGAAAGAAAGAAAGGGGAACGATAAGAGGGGCCATTCAAAGAGTAAAAAAGTGAAAAGGTACTTTAAGTTTTCTAATTTTCAGTTGAGTTGTGCAAAAGTACTTTTGGTCTATTTTCACTTAAGGGGGGACCTTTAAGGGTTATGGGAGCCCAACCCCTCAAAAAGGTAATTCAAAAAGTAAACTTCCTTATGATTCAAAAAGTCATCTCCTTCCGCTTTGGACACTACCTTTGGAGATGGATATAAAAGGAAATTGAAAGATCATTTGAAAGGTTATGCATGTTTTGAATATTACATTATTGATCAAATATGTCAAGCTTGTTCATTGTGACTTGAAGATAAAAACCTTCAAGTGTACTAGGGTTTGGGGACAAAAACTTCAATTCTTTCATTGTAAGTAGCTCTATTCAAGGGTTGTAATTATGCTTCAGATTTGCATGGTCGCATGCAATTGGTCTTATAAAAGTGTTTTGGAACACCACCTCCATTCAAGAATTAAATGACCTAAAAAAATTGAAAAAATACAAATTGCAGGTCTAGGAAGGTGGGTGAATACCATAGGGCAGCAAGGAGGTTCCTTAGGCTTGGTGACTTCCCTTGAGGGCTGGGCAAGTGCTTTAGGGCATGCTTGAGTTTGCTCCAGTGGTGAAAAATAGGTCAAAAATTGATAATAATATTTTTACTATTATTATTATTATATTTTTCTAATAATTTTGCATGTTAGATTTGGGTTATTTGAGGACTGGATACAAGGAAAATAATTTAGAATTATTGATATTATGTTTCCAAGTGGAGCAATTTAGCTAGGAGAGTTTGAGGGTGCTTTTGGGCTCTAAACTTGGAAGGAAAAAACATATATTTTCTGATTTATATTCTAAAAATTATTATATTAATTTTTCAATATTGGCGACTTGCTTTGGGAGACTTAAAGGGCTTGTCGAAGGGCAACTTGAAGGATTTAATATTCAGATTTAAGTCTATAAATTTTTCCAAGTGTAGCGACTTCATTGGAAGGGTTACTTTGACAATTTGCAGCCCTAATGTATTCATTGGAAGTCCTAATATTTTGTATGATTTTTGCACAATTATTTGGGAGTTTTTGCAAGGATTTCAAAACAGATTTGAAGGAGAAAATATAGCTATACTGGCATTTGAAAATCAAAATTATTGCAGGGGTAAATTTCAGCCTCATCGCCATTTCCACCTTGCCACAAAAGAGGTAATTTATTTCAGTTTTATCTTCAACAACTTTGGGGTTATATTGGAGTGTGTGTTGCTTGGAATTTGGTCATTCTTTTCATCTAGGGTTTGCTAGTTTTTGGGTTCAAATTTTAGATTGTTTCAGTTTTACATAAGGGTTTGTTGGAAAACTCCTATTTTGCTTATTTGTTTTATTTGGGGACATTACAGTAGTATCAGAGCCATATCTTGGCTATACTATGGGTGTGAGGGTTGTTGATACATGAGTGGCAGTAAAGAGGGCAAGTATTACCTAAGGAGTAATAAGAGGGGAGCAGGACTTCCACCAGGTGGGTCATCAAAGCAAGAACAGGTAATGGGTAACATGGATCACTAGGAGTCAGAGAGGGAGAAGAGGGATAAATGTGCTGAGGAGAGTTTTGGGAGATATTTCTAGTCTTAGGAGCAGATAATAGCTATGATGGAGGGGTTTCTTCGTACCCTTAGTGATATGAGTGGCTTAAAGCCACTCAATGGAGATAGTGGTGTTTCAAGGAGCAGGCTAGATACACATATACCCCATTGGAGAATGGAGCATCCACACGTAGGCCCACCCAACCTATATTTGTTCAGAGGGAGGAGCCTGTGTCAATGAGGGAGGGGTTACCTAACCCATGTGAGGAGTTGTAGAGGGAGATGGATGAGTATGATACTTTATCCACTACATTGAGAGGGGATATGAGTTTTTTTGAGTTTTTAGCTTGGAAATAGGGTAATAGTGAGCCTAGGATCGGTCAGCGGCATAGGGGCAGCCCAGGAGATATCCAACATGAGTTGGGGAAGTTATCCCTTTTCACTTTTGATAGGTCACATAGGAGCTTGGTGAGGGCTTGGATTCAAAAGGTCGACACCTTTTCACTTTGACCTATGGCAGATGAGGAGGCCATTCAGTTTGCCACATTGTATTTAGAGGGAGCAACCCACGATTGGTGGTACCATGGTTTGATCACATAGGGACATCAACACATACACTCCTATGAGGAGTTCAGTAGGAGATTGATAGGGCAGATCCGAAACTTCATTTCCATAATTTAACTCAATTAAGGCAGAAGGCCTTAGTGGATGTCTATGTTTTAGAGTTTCAGAGACTTTCAGTCGTGGTAACTGACATATCCGATAGGAGATTGGTGGTGTTGTTCATTGAGGGCTTGGTTGATTCCTTGCGGGGATTGGTCAAGGCATTTGATCCAACTTCTTTAAGGGAGGCCATCCAAAAGGCCTATGATTTGAAGTCTTCTACTCCAAGGGGCAAATTCACACCTTTGGGGCAGCCAAAGGGTCTTTTTTTCCCACCTACAGGGAAGCATAGAGATGGTGGTTTGGGACAGCCAAGGGGCAACTACATAGGTTCTCCAAAGAAAGGCCACTCATGAGAGTTCATTGATTAGACCAAACCAATCGGGTTTGGGGCAATAGAAAGAGCTACGAAGTAGTAGCTATGAGGTGAGAAATGAATTGAGAAGGAAGGTTCTTTGCTTCACATGTAAGGATCCTTAGGAAAAGGGCCACAATTGCCGTGGTAAGGGGCAAGTACACTACATTGAGGTACTTTTCAAAGAGGAGAATGAGGAAGAATTTGGGACAACCACCTATGAGGAGGGAACACTGGAGATAGAAGGAGAGGAGTTGAGTGGTACTTTGGCATCACTTTCGGGAGCTCCTAGGTATTATCCCTTTACAGTGAAGGGATCACTGAAGGGTACATTGGTCACTATACTCATTGATAGTGGGGAAACCCACAACTTCATTGATAGAGGGCTTGTGGCATCATGTGGCCTATAGCCTATAGAGTTCAAAGGGTTTAGAGTCACCGTAGCGGATGGGTTCACTATCCTTTGTACTACCAAGGTTCCAAAACTTAGTCTCACTTTGGAAAGGCATGTGGTAGAGGATGATTTTTATGTGGTTGGCATTGGGGAGACCAATATGGTGCTTGATATTCAATGGTTGCACTCTTTTGGTGAGTACACTCAAAACTGTCAAACCATGGAGTTGAAATTCAAAATGGCTAGTAATGAGATCGTTTTGCATGGTTTTAGTGATAAAGAGCCTCCATCTTCATCAAATAGCATGATAAGAGGATGTTTCATGAGCATGAGGGAAGAGAAAATGAGGATTGAAGATAAGGCTGCCACAAGACATCAAATACATCCCCTTATTTCCAAAATAAGACTCTCTACAAGGCACTTGGTAACCATGATAGATTCTGATTTTTGTCATTACATGTTGTGAAAGGGTTGAAAAGAAACTTGATTTCCAATGGCAGTCCCAAAATTGCCTTGGGCAGCACCCTATTGCATTTTGCAAGGATAATAATGAGGGTGTTATGAAGGGCATGAGACTTCTATTGATTTTGGAGAAGGCTCAAGTTGCAAGAAGCTATTCACAAGGTCTAAATTTCAAGAAAGGATGATCCTCTTACTTCCCGGAAAATGTTAGAATCAGCTGGGCTTGTTTATGGACTTTTTCCGACATCAAAGGCAATTTAATTTACATATGGCAGCCAAGGGGAAGAGCTAAAAAAATTGGCTTGAAGTCTGAATTTTGTTCCTTAGAATTTTTTGAGACAACAAGGCAATTCCAACCACAAAAAATGATAAAAAATTTGCACTTTCGGGGCACGCTACAACTCATGATAGGAGGGATATATGCTAAGGTAAATTCTGAATTTGATCATTCAAAAAATTCTGATTTAGAATGGCAGGTACAATAGCAATGCAAAGGTAAGAAGTCTGATTTTTTATATGAATTCCAGCCCATAGTATGTTCTGAAAATGCTCATGATAGGGCACACTCTTTGCTTGACAAATAATGGGAAGGCATGAGGAAAGTACAACCCTATCTTGTATGTGGATCAAGGCTTTTATTTGATTCCTATGATGTTCCTCATATGCACGAAGGGTTGGATATAGGGAAGTCAAGGGAAGGTTGGGTGCCACATGTATTGAGACACACCCAAGGGAAATTGCATCTCTATGTTACTTTCACTCAAAGTATGTTTCAAGGTGAGCTTGTTGTTATTTCTTTTCAAGCTTTGGAAACACTTTTTAAGGGCACATTGATACCCATTGGAGGCACAAGCACGAGAGATTTCATCAAAATCAAACCAATATGGCATATGTTATTTATTTGGCGACATGAGGAGCCTCTGAAAGGTGGTCATGTCATCTTTAGCTCGTGGGGACAGCCTCCCAAATACAGGTATAGCAAGATGGGAATTCAAATTGGAGTTTATTTTCAGTGGGAAGCAATTTTAGTTGGTGAGTGTATTATGAAGAACGTGGGGACAGCTTGCAATGTTCCCAAATTGGGACAAATGAGTAAAAAGGGGTTTCTTCCACAACCCTTGCCAAACTGAAATAATTTACTAAAATACAACAAACCCTAGTTGCTGGAATTACAACTCAATACTGAAAATAAAATCAGCAAACCATAGTTGTAACAATCTCAGAAAAATCCCCCAGGGGTCTGTGATATGGAATAAAATGCTAAAAAGTAGAAGTCTTCTCAAACAGGGAATTAGGTGGAAGCTTGGAAATAGCCGGCAGATTAAATTCTGGGAGGATAATTGGTTAAGGGACAAGCCTCTCATCTCCCAAGGAAACTATGGAGAAATTATAGACCTGACTACTCAGTTCTTTGGTGATACGGTTAGTGATTATATGGAAAATAACAATGGGATAAAGAGCTGAAAAAACCTTTTGGATTGTTGTGTGCACAGGCCTGAGCTTATCCCAAGAATTCGAGAGATCCAGCAATGTGTTCAGGAGATCAGAATCCTGCTCTTCCCTCGGGAGGATGAACAATACTGGTGGCCGGATAAGAATGGATCGTTCTCTGTCAAATCTGCCTATCATCTGCTTACACCTAAAGCTCAGAATAAGGAGGTATGGAAAAAGGTTTGGAATCATAAACTCATTCTAAAGATTAACTTGTTTTGGTGGGTTGCTGCCCATAACAAAATCCTTACTCGGGACAACCTTCAAAAGAGGGGGTTTACTTTGGTCAACAGATGTTTTCTGTGTGGTTCTAGAGAGGAATCAGTTTCACACCTATTCATACACTATGAGTTTACCTGGGATTTATGGGACACAATACTTAACAACTTTGGCATTGAATGGGTTTGCAATTCTGACCTTAAAGAAGTAATTCTCAGCTGGAACTCAACCTTCACTCATCCCTAGATTAAGGAATTATGGAAGCAAGCTCTGCCATGCTTGAGCTGGACTTTATTGAAAGAACGAAATCATAGAATTTTCAGACACTGCTAGAAATGCTGCTCAGGTGTTTAACTCCTTTGCTAGGACCATCTTGGAAAGTGTTACAACTCATATTAGTGTTGCGGAGAAACCCCTATCTGAATTTGAAAGTCAAATTGCGGCCAAATGGAAGGTTTTAAACCTTATCCCTGGGCATGATAATTCCAAAATTCTTCAGAGACTTCATACTAAATGGATACCACCTAAACCCAATTGGATGAAACTCAATTTTGATGGGGCATCCAAGTTGAGTGGTAAAGCAAGTGGAGAAGGAATAATAAGAAATGAAAAAGGAGGGATGTCTGCTGTCTATGTTGGTGGCATGGGTTGCCAGAGCAATAACTATGCTGAAGCTATGGCCTTACTTTGGGGATTAAAGTTAGCTATATCCCTAGGAATTAGAAATTTGAATATTCAGGGAGATTCTAAGTTGGTCATAGATGCCATTAATAAAGCATCTAATGTTGGTATCCATCTAAAAGACATCATTACGGACATCCAGTTTCTTTTACAAAAGTTTTCCGAAGTTGAGATTACCCACACCTACAGAGAAGGTAACAGGGTCGCTGATGCTTGTGCCAACCTTGGTCAACAATTCTCAGGATAGAGGGTATGGCAACAAGGGGCTCATATACCCCCAAACATTAGAGAGATCATTCAGAAGGAGATGATGGAGCATGAATGATGCACTTTGATGACGAAGATAGCTTTCGAAGACGGTCCACGTGGAGAAGGCCATTGCAAATCATGGAAAATAATAACCTTAGTACTTCCTTGATTGTCATGATTAATTCCTTGTATCATGAGGTGGAGGTGCGAGAGTCGCATCATGAAAACCAAGGGGGAATTATTTTCAAGCATGAAAGTAGACGTCACCGCAGCGGGCCATTTTGTAAAATGAGCCTTCACTTCTGCATTCAGTGCAAACGGAACCGAGAGTTTGTTACTTGTTCGAAGCTCAAGGTAGTAATTGGGGTATGAAGACCCGGAAATTCAAGAAATTTCGGGGGACACTGGTGGGAAACAGGCTTCTCGGGTTTTTGAGGTCACTGAAGAGCAGGGCGCTGATTCTAGGGGAACTGTTGATAATAAGGAGAAGATGCATGTAGAAGAAGCTGGTGACAGTTTGGAGAATGAGAATGATTGGAAAACAGATATTGGGGCCTTGAAGGTCCGCATTCAAAAGCTGAAAAAGGTCTTTGCCAAAGGCCTTCGAAATAACATTCTGTTGAATATGACTATGTTGGAAGCGGTGGGTAATCCAGGGAATGCTGACAATGCAGACAATGAGAATCTTAAGGATCTTGTTAATTCTATAGTTATGTAGTTTTGTCCTTTCTGACTCTGGTCTTTCCAGTGTTTTGTTTTGCTTCTGAGTTTGTTCTCAACTGTGCCGTTGGTTCGGTGCTGGCATCTTTTGTTTGCCAGCCTTTCTGTCTTTTTTGACTGTATAATTAATCAAAAACAATCTCTGAAAAATCACAATAAAATATTACGAACCCTCATGTACAATATAGGAAACCAACCAAGCAAGATTAAGGCCTTGGAATGGTAAATCACCACTCAACCCTAGGCACCAATATTTAGGAAAATAATGTGATTAATTGCAGCAGTGCCAACCCAATTTCCACTTCAATATATTCAAGAAAATGACCAAAAAATTACATACTAAGTTCACTGTAATAGATACCACTTCTTTCGGAATTATCATGCCAAAATTAGGAGAAATATTACCAAATAATATTACCAATTTTATTATGTTTTTTCTGACAAGTTTGAGGCCCAAAATGACCTACAAAACCTTTCCAATAATTAGGAATAAATTTAGAAATAATATAAGAAATTCAAAATATTATTTGTGCACACAACCCTCCAAACCCTAAAAATTCAGCTCCAAACCAATTCGCCCTAGCTAGAATAATTTGGAAACAAATTTTCAAAACCTCAAGAGAGGGTTTTTTTTTTTAAGCAACCCTTAACGGGGTCTCTTACCCTAGTGGCCAAGTTGCCACCCTCCTTAACTTGCAAAATACGTTCACCAAGCTCTCCAAGATGCTCGCCAATCTTCTAAATCAAGGTGGTGTTTCAGAACACGTTTGCAAGACCAATTGCATGCAACCATGCAAATCTAAAGTACAATTACAATGCTTGAATAGAGCTTACCTTAATAAAGGAATGCAAGTTTTTGTTTCCAAACCTTTGGTGCACTTGAAGGTTTTCATCCTCAAGTCACTTTGAACAAGCTTGACATACTTGATCATCAATTTAATATCCCAAATCAACATAACCTCAAAAATGGATCCCTTGCTTGCAATAAATACCCTCCCAAAGGGGACGGACCATGTGAAGGAGTCCAATGCATGAATTAAAAATCATTGCCGAACTTTAATTTCTCTTTGCCACTTTTGAATCCCACCCAAAGGGTAGCGCTTAAATTTGGAACTCAAAGGTCAACAAGGTCACAATTCATTCTCCTATCATTAAATTAATTTGCCTTAATAATTAAAATTACATTTGGAGCAAATAATCTAATAATTAATTAAATTGCTCTATTTGCAAGTGATAAATATCACTTTTTTGAGTAATTAATTAATTAAAAATACTTTTCGATTATTTACTTAAATTACTTTAATTTCATGAGTGGTAAAGATCACTTTTCAGGTAATTTAAATAATTAATCATGATAGCGCCATTATTCTAATAATCAATTAAAATTGCCTTAAAATAACAAATGATTAAAATCACTATTCGGGCAACTCTAATTAATTATTAAAATAAATTTCCCCAATTACCATTTGTTAGCCTACAAGGAAAATTAAGCTACAGATCTTCAACCTGTTTTCGTTTATTTTCAAAAGGGGACATTACAGTCCTCCCTCTCCAAAATTGCTTGTCCTCAAGCAATTGCAAACTTACCTGCCTTGTATCTTCCCACTTAGCCAACTTTTGAATGCTTGAATTTTTATCTTTCACATGGAACAAATCCAATCAACCCTTACCAAAGTGGCACCCTTGTCTTCAATCCAAAACCCAGGGAAGCTGATCTCTTCACTAGAAAGAAGGGTTGTACCTTCCAAATCCAGGTACAAATGAGGATCTATGTGGATTGGGAATGAATCCCAACTAAAACCAAAAGTCTCACCTCTCACACCTACACATGGAACAAACAAGTTATTGAAAAAAGTAGTGTATAACATCTTTGCAATCACACTTTCATCATGCTTTATAGACATGACAAACTAGCTTTCTTCCATTGCTTGCAATCATCTCATGAATTCCATTTAAATGATGGAATCCCCAATCATTGTGTTGTAGCCGTCCCATTGGACTATTCTCATGCAATGAAGGTTTTGGAATACCAAACCCTTGAGTTCTCATATATCCTCTCATGACTTGGCAAGGCGTCCCACTCAATATATGATGCAAATCAGATTGTGGGTGGGCTGAAAATAAGTCACAACAGCCATACAACACTCGGAAATTCATCCAACTAGGTGCCTTGGTGGCTGCACTAAAGATACCTTTCAGCGGAACCCTTCCTCCACTCATTTCCATCAATGTTTTCCTCTTATTTTGTGCAAACTTGCTGTTCACAACTGATAACAGCAGCCTTATGCCTATCATTTTCATGGCCAACAACATGAAAATGATACAACTAGTATCAACCCAACATCTCCTTGCAACATTCAACAAGTTGGCCGATGAAAACAACCATGCAATGATTGAAAATACCATGTTAGCAACCCCAAACAAAAATGAAATTTTGGTGACAAAAATTTCAGACCTTATACCAAAATTTCCAGTCCCCTTGACTATTCTATGCCACAAAATCTGTCCTTCGTGTATAATGTTATCCATGAATGTAGGACAATTTCAAAACTTACTCGAAGAAAATAGGACCATAAATTCTTCCAAAACCATACCTTCCCTCCGACAATTCATAACTTGGGCCTTTGCCCAATCCAAGAGGGGTCTCATGCCGTCCTTGTGCTCAAAATCATTCCTACCACTTGGAATAGGGTGCCCCCCATGGCACTTTTGGGGCTGCCTTTGCAAATTGAAATTTTTACCCCTTCCAATTGGCTGCCCATGTATGGAGATCACCTCATTCCTTGCATTGCTCTTTGCCATTGTAAGTGATCTCCCAAATGAATCTACACATGGAACAAACAAATTAAAAAAAACAATGGTGTTCAGTTGTAATGTCCCCAAATGGGACGATTTAGACCTAGTTGGGGTTTACCCAACAAACCCTTGAATAAATTGCCAAACGACTGAAATTCTGCTCCACAAACCAGCTAGCCCTAGCTGAAAAAATTATAGAATATCTAAGCAAAATACACCAAAACAAATCCATAAATAGTTGAAAATTATTTGGAAAACAATGTACTTTTTTTAACCAAATTGAATAGGCAAAATGGCTGAAAATACCCCTGCCACTAATCTTATTTTTACATAAGGTGCAACTGCATTTTTCAATCACCAAACACCACAAAAACCTCCACAAGTGGTTTGCCACACTTTGGAAAAATAGGGAAAATAAATCTGAATAATAATTCTTGGAATTTGCCCCTCAATTCACCTCCCGGATTTCTCCAATCAAGTCACCCAAGTTGCCAAAAATATATGATAAATTCCAGAATATTTTTAAGGTCTAGATAGACCTTCCACACATGCAAATTGACCAAAAACAATTCACCAACTATAATAAATTACGAAAATTACTTTGACCCTAGAAGAGGGTTCCAAACTCCAATTTGTCCCCTTGAGAGGGGTCGCCACCCTCCCAAAGCAAGCCACCACCCTTGGGATGGCCTCCAAACTCGATTCAAGCTCCTCCTCTGAGTTCGCCCTTCTCTTTGACCTGCAATTTGAGTATTTCCAACTCTCTGAAGGGTTGTAATAATTCTTTTGTTGAAGGTGGTGTCCAAAGACACCTTTGTAGATTCACTTGCATACAACTATGCAAAATTGAGGTGCAATTAAAGCCCTTGGATAGAGTTGCCCTAGTAGAAAAATAGAGGTTTTTGTCTCCAAATTCCTTGGTGCACTTCAAGGTTTTCGTCCTCAAATCACTTGTTCAAACTTTTGACATACTTGCACAAGAATTTCAATATCAAAAAATGCATAACCTTTTCAAATGAGTCTTTCCTTTCCTTTGATATTCCTCCTCCAAATGTGGTGCCCAAAATAGAGAGGAAGAGTTTTACCTTTTCCTTTTTTAAAAATGATATATTACAAGCTTCTTTATAGAAACACTTTTAGGACTTAAGTGCCCATGACCCTTAAAAGGTCCCAACTTAAGTGAAAAATTGATAAAAAACACTTTTTGCATAATCTCAACTGAAAATTAAAATACTTTTTTCATCTTTTTGCTCTTTGAATAGTCCCCACATAGTTCCCTTATCTTTCTTTCCCTTGGTCTATAAGCAAGTTATGATAAAAAGGGGGGCATTATAGTCCTCCCCATCCAAAATTGTTTATCCTCAAGCAATTGCAAAAGCCATGGGGCTGTCCCCACATTTTTCATGATGCACTTACCAACTAAAATGGCTTTCCCACTGAATTGAATCTCCAACTTGAACTCCCCACTTGATAAACGTGTATCTTAGAGGCTGCCCCCATGGGCTCAAGGTGTCATGACCTTCTTCCAAGAATCCCACATAACCCAAAAGAGATAATACATGCCATATAGTTTTGCCTTTGATGTAGCCTCTCCTAGAGATCAATGTGTCCTCAAAAGATGTTTCCAAAATTTGGAAATAAGTAGCAACAATCTCATCATGAAACTTACTTTGAGTGACAATAGCATATAGTGGTAACCTCTCTTGAATGTGTCCCAACACATGTGGCATGCTATCCCTCCTTGACTTCCTTTTATCATCTCCTTCATGCATAGGAAGAACTTTACATTGGTCAAATAGAAGCCTCAATCAACCCACAATATAGGATTGTGCTCTCCATGTTCTATCAAGCCAAAAACGAGCTTCAACATGGACATTTTAAGAATACACTATTGGTTGGATTTTACCAGAAAAATCAGACTTTTGACTTCTACATACTGCTTTACCTGCCCTTTAAATTCATATTTTTTTGTGTGGTAGATTTCGGTATGTACCTTGGTATGTCTTCTCCATTATGGGCTGTAGCATGCTCTCAAAGTGCCAAATTTTTATTCTTTTATGTGGCTGGACTTGTTTTGTTGACTCAAAAAAATTTCAACCAACAAATTCAGATTTCAAACATCTTTGTCCAGCTCCTTCCCTTGGCTGCCATATGCAAAATATATTGCTTTCGATGCCTAAAAGAATCCATAGGTAAGCCCAATTGTGTTTATCATTCCTTTGTAAGTATAAGGACCTCATTTTCTGGCCATTCGAACCTTTTGAACAGCTGCTTGTAATTTCAATTCCTTCCAAATTCAAGAGGAGTCCTATTTTCCTCATAACACCACTATTTCCACTTTGGCAAAAAGGAATAGGGTGCTGCCCAAAGCACATTTTGGGTTGCCCTTGGAAATCAATTCTCATATCATCCCTCTCAATATAAGTATGACCAAAATCAGAATTTGCAACACCTACCAATTGTTTTGTAGAGGGTTCCAATTCGAAATAAAGTGGCTGCATTTTATGTCTAGGGGCAGCCTTCTTTTCCATCTTCCCCATGCTCATCAACATACTATTTGTCTTAGAAGGAAGGGCCTCTCTATCACTCAAACCATGCAAAACAATCTCATTACCTGCTACCTTGAATTTAAGCTCCATGATTTGATAGTTTTGAGTGTACTCACCAAGTGAGTGCAATCACTAAAAACCAAGGACCATATTGGTCTCCCTTATGCCAACCACATAAAAATCATCTTCCACAACCTATCTTTGTTTGGAAATTACCATATCCATTGTATTGCTTTTAGCCTTGATAAGTGATCTTTCCAATGAACCCTCACATGAAGCAAACATGTTAGAAAAACATTAATGTTTAACAACACTTTTACAATTATGTCATCATGCTTTATCTTAACTTGGTGGTAGTGTGCCCTTTCTCTCTCCCAATCTTTCATTGTGGTGGGAAAACCACTACTATATGTTTGGACCATCCCCATAGTGCTGGAAAGTGACAAGCTCACCTTCTTAGTGCCCATGCTTACCAAGGTGACTAATAACTTCAAGGAATACAAACTGAAAATATTAAAAACAGCAGCTACGTTGATCCATGTTTCATGATTTTCCTTGTCTACCTCCTTCCTCGTGTTGGCCCTATACATGATGGCAACACTATATTGATAGAGCTCACCTGGATTCCATATCCATGAAGGGTATTTGTCATGTCCTTTCCTTGAACTTATTTGGAAGACCTCTCCTTCTCCTTATCCCTTACCACCACCTTAATGATAGCATAAGCTTTGCAGCCAAGGTAATGAAAGAACCAATCATGAAGAGAAAACATTGAATCCTTACCAAGTTGACAACTCAATTGTTTGCCCATCAAGTAATCTAATTCTCCTTCATTTATATGCAAGGTGCATCCTTCTTTCCTTCTTGGCATCACTCCTTCAATGGACCTCTTTGCTATGTCCCTCTTTGTTGGAACATGTGTTTTCTTAGCAAGACATAACAAGTGTTTCCTCCAAGCTTCTTCTTGCAATCTGAAATTAGACAAGGAAAATGATGCATGAAAAGGGGCAATACAAAAACTTCCTTTCTTGGCATAACTTTCTATTATGATGTCCTTGTTCATGCTTCCTTTTTGACCTCTTGTATGCTCATGAAGTTGTTGAACTTCTCCTTGCATCAAAATCGAAAGTTCTGATTTTTCTGTAACTTCCCCATTAATGTCAACCGTTTGCAACCCCATTGGTTGCTCCATAGTTTGTTGAAACTCTTTACTTGGTTGCCATTTATGAAAAGCTTGTCCCGTCCCTTTTGAGGTCACCAACATGGGTGTCCCATTGCTTGGACCATGGAGAACAATTTCCTTGTTGGCTGCCATAAATTTCAGTTTTGTTTTTTGCAAATTATGGGTGCATTCACCAATGGATTGAAACCATTGGGCTCCAAGCACAACATCTATCTCCCCTTGGTCTATCACATTGAACTCTCCTTCAGAAGTATATTCGCCCATGGTTAGTTTCAACTCCAAAGTGCTGGAAATGCATAAGATGGAGGAGCCATCCCCCACAGTTACCTTAAATCCACCATTTTCCTTAGTGGGAAGCCTGTCTTGCAACCATTTTAGCATCTATAAAATTATGAGTGGCTACATTGTCCATTGACACAATTACATTTTTGCCTCTAACGGTTCCTTTCACACGGAAAGCATGGCGTCTAGTGGCACTAGATAAAGTAGCAATCATATCTTTCGTTGTCATCTGCTGGCTGTCCTCTTTTCCTTGATGTATTTGTCCTTCAATTTCAGTTTGGTTTACCTTCACATGTTCATTTCTTTGCTCTCAATTTTTTAATTGTTTTTCTTTTGGTGGTTGCCCTTCTATTCCCATTTCACATGCCTTTAATTCCTTTGAATTTTTTGACTTCAATCTCAGTTGATTGTACATCACCATGGGTCTAAATTGACTAATTTGTGATGCCTGTTGACCATTTTTGCTCCAGCAAGCCAAAATCGGTCTCCTTCTTCCCTTGCTGTTATGAGCCAGTTCAATTTTGATTTTTTGCACAAGTCTTTCAGCAAAAGGAGGAACCAGTTCACTGGTTCGGCGTCAGTGTCCAATGGCTTGAGCTTTCAAAGAGCTTTGAACTTGAACTTTGAACCATTATTGGTTCAATGAGTTGGTTCAGTTCAATTGGTTCAATGAGTTGGTTCAATTCAGTTAGTTCAATGCCTTGGTTCAACAGTCGGTTCAATGAGTTGTTTCAACAGCTTGGTTCGACGTTCAGTTCAATGCCTTGGTTCAAGCAGTCGGTTCAAAGCACTCGGTTCAATTGGTTGGTTCCCTGTCTCGGTTCATTCAGTTGGTTCAACGTTTGGTTCAAAGGAACGGTTCAATGGGAAGGTTCAAGAGAGTCTCCTGAAGGACAAATGCCCTTGCAGAGGGCAGGGAATACTTGAAAAAGGATCAAAAAGTGAACAAGGCCAAAAAGGTGAGTTTTCTTCGGAGTTTTGGCAAAGGACGAGAATTTATTCGGAAGAAAATCCCGCCGAAGTAAAAGACTAAAGCAAAAGGCATAAGATGATTTCTTTCAGACTTTTGTCCGAAGGAATTCCTTTGGACAAAAAGTCCGAAGAAATTCGGGAAGAGCCGCGGGAAAAAACCCGAGAAAAGATTCCGAAGGCCAATAGTGATCAAGATAATTCTTGCGGACATTTTGTCTGTTGGAGAAAAGCCGATGAAAAGAGGAAATAAAAGATGAAGTCAAGAAATGATTTCTTTCGGGCTTTTGTCCGAAGGAATTCCATCGGACAAAAGTCCGAAGAAATTCGGCTGCCAAAACAATGAAGACCCGACTATGACAAAAGCCCGACTAGAGCAAGAAGCCGAAGGAAAGGAAAAGGCCGAAGAATTTCCAAGGGGTGACAGGCCCGAAGACGTCAAAATCGAACACGGCGAACTAGCCATTGGAGGTTCAAATGCCCAGTGACGGGTGCGCAAACGTCAAATTTAAGGTGGGAAATAGCCGTTGATTTTGAAAAGCTTAAGGACAGGGTGCGAGTGAACTCAGCGACCCACCGAGAAGATACCCTTCGAGGTCCGAAGGAGCCAAAAAAGACAAAGCGAGGAAGAGACAAAAGAGCCAAGTGCAGAAACAGACAAAACAGTCCAAGTGGCGAAGGAAGGCGTCGACTCAAGGAATTACTCCAATTGTTGGAACAACCCCTGCCAAGTGGTCATCAAGGGGCGCAAACAGTGAACGGCACAACCCATTTTTTCTCCATTTTGCATTTATGAGCAGACAAACCACGTAAATGGCTTCAAGGAGCGGTCTTGTTTGTAGACAAACGGCGCGGCCTATGTTTTTTAAACGCCTGAAGTCAAATCAAGAGCCGACACAGCATTATCTATCAAGCGGCTTCCTCTTCCCAAAGCTCGGAACGCACATGGGCCACTTGTAAAAGGGCCCCAAAAGTCTTTTCCAAAAGGGGCGCCTTTTGTTCTCTCTTCTCTATATATATTGTAACTTCTCATTTTGAGAAAATCATCTTGTTGACCATTTTTTGCCCAACAGGCCAAAAAATCGGTCCCCCTTCTTTTTATGCTGTTCTGAGCCAGTACTTTTGATTTTGCACGAGTCTTAGAATTTCTACGGACTCTGCAGGTGTAGTCTTTCAGCAGATGAAGAACCAGTCAAAGAGTGCAAGGTTTTACAAAGCTTCTTCGGACTCTTGTCCGAAGAAATCCATAAGGAAAGTGAGCTAAAAATGGTTCAACGACATGATCTTTCAAAAGAGTTAACAGCTTTGAACCATTGAACCGGTTCAACGCCTTGGTTCATCGCTTTGGTTCAACGGCTGAGGTTCAACACCAAAGTTCATCGCTTGGTTCAATAAGTCGGTTCATCGGCTTGGTTCAATACGTAAGTTCATCGCTTGGTTCAAAGCCTAAGTTCAAACGACGCAGTTCAGCAGCTGTTGGTTCAATCAAATGGTTCATCGCTTCGGTTCAAAGCCTTGGTTCAATCGGCAAAGTTCATCGCTTGGTTCAAAGGCTTGGTTCAATAAGAGACTGGCGCACAGTGTTGAACCGTTGAACCATTTTGGGTTCAAGCGGTTGGTTCAAAGGAACGGTTCAAACACTTGGTTCAAGCGGCAAGTTCAAAGGCTTGGTTCGACAAAGGAGTGGCGCGCAGTGTTGAACCATTGAACCATTTTTGGTTCAATCGGTCGGTTCAACGGCTTAGTTCAATCGGGCAGTTCAAAGGAGCATCCACAAAGCCGAAGGACAAGTGCCCTTTCGGAAGGCGGTCAGGCGCAAAGGCACCCTTCGGAAAGGTCATTTTCAAGAAGGCCGCCAAGGACGATTTCTTTCGGAAATTTTTCCAAGGCAGTCGGCAGAGGCAAGAAAGAAATCCTTCAGACTTTTTGTCCGAAGGAATTCGAAAAAGCTGTAAACAAAAAACCCGTAGAAAAAGCCCGCAGAAAAGGCCCAAAGGATTTTGCCAAGGACGGTGACGTCCCAGAAGCCGTCAACATCAAGAAGACAGATTAGCCGTTGTTTTTTAAGCGATGACGGGTGCGCAGACGTCAATTTTAAGACAGTGAAATAGCCGTTTGCTTTTAAATTGCCTGAGCGCCAACCATGAAAAGAGCCCAAGGAACGCAGCAACCCGCCAGAAGATAGCCCCCGAGGGCTGAAGGAGCCAGGAAGAGACAAGGCAAGGAGGAAGATGAAGTGCAGGAAAAGACAAAGCAGTCCAAGTGGCGAGGAGAGGCGAGTTATTGCTAGATGGTCATCAAACGGCACAAACAGTGAGCGGCGCGGCCTGTTTTCTCCATTTGGCAATTACGAGGGGACAAACCGCAGTCTGTTTGCAAGAAGAGAGTAGTCTGTTTGCAGAAAAGAGACGCGGCCATGTTTTTCACATTAATGTGGAATGCCTAAGTCAATGCAGGAACTGACAATCAAACGGCTCCCTCTTCCCAAGGCTCAGAGCGCACATGGGCCAGCTTGCAAAAAGAGTGCCAAAGTCTTTCCCAGAAGGGGCCAAGTTCTCTCCCTCTTTCTATATATTGTAAAAAATTCTCATTTGAGAATCTATTCTCTCAGCCTTAAGGCAAAACTCTGCCCAAAAATCTCTCGGGGCTTGTAAGGCAGAGCTCTGCCAGATTTTACCTTGAATCAGGACTTAGCATTTTTACCTCTATCTGGACTTGCACTTTAAAGTATATGTTTGTGTTCTTTTGTGTTAAGTCATTGTCTTTCATGCTTTTCACAGATCGATTACAGCATGTCCAGTGCATTGTGAAGTCTCTTTTCTGCAGGTCTGCCAGAAGTGTCTACAACAAGAATATAGGCACATGTGAATAGGCTGTCAAAGTGTCTCAGAACACCTTTGCTAGTTCCTTCCTCCCTGTATCTCTACGGACCCCTAACTCACTGAAACAGAAGAGTTTCCCACGTCAGATGAAGTGTATGGGCGTTTCTTCCTGGTGAAAAGTGTATGTTCAGGCTGGGTGGGTCAACTTTTTTGGTGTGTCACATTTTCATTTTTAGGCTTAGGTTCTGTTTTCAGCATCTCTCTCTCCCTTTTCACCCCCCCTTTTTTACATTTGTTTGTTAGCAGTAGGAGAAACTAGGGCCTAAAAGATACATCAGAGGGAGCTAGCCCTTATCTAGAGACTCTCCCCTCCAGCTTCGCCAGTCCCACAGGCAAGAGGGGAGTTTCCATTGTTGCGTGTGGAAGGGCGGGAACTAGGCATCTTGCGTCGGGTGCAATCCACTGCGTCAACAGTTTTGGCACGCCCGGTGGGACCAACTAGGACAAGTTGTGTCCACAGAGTTGAAGAATTTTTGGTGTGTTCTTCAACCAACCAGCCTTTGGAGGCTTTTGCATCAACACCAATGGCGACTCCGAGTTAAATCAACTGGTTAAGCAGTTTCTGGTGCCATTAAGAAATAGTATTCTGGTATGTATAATTCCATCGTTCAGAGCCATGGACCCTGTTTTCCTTGGCCAGTCTGGCTATGATCCTTACCAGCCTTATGTTGATCCTTATCAGGTTCAATATGACCAGTCTCAACCCTGTCATAACCTATATCAGCCTTATGCCCAATCTTCTCAATGTGTCACTTCTCCTACTCAACCCAGTCTCTTTACCAATCAACCCGTCTCCACCTTCAAACGAACACTGCTGGGATACGAAAAGTATGTAATAGATCTTGACACCAGAAGGGGATGTGGCCAAGAAATTCCTGATCATGTCATCCATCAAGTGAGAAATGCACTGGATCAGGTTAAGAGTGAATGGGCTCCTATTGAAAGAGCCAATTGGCAAAGGCTTACAAGTGAGATGCTGCATGTGAGTGGTTTGATTGCATCTTTGGAATAGAAACTGAGTATTCATGAGAGGCAGCCTTACCAAGTCTATCAACTTGCATACTCGCTGCCCCAAGTATCATATCAGTCATACACAGCCCCTGCTTATGAGCCAAGTCAAGCCTGTCAAAGTCCTTTCCCCAATCATGTTGAGGAGAGTTCCGAAACAGTAAATCTTGTGTTTCAGGCTAATCTTGATAGACAGATCGAATTGGCAAATCTTCAAATGCAGCAGTCTATTTTGGCAGCAAGGGAAGTGGAATCCAAACCCTCACTACCCTCTCGCATTGTGGCCACATCACCCCAAAAGGAGATGCCTAGTCCGAATATTTTGAGCTGGAATAAAGTGGTTGAGTCATAGAATAACAAGGAGGAGAAAGACATTGTCCAAGAGTGTGAGGTACAAAATGAGGTTAGTCCTTTTCAAGTCCCTCCCACCCTTCCTCAGGAAGCTTCTTGCATTTCATGGCAACCTTCATGCACTCCCCATCTCTATAATGATTTCTATGAGCTCCAAGAGGTACAAAATGAGGATAATCTGGCTAAGCGGATTGAGGAATTAGAGGCTAAGATGAGACTGCTTGGAGAAAGAGAGATGGAGTTTTCAGACCTTGTAGGGGAGTATGCGCCAAAAGATACCCCTTCTACCAATCCTCAAGCTGATTTCAATATTGATGAAGTGTTGGTAGAGTGGAGAGACGAAAATCAAGTGATTTTGGCCCAAGGTCTGCCCCCTTTTTCTCATGAGGTTTTAAAAGGATCCCCTGTTTCCTTTTACCAACCTGATTTTGACGAGCCTTGTGTGCCCCCTCCTATTCTAGAGAAAGCTCCCTCTTGTGTGCCAAATCCTTTCTATCAGATGGCACTTGCTCATGCTGACTCATCCAATGCATCAATCAATCCTGCCTTTAATCCTGTACGCCTAGCTTTTCAGCACGCGTCTTTTCAGACAGCTCTTCCTGTACATGAGCAGACCCTCCCAAATCTTCCCCAACCTCCTCAAGTCTTTCAACATGATCTCCGAATTCCAAGCTGGAAGAGGGAACATCATGAACCAGCTCAGGACCTTGAAGAGGATAAAGTTGCTGCCTGTTCACAGGAGCAAAATTCCAATCCCAAGATCATGAGCTGGAAGCAAACAGTGGAATCTTGGAGCAGAAAGGAAGAGGAGAGGGGTTTTGCTCTAACCCTTGAAGAAGATGAGGCTGCTCCTGCTCTCAATGATGATTGTGACCTCCAGGAAAGGCTCTTCTAGGAAGATATAGATAGGCGGATTGCAGAGTTGGAGTCAAGAGCAGGTTTCCTCTGCGAATGTGTGATGGACGTTTCAAACCAATAGCAAATTCCATGTCTAAACACACTCCATCCACACACCTCCAAGAAGAGGAGGAGATCACCTTAGATGTCATGGAGGAGCATGGACAATCTCTTGTTCATGTTTTGAATGATTCATTTGAAGTCATTGGGGCAGGCTGCACTATTCTTCAAGGAGGCTATGAGCTGGATAAGAGTGGAGAAGGCAGCATCGAGACTCAAATAAGTATGCAAAGGGGCTGCAGGCTTTCAGATTTATCCCTTCAAGAGGTTTGTGAATCTAAAGATACTTTCTTTGAAATCATCAAGGAGGATGGTCATACCATGGAACCCGAGCATGAGGCAGAAGAGAACAAGCCAGTCAATGATGCATATCAAGGGGCTTATGGTGATGAGCCAGCAGCGATTGTTTTCTTGATGAGATACACCAGCATGAAGAACCAAAAGGAGGCAAGCTTCCAAGAACAAACAGAGTACGTATATGTTGGAAGCATGTTTGAATCTGATCCACTCAGATACAAGCCAACCCAGGTGGCAGGCAAAAGGAGCGGGTCACCAACTCTCCATTTCATTCAGCCACTTGTCTGGCACCATAAGTTTCCTTGCCAAGAAGGAGACTTAAAAAGTTTTCCCTTTGATCCAGGAGGGAAGCAGATGTACCTGGCTAGTTGTATATAGTAGTTGTTTTTAGTTTCTTTTCCTGCTTTCCCTAAGTGCAGTGTGCACAAGTAGTGTTTTTAGTCTTGTGTGTGTTTTCCCTTGTGTCTGGGGTAAAAGGCTTCATGTTTGATTCTTGGATCTATCAAGGCGGTTGCTAACTCTTTCAAAGCTGCATCTGACTCCGTGCCCAATGGACTACAAGGCAACTGGTCTCTAAGCATAGTAGGCATGCTTCCCCTGGGAGTCGCCAATTTGTTGACCATTTTTTGCCCAACAGGCCAAAAAATCGGTCCCCCTTCTTTTTATGCTGTTCTAAGCCAGTACTTTTGATTTTGCACGAGTCTTAGAATTTCTACGGACTCTGCAGGTGTAGTCTTTTAGCAAATGAAGAACCAGTCAAAGAGTACAAGGTTTTACAATGCTTCTTCGGACTCTTGTCCGAAGAAATCCATAAGGAAAGTGAGCTTAAAATGGTTCAACGACATGATCTTTCAAAAGAGTTAACAGCTTTGAACTGTTGAACCATTGAACCGGTTCAACGCCTTGGTTCATCGCTTTGGTTTAACGATTTGGTTCAACGGCTGAGGTTCAACGCCAAAGTTCATCGCTTGGTTCAAAGCCTCGATTCAATCAGTCAGTTCATTGGCTTGGTTCAATACGTAAGTTCATCACTTGGTTCAAAGCCTAAGTTCAAATGGCGCGGTTCAGCGGCTTTTGGTTCAATCAAATGGTTCATCACTTCGGTTCAAAGCCTTGGTTCAATTCAATTGGTTCAACGCTTCGACAAAAGTTCAAATCCTTGGTTCAATCGGCAAAGTTCATCGCTTGGTTCAATAAGAGAATGGCGCGCAGTGTTGAACCGTTGAACCATTTTGGGTTCAAGCGGTTGGTTCAAAAGAACGGTTCAAACACTTGATTCAAGCGGCAGGTTCAAAGGCTTGGTTCAACAAAGGAGTGGCGCGCAGTGTTGAACCGTTGAACCGTTGAACCATTTTTGGTTCAATCGGCCGGTTCAACGGCTTAGTTCAATCGGGCGGTTCAAAGGAGCGTCCACAAAGCCGAAGGACAAGTGCCCTTTCGGAAGGCCGTCAGGCGCAAAGGCACCCTTCGGAAGGGTCATTTTCAAGAAGGCCGCCAAGGACGATTTCTTTCGAAATTTTTTCCAAGGCAGTCGGCAGAGGCAAGAAAGAAATCCTTCAGACTTTTTGTCCGAAGGAACAGTCAGGCGCAAAGGCACCCTTCGGAAGGGTCTTCTAAGGACGATTTCTTTCGGAAAATTTTCCAAGGCAGTCGGCAGAGGCAAGAAAGAAATCCTTCGGACATTTGTCCGAAGGATTTCTTTCTTGCCTCTGCCGACTGCCTTGGAAAAATTTCCGAAAGAAATCCTTCGGACAAAATGTCCGAAGGATTTCTTTCTTGCCTCTGCTGACTGCCTTGGAAAAATTTCCGAAAGAAATCGTCCTTGGCGGCCTTCTTGAAAATGACCCTTCCGAAGGGTGCCTTTGCGCCTGACCGCCTTCCGAAAGGGCACTTGTCCTTCGGCTTTGTGGACGCTCCTTTGAACCGCCCGATTGAACTAAGCCATTGAACCGGCCGATTGAACCAAAAATGGTTCAACGGTTCAATGGTTCAAATTCCTTCGGACAAAAAGTCCGAAGGAATTCGGAAAAGCTGTAAACAAGAAACCCGCAGAAAAGGCCCGAAGGAATTTGCCAAGGACGGTGACGTCCCGAAAGCCGTCAACTTCAAGAAGACATATTAGCCGTTGTTTTTTAAGCGATGACAGGTGCGCGGACGTCAATTTTAAGACAGTGAAATAGCCGTTTGCTTTTAAATTGCCTGAGCGCCAACCATGAAAAGAGCCCAAGGAACGCAGCGACCTGCCAGAAGATAGTCCCCGAGGGCTGAAGGAGCCAAGAAGAGACAAGGCAAGGAGGAAGACGAAGTGCAAGAAAAGACAAAGCAGTCCAAGTGGCGAAGAGAGGCGAGTTATTGCTAGATGGTCATCAAACGGCGCAAACAGTGAGCAACGCGGCCTGCTTTTTCCATTTGGCATTTACGAGGGGACAAACCGCAGTCTGTTTGCAGGAAGAGAGCAGTTTGTTTGCAGAAAAGAGGCACAGCAATGTTTTTCACATTAATGTGGAACACCTAAGTCAAAGCAGGAACCGACAATCAAACGGCTCCCTCTTCCCAAGGCTCAGAGCGCACATGGACCAGCTTGCAAAAAGAGCGCCAAAGTCTTTCCCAGAAGGGGCCAAGTTCTCTCCCTCTTTCTAAATATTGTAAGAAATTCTCATTTGAGAATCGATTCTCTCAGCCTTAAGGCAAAACTCTGCCCAAAAATCTCTCAGGGCTTGTAAGGCAGAGCTCTGCCAAATTTTACTTTGAATCAGGTCTTAGCATTTTTACCTCTATCTGGACTTGCACTTTAAAGTATATGTCTGTGTTCTTCTTTTGTGTTAAGTAATTGTCTTTCATGCTTTTCACAGATCGATTACAGCACGTCCAGTGCATTGTGAAGTCTCTTTTCTACAGGTTTGCCAGAAGTGTCTACAGCAAGAATATAGGCACATGTGAATAGGCTGTCAAAGTGTGTCTCAGAACACCTTTGCTAGTTCCTTCCTCCCTGTATCTCTACGGACCCCTGACTCACTGAAACAGAAGAGTTTCCCTTGTCAGATGAAGTGTATGGGCGTTTCTTCCTGGTGAAAAGTGTATGTTCGGGCTGGGTGGGTCAACTTTTTTGGGGTATCACCTTTTCATTTTTAGGCTTAGGTTTTGTTTTCAGCATCTCTCTCTCCCTTTTCACCCCCCCCTTTTTTACATTTGTTTGTTAGCAGGAGAAACCAGGGCCTAAAAGATACATCAGAGGGAGCTAGTCCTTATCTAGAGACTCCCCTCTAGCTTCGCCAGTCCCACAGGCAAGAGGGGAGTTTCCATTGTTGCATGTGGAAGGGTGGGAGCTACGCGTCCTGCCCTGGGTGCAATTCACTGCGTCAACACATCTCTCATATTGTAAGGCGAAGCCTTGCCATTTTTCACCTGGAATCAATAGATACGCATTTTTACGTATATTCTGGTTGGATATTTCTCTAAGTGCGTCTGAGTGTTAGTCTTGTGTTCAATCATTGCTTCCTAATGCTTTCACAGGGTTGACACCAACGTACCTGGCATATACAAAGCACCATTCCTGCAAGTGATAAGAAGAGTTGTTCATGGAGCGCAGAATCAGGGGGTTACTAGACAGTGTGCTCTTCCTACAACGCCTATGGTAAGTCCCTTTTCTGTGTGTTTCCATTAAAGCCTCCCTGTCAAGCTCCCTGCAATCTGGTCCTTTTACTAGTTGAAGTGTATGTATGTGTTCTTGTGGTTCAGAGTGTGAGTGTGAGTAGATCAAACTTGTTTGATGCATCACCCTATTAGGTTAGATTCTGTTGTTTTCAGCATCCTTCTCCCTTTTCAACCCCCCCAATATATATATACGTATTAGCAACTTACTGGAATAACTCAGATGCATCAAAGGGAGCTAGCCCTTATCTAGAGACTCTTCCCCCAGTTTTGTCAGGCCCATAGGCAAAAGGGGAGTTTCCATTGTGACGTGTGGAAGGCAGGAGCGCAGCCTCCTGTCAAGAGTGCAATCCACTATGTCAACAGTTTTTGGCACGCCCGATGGGACTCAATTTTTACACTTAGTAAAGTTTTAGGATTGATGCTAGTCCTGTTACAGCGAAATCAACCATTTTCAGCATCTAGCGACTCCACTGGTAAGAGCTTCAGTTTTTGATCAAAGACTAGTCTGACCTCCTATGCCTAAAATCACCACACGTTTTGCTGCTAAGGGTGTCCCTTTCGAATTTATTGAATTGCCTTTGAACTCAGCAAAGCGACTGAGGTTTGAGAGGACTCATCCTTATTCAGCAAACCACTTTTCCAAACCTGCTATAAAATACACCTACGCAAGAAGGCCTCGGTTACATCATGTCATAGCTATGGCATTACCCTTTGTGACTTTTCGTGGTCATAGTCCTTTGAATCTCCCGCATTATGATCCAATTCCAGGAGCAGTCCTTAAAAGTGTGCCTCCCTTTAATGGAGAGGGGCCCATTACAGCTATTGAACACCAGAAATATTGCTAACCTCGGCAATATTCACAATGTCACTGAGGAGAATATTGCAATCAGATTGTTGGCATTGTCTTTCAAGGGCAAAGTTCTGGACTGGTATGGGATTTTACTCATGAATTCAGTCGATTCTTGGAATGAATTGGGCACCCTCTTGATGAACCGATTTGGGGAGAAGAGCGACCACCTCTCACTTGCCGAGCAGCTGACTACAATGAAAAGAGCTCCACACAAATACATGCAAGATTTCAACACTCGGTTTCAGAAGACATGGGATAGAATCCCCATTCTGGTAAGGCCGACTCCTAGCTATGCTTTCCTTTATTACTTAAGAGCGTTGAACAGCGATATCGCTGTTATGATACAGTCCATGGGAGGACATGTGCTACCTGCCGCCTATGACATAGCTATAGCAACTGAGAATTGCCTAGTGCAGGCTGGGAAAATAGTTCCTAGACCTCATATGCTGCTTTTCTTTGAAATGTTGCCCCCAATCCAGACTGTTGCTCCCACCTTAGTTCTTCTGACCAGCATAGAAAAGCCAGTTGCTACTTCATCCAATGACCTCCACGAAGTCAAAAGCCTGTTACAAAGCATAAAAATTGAACTAGTGGCTATTAAAAGGCAGCAAGCTCAAAACAATCGACCAAATCCAGGATATCAGTAGTATGGTCAAGCAAATAGACCCCCTTTCCAAAATTACAATCAAGGGCAGGGTCAGTTTGCGCAGGCCAGACCTTTTCAAGGCTACAATCCAGGCGCCCCTTCATCATCCAAGGCCATGGTGCCCGCTCAAAACAATCTGGGACAAGAACAACCCAGTTGCTCAACCATGGGATATGGTCAAGAGCAGGCTGTTTATACAAATGAAATGCCGGGTCACTACACAAATGTACAAGCCAATCAGGCAGCCACTCAATTCTCAAGTTTTGAGGCTTCAATGCAACCTGGCATGAGCAGCAGTCAGACTCAGCCCGATTCTAATCTCATGAATCACCTGGAAGGTGAGTTCTATGCAGTCAATTACGTGGGTACTGCGGACAATCAGGGCGACTATGTCGCAGCCAACACAAGATCCAAAAGGAGAGCAATTGAAGAAGCTCAGGCTACTACCCAAACGTCAGCAATACCTTCTGTTGTCCCCGAAAAATGTCACTAATTTTTGGGACAACCTACGGACTATTTTGGCCCTGCACAGACCAAAAAAATTTCTCTTCCCTTCTCAAAATTTGTTCTGAGCTTTCACATTCCTCATTTTTCAAGCTTTTTCAGTAAAGGGATTAATAGGTTCAATAGGTTAAAAGGCTTCTGCAGGCGAGTTCAATCAAAAAAACAAGTTTCTAACACTTAGCCATTTCCAATTGGTTCAACGCGCTTAGTGCAAAAGATTAAAAAGACAGCCAAATAACAAAGAATGAATCGATTGAACCATTGAACCGTTGAACCAAAGTTGGTTCAATCTGTAGGTTCAAGGGGCTGCCCCAAAGCCAAAGGAACAAGTGCCTTTACGGAGGGCAGTGAGCAAAAGCAGACAAAAATTGGAAATCCCTCAGGAAAATGGCTAAGTGCAAGAGGCCGAAAGAATTCTTTCGAGAAGATTTTCCTCGGAAAAATGTTTAAGGCAAAATTCCTTCGGACTTTTTGTTCGAAGGAATTCACTTGGAGAAAAAGTTCGAAGAAATGGAAAAAAACGAATGGCTAAGTAACATGAACTTTCCTTCGGACTTTTTGTCCGAAGGAATTCTTTCGGGCTTTTTGCCCAACGGAAAAAGCCCGAAAGCCAAAAGCCCGCCAAGGAAGTTGAAGCCTGAAGTCCGCCCGAACATCCCGAAGGATAAGTACCCTTGCAGGGGGCACTTGACGACAGAGAAAGGACCGTTTTAAAAGCCCGAAGGGACACTTTCCCTTCGGGACGTCCCAAAGGCTAAACAAAGACACAGAAAGGAACCTTCACAGACTTAGTCAAAAGGGGCTTCAAAGGATGAAAACAATGAACCGATTGAACCATTGAACCTTGAACCAAAGGGTTCAACGAGTTCACGAGTTCAAAGGTTCAACCAGAGCTTAGAAAGATAAAAGAAGCAGTGATTGAGCGAGACACAGAATGAACCAATGAACCGATTGAACCTTGAACCGAAAGAGTTCAAAGTTCAATGGTTCATAGGTTCAAAAGTTCAAAGGCAGCCTCAGTCAAGAAAAAAGCAGCAAACAAGTGGTTCAATGGATGGTTCAACCAAGGAGCGAAGAAGCGATTGAACCAAGAAGTGATAGAACAAAAGAGACAATTGAACCGATGAACCGATGAACTTTCAATGGTTCAACGGGTTCAAGGTTCAACATGGTTCAAGCAGCTGGCGACCATTGACGGTCCTGTGGACGTCAAATTTTAAGGGATATTTGTGAAAATTCAAATAAAGCGTAGAATTTAAAGTAGGAATCAAGCCACTGACTGAAAAAAGAGCTCGAAGACTCAAATTGCTACAGGGAAGAGAAGATCAATGCAAAGGACCAGAAATATCTTCAAAAGAGTTATTTCCAGTAGGTGAAACAGTGGATCGAGTAGACTTCTGAGCGCACCAAACCAAGGATGCGGCCTGTTTTTCTTCCATGAAGTAAAGACAAATTGGACAGTTGCGCAGACATCAGAAAAAGGACCAGACGGTCCATACCAAGGAAAAGACATATTAGATGAAGGGACATGCCATAGTTATGGCAGCGCACTATTCTTAGCATGGTCTCTCTAGACAGGACTGAAGGCGCATTGAAGACGTTGATTGCAGCATGGGCCGTCTCGATGGAAAAAAGCGTCAATCCTTGTGTAGTTGCTATAAGATTGTAATATCTCTCATTTGTAAAAAAAACTTTTCATTTTTACACGAGCGAAACTCTGCCCATTTGAAAGAAGACTGAAACTTTGAGCTCAAATTGTAATTTCATTTCATTTTATCTAAATGAGAAAACAAGTTGTTTGCAGACTTTGTGCTGTTTTGGCTTGTGCTACTTTAGGAAATTGTTCTTATGTCTGGTTTCTAGAAGCATTCTTATTTATTTAATTTGACAAGCAGAATTAGTGAAGGTAAAAAGGGAGGTGTCCTGAAGCCAACTGTGAGAAGACTTTGTGCTTCCACAATTGTTTTCAGCGTGTGTTTTTTCTTTTTTTCTGTGTTGAGGATTCTGGGACGACTTTGTGCCCCCATTATCCTTTGTGTTATACTCTTTGGGCAGTTGAGGTGAAAACTTTGTGTTCTGTTTCATCCTGTTGGCTATTGTGCCCTTTGTCACCAGTTACTTTTACTACCTGAAAGAAACTCCTGCTGTTTCTTGCAAAAACACTTTTGAAAGGAGAGAAGTGCCTTCAGTGTTTCCACCAGGATTTTCTCCTTTGTCTGTGAGCATTATCTCTGAAAGAAGAGAGATGGATGGTTTACTCTGCCCCCATGTGTTATTTTTTGCTTATTTATATAGTATATAGCTACTACGTATTTATAGGGAACCTCCCCTTGATGAGAGGAGAGATTAGTCCCCTTTTGATGTGGTAAACCTACACAACTGGCCGACCAATCTTCCTGATGTGGTTGATCAGACCTATTTTGTTTATCAGTACGCTGATTGACAAAATATTCACCCAACAGTTTTTGGCGACTCCGCTGGGAAAGAGCGCGCAGTTTGAAGTCTCAAACTTCAAGTTGAAGCAGATCCTACTCTTTTTCATTTTTTTTGTTCTGCAATCTGGCAACTCCACGTTATACTAGAGGCCAAAAATCCCAAGGTGTTGTTGACCCTGCTTTTGAGTTGGTGTAGCAGAGTAAATTTGAGTTGTTTCCTCCACAACCTCACCTTAGACGAACTAGGAGTCTTCCTCCTAGCCCTACCAGGCCATCAACACAAGGCAGAACTTCTTTTTCTGCTGTTAGCAGAGCTTTGCCTATCCACACTCCACCTGGATTAGTGATCCCACTTTTACATAATCAAATCATGGCTCAAGGCCCCTGGAATTACTCTTTCGGTCCACTGAATTTGACTCCACCTCTGCATGAGCTTCCACGCAGTTCAAAGAAGAATTTCTCCAAATTCTTTGGTGATGGGAAGGTTCATCCTGATGAACACATTGCAGCTTTCAGCATAGCCTGCGGTGTAATAGGGGTGACATTTGAAGACATAGCGGTCAGGCTATTCGTGGAGACACTACAAGGCGCTGCTCCAGACTGGTTCTACCACCTGCAGGCTGGATCAGTGACTGATTGAAACACTCTGAAAGACAAATTTGAAGCCAGGTTCAATCCTGCAAAAGATGCACATGCCTTGCTGGCTCAGCGCACGCAGATGAAGAAAGAGCCCCATGAACTTATGAGGGATTTCATTGCCAAGTTCGACACGCTGAGGCACAGGATTCCCATGGTCGCCCAGCCAACACCTCAAAATCTCAAGTGTTTCTTCATCAACTCACAACTGGCTGAAGTGAGTTTCTTGTTGAGACGGGCTAGACACATAGACCTTGCTGCTGCTCAGAACTTGGCTACTGAGGTAGAAAATGACCTTATCTTGGCAGAAAAGATAAGGAGAGACCCTAATAAAGGTAAATTCTCTTCATCTTCTGAGTATTCACCTACAGTCACCACTGACCCGATGATACAAAAGCTAGCAAATAAAATGCTAGCTCTCAAAAATCAAATGACACAAGAGATGTCATCTGCTCTTGCATACAAAGATATGCCCAGGAGGACATTTCAGAATCAGGCGTACCAAGGCAATGCTGCCAAGAATTAGGGACAAAAAAATCGCCTTCCTCCACAGAGGAACCTCGTCTTTGAAGCACCTCCAAACAACTCAGCAGTTGGATATCTTGAAGCTGATTCGGATTTCTCATTCCAGCCTAAGTTGAATCTTGAAGATGACGCTAATCTCTTCACTGAGGAAGAAGAAAAATTAGTTGGCGACTCCCATATTGATTTCCTAAACTATCAGGATGAACCCAGAAGTTAAGGCAATGCAGCTGAGGGGTCATATGTTGTATTCACCCGGTCCAAAAATCAATCAGCTCAACAAGCTGATAAGAAGAAAGCAGAGGAGCGACCTCAACCAGTAGTTTCAATTGCTAAGCGGGGATCCACTCTTCCTTTCCAGCCAAAGGACCCGGTGATTTCGAGAAAGGTAAGTACCCCAAATGCCCCTACACCTTCTACTTCAAATTCATAGTCCAGTCCTCCCCCTTTCAAAAATCAAAAGGATGAACTCACATCCTCTCCTCCTAGCTCGTTCCAGACATTTGATATCATTGACCATATAAAGAAAACCAAAATTCAAATGTCTGAATTTGAATTTCTGCAGTCCCATCCTGAGCAATTAGACAGACTAGTTCAATGTGTTAAAAACCAGAACATCCCTGTTAAACAAGCAATTCCCAAAGAGACACATGATCCTGCCAGGAATGCACCCACCAAGAACAACCTTGTCATTGCTCCCCCTGCTGCTCCTGGTAGGACTGAACCTTTTTGTCTCATTGCTAATAAATGGACATTAGCTGAATAATTGCATCATTGATTCTGGAGCTTCAGACAATGTTATGCCCGCTAAAGTGGTTGAATCCCTTGACCTCACATTGACCAAAACTTTTGGTAGATGTTTCTCTATAGAGAACAAGCAAGTGCCTTTGCTGGGACAAATTAAAGATGCCCAATTTGCGTTTGTTGCCTTTTCAGACAAAAAAATCAAGATGACTGTCTTGGTAGCAGACGTCCCAGCATCATATAGCATCCTTCTCGGACGGAATTTATGCAGGGATGTTGGTGGTGAATTGAGCATGGATTTATCAGAGGCGAGGATTCCAATCAAAGGTGTTATGAAGAGGCTGCTTCTTGAAAAAGAAGCGAAATACGTAGTTACCTGGACCTCAGCACCTGAAGCTCAAATTCTGTTTGAGTCTTTAGGAATGGGTAACTACTTTCTGTCCACGAATGGAGTTCATGAGACATCTGATGAAGCCCCTTCAAATGACAGCGTGAAACTGCATTCAGCTGGAACAATAGAGAAATTGGCTGAGCACAAGGCAATCGTGGAAGTATCTCCACCCCCGAATGAAGAAGAATCCAAAAGAAAATCAGTATCAAATGAGTTATGGATTCTTGAATTTGATGGTAGCTGCTCCTCCACTGGTTCAGGAGTCGGAGTTGTGTTAATATCTCCTCAAGGAGATATTTTTCCTTCATCTTATAAATTGCAATTCAGCAACACAACTAACACAGCTGAATATGAGTCTCTGTTGCTTGGATTGAGAGCTGCTTGAGACAAAGGCATCAAGCTCCTTCATGCTAAAGGAGATGCCAAACTAGTGGTTTGTCAAGTGAGAAACCTGTATCAAACCAAGAATGAAAGATTGCGTCATTATCGCAATCTAGTCTGGGACCAGCTTGAAGACTTTGATGCTTTCAGCATCTCTGCAGTTCCCAGAGAATTCAATGACCGAGTTGATGCACTAGCTGTTTCAGCTACTCTCTTGATCCCCCACCTGGACTTCAAAGGAGACAGGTACACCATTGAGTTGGTCTTTCGGTCAAGTGTACCTGATAATGCCAGTCATTGGCAGGTATTCAATAATGACAATCAAATCATTGCCTTCCTGGAATAAAAGGACAGCTTTGAACGACTGCATTTTGAAGGCAGTGAACCTCAGAAGCCTGAACCGACTCTTGAATCAAGTTCAAGTACAAGTGAGGATTCTTGCAACTGAAAGGGAATAAAATTTCCAAAGGCTTGGTTTCCCTTGAGAAGCTGTTTGATAAGCATGATAGATTCATCAAACAACAGCAAATGGATTCAAGTTCCTCTCAGGAGTTTGATTAAGTAAATCTGGGAACCAAGGAAGACCCCAAAATGGTGAACATTGAAAAATGTTGTACTCTTGAAGAGTGTTTCAAGTTCACCTCTTTGCTCAACGAATACATGGATGTCCTAGCGTACTCCTATGATGACCTGAAATCACTCCGGCATAATGAAATTCGACACAACATTCCTCTCAACGCTGATTCAACACCTTACAGGCAAAAGTCCAGGGATTATAATCCAAAAATATCAAGTACTATTTTATCTGAGATACAAAAAATGTTAAATGCCAGGATAATCTTTCCAATCCATCATTCCACATGGATTGTCAATAAAGTGCCTGTAAGAAAGAAGAATGGTGAAATTCGCCTTTGTGTGGATTTTAGAAATTTGAATCAGGCATCTTTGAAGGATAATTATCCTTTGCCAATCATGGATCAAGTGCTGCAGACAGTGACGGGCTCGGAGATGTTATCAATGCTAGATGGCTTCTCTAAATATAATCAGGTTGAAGTTGGTGAAGCAGACCAACATAAGACCGCTTTCACCACACTTTGGGGCACGTTTGCGTATAAAAAGATGCCTTTTGGCTTGATAAATGCTGGCGCCACCTTCCAAAGAGCAATGGACCTTGCCTTCAAGGATGAGATGGGTAAGTTCATTGTAGTTTATCTTGATGACTTCACTGTATTCTCTAAGCATCGCCCAGATCATGTGAGCCATTTGCAACAAGTGCTAGAACGCTGCCGCCAGAATGACATTTCTTTAAACACCAAGAAGTCAGTTTTTGGAGTAATAAAGGGAAAACTTCTCGGACACATTGTGTCCAAAGGGGGCATAAAGATTGACTCAGACAGAGTCAAGTCTATTCAAGAGCTTACCTTGTCCACAAGTAAGACTATTGTTCACTCTTTCTTTGGAAAGGTGAATTTCTTACGGAGGTTCATCCCCGAGTTTGCTGAGAAGACTAGGCACATTGTAAACATGATGAAGGGAAAAGCCACCTTCAGCTGGACTGAAGAAGGCAAGTCGGCATTTGAGGATATCAAGACTGCCATTGCCCATGCTCCAATTCTGGCTTGTCCAGACTATAGCAAAGAGTTCACCATTTATAGCTATGCTTCAGAACATACGCTTTCAGCAATTCTGGTTCAACAGAATAAAGAAGGTATGGAATCTCCCATTTCCTTTATGAGCTATCCTCTCAAAGCTCATGAGCTGAAGTACTCAAATATGGAGAAGCACGCTTATGCAGTGGTGAAGGCCGTAAAATATTTTCATTTCTACATCCTCAATTCTCGAGTTACTGACGTGGTCCCTGACATCACAGTAAAATCTATACTGACTCAGCAGGAGTTTGAGACGAAAAGAGGCAATTGGGTTGCAAAGATCCAGGAGTTCGATCTGATCATCAAGCCAAAAAAGCTGGTACGTGGAAAGGGGCTATGCCAACTAATTGTTGATAACAAGCCAAGAGGAACAGAGCATGAAAAACCAAAGTGGATGACACACCAACAGTCCTCTTTGTCTCCACCACAAATGAGTGGTATTCAGGTATTGCTCATTTCTTTACTTATGGTGAATGTCCTGCTCACCTATTTTATAAAAAAAGAACCATCAAGCTGAAAGCTGCTAATTTTGTCATTTGGGACAACGGCCTATACAAGAGGAGCCTTGATGGAACGTTCCTTTGCTGTGTGGACAAGGAGCAACAAAGCCAACTTCTGAAGTACTTCCACAATTCGGCCTGTGGAGGATATTTTTTTGCCCCTGTGACTACCCATAAGATCCTACGAGCCATGTACTATTGGCCAACTCTCTTTCAAGATGCATACAAGTGGGTCAGGGGATGTGAACTGTGCCAACAGTTTGTTGGAAGGCCCAAGCTAGCTGCCCTGCCCCTCGAACTAGTGATAATAGAGGAGCCATTCCAGCAATGGGGAATTGATTTTATTGGAGCTATAAACCCATCATCAAGTGTTGGACATAACTATGTCCTCACGGCAACAAACTACTTCACCAAATGGGTGGAAGCAGTTCCAACCAAACATGCTACTTCAGAAGTAGTATGCAATTTTCTCAAAGAAAACATCATGTCCAAGTTTGGAGTCCCAATCAAAATTGTCACTAATAATGCCACCTATTTCACTTCCCAGGAGATTACTCAATTCTGTTTCCACTACGGAATCACACTCTCCCACTCTTCTGATTACTTTTCACAAGGGAATGGACAGACTGAATCAAGCAATAAGAACCTAGTGACTATCATCAAGAAGCTGGTGGATGACAACCAAAGGACTTGGCATAAGGCATTGGTTGATGCTCTATAGGCAGACATAATTACACCCAAGAGGGCAATTGGTATGTCTTCCTTCCAACTTCTTTATGGTGTCAATGCAGAGATACCAATCACCTTGAACTGCTAGCATTGAAATTGCTAAGGCGACAGAGGATCAAACGTATGAGAGCTCACTTGAGAAGAGGATCATGTGCCTTGCTGAGCTGAATGAGCAAAGAATTGCAGTGGTGGACCGAATTGCCGCCCATCAAAGTCTGGTGAAGAAGCTCTTCGACCAGAAAGCAAAGAATCGTGATTTCCATATTGGAGATCAAGTCCTGCTGTGGGACAAGAGAAGAGAACCAAAGGGGATGCACGGAAAATTTGATTCTCTGTGGAGGGGCCCTTTTACTATTCATCAGCTCAACGGTAAAAACAGTTTCCTGTTAAAATATCAAGATGGCACTCTCTTTTTTCTGCCTCACAATGAGCAACATCTGAAGCACTTCAACTCTTGAAGTATCGGATGAGTTCTCCTGTACATATGTATATTTGTAGTCTTTTGTTTTTATTTTTGGAGCCTTTCTTCTTGGGTAGCGCGACTCCATAGCCCAATGGCACACTTCAAGGCACTGGAGATTCTAGTTTCTACTCCCCTCAGCTGTGTTTCAAGTTTCCAACTGAAGGTAGTTCCCCAACTGGAGCCAGCTGTTGTCCCCGAAAAATGTCACTCATTTTTGGGACAACCTACGGACTATTTTGGCCCTGCACAGACCAAAAAAATTTCTCTTCCCTTCTCAAAATTTGTTTTGAGCTTTCAAATTCCTCATTTTTCAAGCTTTTTCAGTAAAGGGATTAACAGGTTCAACAGGTTAAAAGGCTTCTGCAGGCGAGTTCAATCAAAGAACAAGTTTCTAACACTTGGTCATTTCCAATTGGTTCAACGCACTTAGTGCAAAAGATTAAAAAGACTTAGCCAAATAGCAAAGAATGAATCGATTGAACCATTGAACCAAAGTTGGTTCAATTGGTTGGTTCAATCGGTAGGTTCAAGGGGCTGCCCCAAAGCCAAAGGAAAAAGTGCCCTTACGGAGGGCAGTGAGCAAAAGCGGACAAAAATTGGAAATCCCTCAAGAAAATGGCTAAGTGCAAGAGGCCGAAAGAATTCTTTCGGGAAGATTTTCCTCGAAAAAATGTTTAAGGCAAAATTTCTTCGGACTTTTTGTCCGAAGGAATTCACTCGGAGAAAAAGTCCGAAGAAATGGAAAAGAACGAATGGCTAAGTAACATGAACTTTCCTTCGGACTTTTTGTCCGAAGGAATTCTTTCGGGCTTTTTGACCGACGGAAAAAGCCCAAAAGCCAAAAGCCACTGGGGAAGTCGAAGCCTGAAGTCCGCCCGAACATCCCGAAGGATAAGTACCCTTGCGGGGGGCACTTGACGACAGAGAAAGGACCGTTTTAAAAGCCCAAAGGGACACCTTCCCTTCGGGACGTCCCAAACGCTGAACAAAGACGCAAAAAGGAACCTTCACAGACTTAGTCAAAAGGGGCTTCAAAGGATGAAAAGAATGAACTGATTGAACCGTTGAACCTTGAACCAAAGGGTTCAACGAGTTCACAAGTTCAAAGGTTCAACCAGAGCTTAGAAAGATAAAGGAAGCAGTGATTGAGCGAGACACAGAATGAACCAATGAACCGATTGAACCTTGAACCGAAAGAGTTTAAAGTTCAATGGTTCATAGGTTCAAAAATTCAAAGGCGGCCTCAGTCAAGGAAAAAGCAGCAAACAAGTGGTTCAACGGATGGTTCAACCAAGGAGCGAAGAAGCGATTGAACCAAGAAGTGATAGAACAAAAGAGACAGAATGAACCAATGAACTGATGAACTTTCAATGGTTCAACGGGTTCAAGGTTCAACATGGTTCAAATAGTTGGCAACCATTGATGGTCCTGTGGACGTCAAATTTAAAGGGATATCCATGGAAATTCAAATAAAGCGTGGAATTTAAAGGAGGAATCAAGCCACTGACTGAAAAGAGAGCCCGAAGACTCAAATTGCTACAGAGAAGAGAAGATCAATGCAAAGGACCAGAAATATCTTCAAAAGAGTTATTTCCAGTAGGTGAAACAGTGGATCGAGTAGACTTCTGAGCGCACCAAACCAAAGACGCACCCTGTTTTTCTTCCATGAAGTAAAGACAAATTGAACAGCTGCGCAGACATCAGAAAAAGGACCAGATGGTCCATACCAAGGAAGAGACATATTAGATGAAGGGACACGCCATAGTTATCGCAGCGCACTGTTCTCAGCATGATCTCTCTAGACAAGACTGAAGGCGCATTGAAGACGTTGACTGTAGCATGGGCCGTCCCATGGAAAAAAGCGCCAATCCTTGTGTAGTTGCTATAAGATTGTAATATCTTTCATTTGTAAAACAAAACTTTTCATTTTTACACGAGCGAAACTCTGCCCAATTGAAAGAAGAAGACTGAGACTTTGAGCTCAAATTGTAATTTCATTTCATTTTATCTGAATGAGAAAGCAAGTTGTTTGCAGACTTTGTGCTACTTTAGGAAATTGTTCTTATGTCTGTTTCCTAGAAGCATTCTTATTTATTTAATTTGACAAGCAGAATTAGTGAAGTTAAAAAGGGAGGTGTCCTGAAGCCAACTGTGAGAAGACTTTGTGCTTCCACAATTGTTTTCAGCGTGTGTTTTTCTTTTTTTTTCTATGTTGAGGATTCTGGGACGACTTTGTGCCCCCATTATCCTTTGTGTTATACTCTTTGGGCAGTTGAGGTGGAAACTTTGTGTTCTGTTTCATCCTGTTGGTTATTGTGCCCTTTGTCACCAGTTACTTTTACTACCTAAAAGAAACTCCTGCTGTTTCCTGTAAGAACACTTTTGAAAGGAGAGAAGTGCCTTTAGTGTTTCCACCAGGATTTTCTCTTTTGTCTGTGAGCATTATCTCTGAAAGAAGAGAGATGGATGGTTTACTCTGCCCCCATGTGTTATTTTTTGCTTATTTATATAGTATATAGCTACTACGTATTTATAGGGAACCTCCCCTTGATGAGAGGAGAGATTAGTCCCTTTTTGATGTGGTAAACCTACACAACTGGCCGACCAATCTTCCTGTTGTGGTTGATCAGACCTATTTTGTTTATCAGTACGTTGATTGACAAAATATTCACCCAACACCTTCATCACATGTAAACCAAAAGGTCTCAAACTTCGGACCGCCAATTGTACCTTCAGCTCCTCGGCCTGTGCCTCAGGCTGTAAATAATCCCAAAGAAAATTTGAAGGAAGGCAACCCTAGAGTCAATGTAGTAGACTAGATGAAGAAGCTGCACATGAACATCTCCTTGTGGGATTCATTGTCAATACCGGGGCAAAAGGACATACTGCAAAAGGAATTGCAGGAGCTGAATGAACACGCTGTCCCAGCAAAAGCCGATAATGTTTTGATGATGAACGGACAGCCTTCCACCTCAGGGCAAGGCAGGATAGAAGAAAAGGTTCCCCCTTTTTATTTGTCCTTGGTCATAGGAGATTTCTTGGTGCACAATTGCATCATTGATAGTAGAGCAAGCACCTCGGTAATGCCCAAATGCATAGCCGACAAGCTGGGGTTGAAATACGAAGAAATGACTAAAGGAGTTTTACAGCTGGATGGAACACCAGCAAAGACAGTTGGGGTGGTGAAAGGTTTGAGCTTGACGCTACACGCTTGCCCGACCTTCTCAGTTCTTCATGATGTGGTAGTGGCGGATGTTCCTCCTTACTTTGCTATCTGCTTATCCAGGGATTTCACATCCAAGATAGGCGGCTACCTAGCAACAAACTGGTCTTATCTGGTTTTTAAAACCAAGTATGGGACTAAAGTTAAGATTGAATCCGAGCCACTTCACAGAGATCATCTAGAATCATACTCGCTCAAGGCGGCAAATGTCAGCTACGCCATCATTGACCAAGAAGAGTTCCAAGTGGATCAATCTCCATCCTCTGCCCTTGAAAGAGTTGCTAACCTGCTCTTAGAAGAATAGAGAAGTGACAACTTCGAGCATGATCTTTACAACTTCATAGAGGAGGCAGGCCTTGGAATTTATTGCATACACGAAGAGAGTACTTTTGTACTAAATCTGATGAAAGCAAGCCAAAAAAGCTCAGGTCTATGGCAGTTGTTCTTTAATGGCTCAAGAAGTAAGTTGGGAGCTGGTGGTGGAGTAATGTTAGTTTCTCCTTCAAAAGAGAAATACTTTTCGGCTTTCCGGTTCCAATTTTATTGCACGAGCAATGTTGCGGAGTATGAATCCCTCATCCATGGTTTGAAGTGGGTGAGGAAGAGAGGAATCAAAGACCTGCAGGTTTTTAGTGACAGTGAGTTGATTGTCAATTAGGTAAGAGGCCAAAATTTGACAAAGAATTCTTTACTAAAGTCCTACAAACATAGGGTATGGGACTTGGTGGAAAATTTCTTTGCTTTCAATGTTACCTCCAGTCTTAGAGAGCAGAACAAACAAGCAGATAGGCTGGTAGCAGTTGGTGCCCAGTTTGATATCCCTAGGGAAATAAGCTGAGACCGCAGTTCACGCCACTTGAAGGTAGTAATCCGGCCCTCTGTATCTGACAACGTCACTAACTAGCAGGTCTTTGACAGCGACCAGCAAATAGCACTCTTCTTGTAAGAGGAAGCTAAGTTCGCTACTAAAAACCAGGCAAAGCTACAATAGCAATATGGCTGCCAAATTGTTCAATTGAAGAACAATAAACTCCCCAAAGGTTTGGTCACTCTAGAGAGTATCTTCAATGAAGATGACCAGTTGAAAAGCAACAAGGCAAGCATCACAACGAAGAAGAACTATGAGAAGGTTGAAATATTCAAAGATAAGCTGCTTGCACTTGAGAAAGTGTGCACGAACCGTGAAAGGCAGGCCTTCATCTTGTTGTGCCAAGAGTTTGTTGATGTCTTCGCTTGGGAATATAGCGATTTGAAGGGTTTCGACCCAGGTTTGGCCCAACATACCATTGAGTTGGAGGAAAGCGCCAAGCCGATCAAGTAGAAGCAAAAGCCTGTCAACCCAATGACTGAGCCTCTCATGTGGAACTCACCAAGTTGATTGAGTCCAGAATAATATTTCCAATCAAACACTCTTTTTGGCTGGCCAATCTTGTTCCTGTCCGAAAAAAGAATGGGGAGATCAGACTATGCGTTGATTTCAGAGACCTTAATAGAGTCTCTTCGAAAGACCATTATCCTCTCCCAAGCATGGAGCAGATCTTTCAAATGGTGACAGGCAGTGAGCGTTTCTCCCTCCTGGATGGGTATTCGGGGTATAATCAGATTTTGGTGCAAGACTGTGACCAGTGCAAGACTGTGACCAGTACAAAAATGGGGGACGTTTGCTTACAGAAAAATGCCATTCGGGCTGTCCAATGTTGGTGCCACCTTCCAATGAGCCATGGACATGGCCTTTCAGGGCCTGATAAATAACACTATGCTGGTGTATCTTGATGATGTGACAGTTTTCTCCAAAGAGGCGAGCCAACACATGAAACACCTCAGACAAATCTTTGAGAGGTGTAGAGAGTTCGGTATCTCTCTCAACCCAAGGAAATGTGTGTTTGTTGTCCACGGAAAACTCCTTGGCCATGTTGTTTCCAAGGAAGGCTTGAACATTGATCCAGAGAGAGTGCGCTCCATCTTGGAGCTGTCCTTGCCTAAACACAAGAAGGGCCTGCAAAGCTTCTTCGGCAAAATAAATTTCATTCGGAAATTTATTCTGAATTTTGCGGAGGTAGTTAAGCCATTGACCTCTATGCTGAAGAAGGATGAGAAGTTCGCGTGGATAGCACAAAGAAGGGACAATTTTGAAGAAATCAAGCAGGCTATAGCCCAGGCTTCTACTTTGATCAGCCCTGACTTCACCAAAGATTTCAACCTCTACACCTTCGGAAATGAAGAGGTAATCTCCGCCATGCTTACCCAAGCAAATGGTGGTAACCTTAAGCAACCACTTGCATTTTTTAGCCAAGACCTAGAGAGTTTTGAGGTCAGATACACATATGTGGAGAAACAAGTCCTTGCAGTGATACGGAGTCTGAAGAAATTCAGGCATATGCTGCCAATAACAGAATTCACCTCATGGTTCCACATCCCGGCATCAAAAATTTCTTGACCAATCGTGACCTGAATGAAAAGAGAGCGGGGTGGATCACTAAGGCGATGGAATACGACGTGGATATCAAGATCACCAAGCTGGTAAGAGGGAGAGGCCTGTGTGAACACTTTGTTGCAGACTTTAAACAGCAAAACGAGGACAGTCTACTAATTCATGATGCAGCTACAGCAGAAGAACCAGCTGTCATGAAGGATTGGACATTAGACTTGAGGCGTTTCCTTCTCACTGGTGAGTGCTCGCAGGGCCTTGATAGGACCAAGAGGAGATATGTCAAACTCCAGTCTCTCCCTTATGTCTTGATTGATGGAGTGTTGTTCAAAAGGGATCTCTCAGGAGTCCTTTTAAGGTGCATAAACCCAAGTCAGGCCGACAGAGTGCTCTCCGAGTTCCATGATGGGCCAGCTGGTGGTCAATTTGCTCCTAGGCCTACAACTGCAAGAATAATGAGAGATGGTTACTTCTGGCCTACTCTATTCAGGGACACCCATGCTTGGGTACGAAAGTGCCAGAAATGTGCATTTTTTGATGGAAAGAAACGGCTAGCTGCCATGCCTTTACAGCGTATTCAGGTAGAGTAGCCATTCATGCAATGGGGCCTTGACTTTATAGGTATGATTAACCCTCCCTCCAATGCTAGACACAAGTGGGTCCTGACCGCCACAGATTATTTCACAAGATGGGTAGAGGCTGTTACTCTGAAGGAAGCCAATGAAAGTGCAGTCTTGGATTTTTATGAAGACCTGGTGGCAAGGTTCGGGGTTCCAGCGACCATAATCTCAGATGACGATTTAGCTTTTCTGAGAACTAAAACAAGTGAATGGGCGCTGAAATATGGTATCTATCTTAGCACTTTGTCCAATTACTACCCACAGGGGAATGGGCTGGCTGGGTCCACCAATAAGAATCTGATCATGATCATCAAGAGAACAATGAAGGAGAATCAGAAGACTTGGCATGCCAAGTTGAAAACAGCCCTGTGGGCAGATAGGGTCACTCCAAAGAGGGCAATTGGCAACTCGTCGTACATGCTCGTATATGGAAGGGAAGCTAGGCTTCCTCTTTCACTTGAATTGCCAGCCTTGGACCTCGCTCACCAGCTGCAGTTAGAAGGAAGCAACAGCATGGAGGTTAGGCTATGCGAGCTGATGGAGCTCCAAGAGACAAGGGACCAGGCTATGGCTTCCATGACCAGCCGCCAACAGCAGACGAAGAAACACTTCGACAAAAAATATTCATCAAAAGGTTTCTCTGAAGGAGACATCGTCTTGAAATGGGATGCGGACCGAGCTAAGCCTGGAAAGCACGCGAAATTCGACGCCCTATGGAGTGGTCCATACGTCATCACTCAGTGTAAGCAGCACAACGCGTTCCAACTCTCCAGGTTAGATGGCGAAGAATTGTATATCCCAGTTAATGGGATACATCTCAAACATTATTACTGAGCCCTTCTCCCATCATGTATATATTTTCCTTGCTTTTTAACTGTTTTCCCTAAGTGCTTTTTGCACATGTTAGTAGCTTTCTTAGTCTTGTGTGTGTTTTCGTTTCCTTTTTTGGGGGTAAAACCTGTGTGATTGATTCTTGGTTATCTCAAGGCGGTTGCTAACTCTTTTAAAGCTGCATCTCGACTCTGTGCCCAATGGACTTTAAGGCAACTGGTTTCTAAGCATAGCAGGCATGCTTCCCCTGGGAGTCGCCAATTTATTGACCATTTTTGCTCTAGCAAGCCAAAATCGGTCTCCTTCTTCCCTTGTTGTTCTGAGCCGGTTCAATTTTGATTTTTTGCACAAGTCTTCGGCAAAGGGAGGAACCAATTCACTGGTTCGGCGTCGGTGTCCAATGGCTTGAGCTTTCAAAGAGCTTTGAACTTGAACTTTGAACCATTATTGGTTTAATGAGTTGGTTCAGTTCAATTGGTTCAATGAGTTGGTTCAGTTCAGTCAGTTCAATGCCTTGGTTCAACGACTTGGTTCAACAGTCGGTTCAATGAGTTGTTTCAACAACTTGGTTCGACGTTCGGTTCAATGCCTTGGTTCAATTGTTTTGGTTCAAGCAGTTGGTTCAAAGCACTCGGTTCAATGGGTTGGTTCGTTGTCTCGGTTCATTCAATTGGTTCAACGTTTGGTTCAAAGGAACGGTTCAATGGGAAGGTTCAAGAGAGTCTCCCGAAGGACAAATGCCTTTGCAGAGGGCAGGGAATACTTGAAAAAGGATCAAAAAGTAAACAACGCTGAAAAAGGTAAGTTTTCTTCTGAGTTTTGTTTAAGGCAAAGGACGAGAATTTCTTCGGACAAAATGTCCGAAGGAATTCCTTCGGACATTTTGTCCGAAGAAATTCTTCGGAAGAAAATCCCGCCGAAGTAAAAGACCAAGGCAAAAGGCATAAGATGATTTCTTTCGGACTTTTGTCCGAAGGAATTCCTTCGGACAAAAAGTCCGAAGAAATTCGGGAAGAGCCGTGGGAAAAAACCCGAGAAAAGATTCCGAAGGCCAAAAGTGATCGAGATAATTCTTGCAGACATTTTGTCCGCGGGAGAAAAGCCGACGAAAAGAGGAAATAAAAGATAAAGTCAAGAAATGATTTCTTTCGGGCTTTTGTCCGAAGGAATTCCTTCGGACAAAAGTCCGAAGAAATTCAGCCGCCAAGACAATGAAGACCCGACTATGACAAAAGCCCGACCAGAGCAAGAAGCCGAAGGAAAGGAAAAGGCCGGAGAATTTCCAAGGGGTGACGGGCCCGAAGACGTCAAATTCGAACACGGCAAACTAGCCGTTGGAGGTTCAAATGCCCAGTGACGAGTGCACAGACGTCAAATTTAAGGCGGTGAAATAGCCGTTGATTTTGAAAAGCTTAAGGACAGGCCGCAAGTGAACTCAGCGACCCACCGAGAAGATAGCCCCCGAGGGCCGAAGGAGCCAGAGAAGACAAAGCGAGGAAGAGACAAAAGAGCCAAGTGCAGAAACGGACAAAATAGTCCAAGTGGTGAAGGAATTACTCCAGCAGTTGGAACAGCACCTACCAAGTGGTCATCAAGGGGCGCAAATAGTGAACGGCACGACCCATTTTTTCTCCATTTTGCATTTATGAGCAGACAAACCGCGTGAATGCCTTCAAAGAGCGGTCTTGTTTGTAGACAAACGGCGCGGCCTATGTTTTTTAAACGCCTAAAGTCAAAGCAAGAGCCGACACAACATTATCTATTAAGCGGCTTCCTCTTCCCAAAGCTCGGAACGCACATGGGCCACTTGTAAAAGGGCGCCAAAAGTCTTTTCCAAAAGGGGCGCCTTTTGTTCTCTTCTCTATATATATTGTAACTTCTCATTTTGAGAAAATTATCTCTCATATTGTAAGGCGAAGCCCTGCCATTTTTCACCTAGAATCAATACATACGCATTTTTACCTCTATTTTGGTTGGATATATCTCTGAGTGCATCTGAGTGTTAGTCTTGTGTCCATTCATTGCTTCCTAATGCTTTCACAGGGTTGACACCAACGTACCTGGTATATACAAAGCGCCATTTCTGCAGGTGATAAGAAGAGCTGTTCGTGGAGCGTAGAAGCAGAAGGTTACTAGACAGTGTGCTCTTCCTACAGTGCCTATGGTAAGTCCCTTTTCTGTGTGTTTTCATTAAAGCCTCCGTATCAAGCTCCCTGCAGTATGGTCCTTTTACCAGTTGAAGTGTATGTATGTGTTCTTGTGGTTCAGAGTGTGAGTGTGAGTAGATCAAACTTGTTTGGTGCATCACCCTATTAGGTTAGGTTCTGTTGTTTTCAGCATTCTTCTCCCTTTTCAACCCCCCCAATATATATATACGTATTAGCAACTTACAGGAATAACTCAGATGCATCAAAGAGAGCTAGCCCTTATCTAGAGACTCTTCCCCCAGTTTTGTTAGGCCCACAGGCAAAAGGGGAGTTTCCATTGTGATGTGTGGAAGGCAAGAGCGCAGCCTCCTGTCAAGGGTGCAATCCACTGTGTCAACAATGCCCAAACCTCAAGTGTTCTTTTGGTGGCTGCCCTTCGAATTCAGCCTTACATGCCATTGATTTTCTTGAATTTTCTAAGCTAATTTCCAGCTGCTCACCCATCACAAAGGGCCTATGTTTGACTGAATTTTGGTCATTAACAAATTTGTGGAGTGGCTACCCCTTGTACAATTGAAAATTAGGCTCTGTTATTTGTTTTAAGGGTTACCTTTCATCAAATTGGGATTCTTTGCTATGTGCCCTTATTGATTTTGGCGTAAGTGGCTCCATCTTCTTACCAAACTCATCAACTATTTTTTCCAACAATTCTTCATGTGTCCCAATAGTGCTATGTCCTTGTGTCTCCCATCCATGATGCCACCATTCATGGGAAACCCCATCCAAATGATGGATGAAAAAAATTAATGCTTTCTTTCTACCTTTAGGACTCAAATCAAGGTACTCACTTACCTTGTCAACCCAAGCTCTTACCGGAATACCTGGATCACCATCAAAAGTTGGAAGAACTATCTTCCCCAAGTCATCCTGTGTAGCTATGCGCTCATGGTGCTCTTTGCCATATCTCAAACCTAGCCAATACTTGAAGCTCCTTCCCCTCCTGTACTGAGATGCAAGTGTCAAGTACTCATCATAATCCTCCATTAAATCCCAATGAATCAAATGTTGGTCCTCCATCTTGAGGGGTTGATTCTCCTGATCTTGGTCCTGTGTAATACTTTCAATCCTTCCCTTGCCATGTTATTTTTTGATATAAACCCTGAATCCCACATATAGTCAAGATATGGCTTTGATACCACTAATGTCCCCAAATGGGACGATTTAAACCTAGTTGGAGTTTACACAACAAACCCTTGAATAAATTGCCAAACAATTGAAATTCTGCTCCACAAACCAGCTAGCCCTAGCTGAAAAAATAGAATATCCGATCAAAACACACCAAAATAATTCCACAAATAGCTGAAAATTATTTAGAAAACAATGTACCTTTTTTGGACCAAATTGAATTGGTGAAATGGCTAGAAATACCCCTGCCACTAATCCTTTTTTTACATGAAGATACATTTGTTTTTTTCAATCACGAAACACCACAAAAACTTCCACAAGTGGTTCGCTATAGTTTGGAAAAATAGGGGAAATAAATTTGAATATTATTTCTTAGATTTGGTCCCTCAATTCACCTCCCGAATCTCTCCAATCAAGTTGCCCAAGTTGCCAAAAATATATAATAAATTCCAAAATATTTTCAGGGTCTAGATTGACCTTTCACACATGCAAATTGACCCAAAACAATTCACTAACATCTGTAATAAATTACAAAAACTATCTTGATCTTAGAAGAGGGTTCCAAAGTCCAATTTGCCTCCTTGAGAGGGGTCTCCACCCTCCCAAAGCAAGTCGCCACCTTGAGATGGCCTCCAAACTCGATTCAAGCTCCTCTGAGTTTGCTCTTCTTTTTGACCTACAATTTGAGTATTTTCATCTCTGAAGGGTTGTAATAATTTTTTTATTGAAGATGGTGTCAAAAGACACCTTTGTAGATCCATTTGCATACAACTATGTAAAATTGAGGCGCAATTACAGTCCTTGAATAGAGATACCTTGGTAGAAAAATGGAGGTTTTCGTCTTCAAACTCCTTAATGCACTTGAAGGTTTTCGTCTTTGAGTCACTTGTTCAAGTTTGACATACTTGCACAAGAATTTCAATATCAAAAAATGCATAACTTTTTCAAATGAGCCTTCTCTTTCTTTTTATATTCCTCCTCCAAATGTGATGCCCAAAATAGAGAGAAAGAGTTTACCTTTTCTTTTTAAAAAAAAAGATATATTACAAACTTCCTTATAAAAGCACTTTGAGGACTTAAGTGCCCATGACCCTCAAACGGTCCCAACTTAAATGAAAATTAGATAAAAAACATTTTTTGAACAATCTAAACTGAAAATTAGAATACGTAAGTACTTTTCACTTTTTTGCTCTTTAAATAGCCCACACATAGTACACTTCTCTTTCTTTCCCTCAGTCTTGTGGGAAAAAAACCATATTAAGGGTATATAAGCAAGTTATGCTAAAAAAGGGGATATTACATTAGTAACACCAGTTTGATCCACTTATCAAACTCTAGGATTATGAGGTACATCTTTTCTTGATGCCTTGAATCCTCTTGGCAACTCGTCTTCATTCGGAGTTCAATGGATATGTTCATTTTGCTTGTCATGGTTGTAGCAACTACCTTTCACTATCATTCTTTCTCTTATAGTGGCTGGAAATCTACTTACATACTCTTGACCCACCTCCACGGTGTTGGAGTGTGAGGAGCACAATTTCCTAGGGACCATGCACACCATGGAAATAAAATTTCTTAATGGAAACAAACTGAAATTGCAAAAATTAGTAGTCAATGAGCTACCAACAGCGCTTGCAATGACCCATGGGTCACAACACTTGTCTCCTAACATCACTCCCATGATTATCCAAGTTGTTCCCTTGGTAAACCCACTTAAAACATAATAGAAGAGGGTTGTATAAGGACTATATGTAATGTCCCCCTTTTCGAATTAGTCTTGGGAGGAGACCTTTAGTCTTTTCGTTCCCAAGGGCTAAGGAAATTAGAGGCAAAAAGGCAAACATTTGTGAGCTTCAAAGCATTTTATGATAAAATACTTTATTATCTAATTTTTATACCATTTTGAGGATCTTGGTCACTTAAGACCTAAAGTGATTTTATAAGAAAGCTTTTTATAATATTTTTTTTAAAGAAAAAAGTAAACTCTCCCTCCTTGTTTTGGATGCCACACTTGGAGGAGAGATATAAAAGAAAAAGAAATGCTCATTTAAAAAGGTTATGCATTTTTGATATTGAATTTGTTGATCAAGTATGTCAAACTTGTTCACCACAACTTGAGGATGAAAACCTTCAAGTGTGACAAGGGTTTGGGAACGAAAACCTCCATTCCTACATTCAGAGCAGCTTTATTCTGAAATATTTCAAATAAGATGATTTGTTGAATATTAGGATTATTTGGAAACCCTACTTTAATATGAAAAAATTCTGATTTAATTGCAACAAACCTTAGCTGCCAACAACCCTTCAAATATAGCTCAAAATTAGCTTAAAAATATGTCAATCCCCAAACAATCAGTAGTTGTCCAAACAAAATTATAGCTTTTCAAAAATAGAATTTATTCTTCAAACTCTAGGCGCCCTTGGCTGCAATATTAAACTGAAAATTATAGATGTTTTATCATGCCACAAATCTCATGAAACCTTCAATAAATGGCATAAATATTATTGCAATAAAAAAGAGAATTTTTAGTGAATTTTTTGAATGTCTTTATAGCTAAAAAATTTCAAAAAGCTAATCGTTCAAGTTAGAAAATTATTAAAAAATTACAGAATTCAATTCAAGATAAATTGACCTTCACAAGAGGTCCAAACCTCTCCCAAAGCAAGTTGCCACTATGCAAAAAATTATGAACAATTCTAAAATTGTCTTTAGGGCACAAACCCCCCCCCCAAAACATAAGAATTCACTCCCAAACCAAGTCGCCACTCCCCAATAAAAAGTTGTCAACTTGAAAATTCCCAAATGGTCTCTAAAACACCTTTGTAGGACTAGATGATTCCAATGGTAGCACCTGAATGAAGCTACTTCTAAGAAGAGGGTTTTCATCTCCTAACTCTGTTGCTTGAAAGATTTCGTCTTCAAAGCAAATGGCTTAGCGTTTTCATTCTAATATATTAATTTTCAATATCAAAATCATAACATAACCTCTAAATGAATCCTCATTTCTTTTTGTAGCCCTCCAAGTGTGGCACCCAAAAAAAGGAAGAGAGAGTAACTTAAAATGTTTTAAAATATCTTTCTTAATAATTTTTTTCTTAAAATCACTTAAGCCTTCATGACCCTTAAAGGTCCCCTCTTTAAGTGAAATAAGAAACATAAAGTAACTTTCTAAAAAGATACTTTTACAAATATTCAAACAAAACATTCAATACTCTTTTCCCTTTATGCTTGTCCCTTAGCCCCTATAAATAAGTTAAGGCTAAGGGTCTTCCAAGATGTCCCTATCAAAAGAGGGACATGACATATTTAAGGGTTGTAATTGTGCTTCAGATTTGCATAGTTGCATGCAATTGGACCTACAAGGATATTTTTAGACACCACCTTCATCAATGATTGTTTCAAACCTTATAGAGAGCTAAAAATTTGTATTTTGCAGGTCAAAAAGGTGGGCAAACTTGATTTGAGGAGTTTGGTTGATCTAGGAAGCCATCCCTAGGGTGGCGACTTGTTTTGGGAGAGTGGTGATCCCTCTCAAGAGGGCTATTGGCTTCAAAACCCTCTTCTAGGGTTTAAAGGTATTTTTAGCAATTTATTCCAACTTGATGAATTGTTGGAAGGTTGATTTGCACATGATATAAAGTGATTTTGTACCCTAGATAATATTATGAATTTATTATATTATTTCAGCAGTGAAATAGGGTTTTGAGAATTTTGGGACAACTTTTAATGGACTTACCGTGATGAATTTTTTTTATTCTAATTTTGTTTGATAGCTACTATTTTTGTGATCATTTTGAACAATCACTTGCATTGAAATTTCAAGTATTTTGGAAGTTGTGACTTTATGAAATTCCGCTATAATTTTGCAATAATAAATTTCAAAATTCTGAGTTTTGACTTTTAAAAATAGTGGCTACAATATAAATCTCAGTTCATAATTTTTGGAGGGTTAGAAGTATCAAATTTGATTTTTGCCCTAATTATCTAAGAGTTTAGTGGAGAAAATTGATGAATATTGTTTCATTTTTTGATGTGTGTTATTGGTTGAATTTGTATTTTTAGATTTTTTGAAGGAAGGGGTTTTGGATTAGGTAAGGTTTGTTGGAAAACCCCAATTTTGCCTAATTGTCCCATTTGGAGACATTACAATGGTATCAAAGCCATATCTTGGCTATATGTGGGATTCAAGGTTTTTATCCAACAATAAAATGGACAAAGGAAGGATTGAAAGTCTTACTCAGGCCTAGAATCGTAGGAATCAACCCCTTAAGATAGAGGACCAGCCTTTAATTCATTGGGATTTAATGGAAGATTATGATGAGTAATTAACACTTGCACCATAGTACAGAAAGAGAATGACCTTCAAGGATTGTCTAGGTTTGAGATATGGCAAAGGGAACCATGGGCACATAGCTATGCATGATGATTTGGGGAAAGATAGTGCTTCCAACTTTTGATGGTGATCTAGGTATTCGAATGAGAGATTGGGTGGACAAGGTGAGTGAATACCTTAATTTGAGACCTAGGGGTAGAAGGGAAGCCTTAATTTTTGTCATCCAACATTTGGATGGGGCTGCCCATGAATGGTGGCATTATGGATGGGAAACACAAGGGCACAACATTATTGAGACACATGAGAAATTCTTTGAGAAAATCATTGATGAGTTTGGTAAAAAGGTGGAGCCATCAAAACCAAGATCACTAAGGGCACCAAGCAAGGGTTTCCAATTGGATGAAAGACAACCCTTAAAACAATTAACCGAACCTAATTTTCAATTGTATAAGGGGCAGCCACTCCACAAGCTTGGTAAACACCAAAATTCAGTCAATCATAGGCCTCTTGTGATGGGTGATCAACTAGAATTTAAATCAGAAAATTCAAGAAAATTGAAGGCATGTAAGGCTGAAGTTAAGGGCAGCCACCAAGTGAAGGACATTTGAAGTTTGGACACCAAAATTCAGTCAATTATGGACCTCTTATGATGGGCGACCAGCTAGAATTAAAATCAAAAAATTCAGAAAAATTAGAAGCATGTAAAACTGAAGTTGAAAGGCAGCCACAAATAGGAGATATCAAGGAAGAAAAATCAAGCACCTTGGGGCAGCCAAGTGTTGAATCTTCTAAAATTCATAAATCTGAAAATTTGGTTTAGCCAAAGGAGAACAAGGATGGGATAGAAGGGTTTCTAGAGTCAGCCACTTGTGGAGAAGAAGACAGCCAACAAAAAGAAGTTGTTCAACAACTTCATGAGCAACCAAAAGAACAAGAAGAAGAGGAAGGTACGAAAGAGGAAAGATCAGATTTGCACAAGGGTAAGCATTTGGGTTATCCACTTGGTAAGTGTTCATCGTTTCCTCCCCATACTTGGTTCTTTCATTGTTTTAAGCCTTGTGCTAACGATGAGGTTGAGGTAAAGGGCACTGAATGGAGGGAGAGATTCTCCCAAGAGAATTCAGGGAATGGGCATGGCAAATGTCTATCATGAATGTAGGATCCAGGTAGCCTTACAAGCATAAATTTGTTATTTTGTCATATGGCGAGACAAGGGATAAAACTTGGACCATCATGGAAAGGAGCATAAGCAAGAGATATCATGATCCAAGGATCAAAGAGAGGGCTGTAAGTAATGCATTAACTGCTGTTTTCCACAATTTCAGTTGTTTTCCATAGTATTTCTTGTTGCCGGGGTGAGTATTCGCCCTAGGAAGGGGTACTTCTCACACTTCAACACCATGGAAACGGTTCAATCATGTATAAGTGGGTTTCCATCCACTACAAAGGGAAATTGGAAGAAGGAAGAAGCTTGTTACAGCCATGATAAGGAAAAGCAAAGACACCAAAAAGAAGTCCATATCATGTTCATGAGGCATGATGGAGTAATTGTGAAAGTGTTGATAAACACTACTGTTTCTACTAATGTGTTTGTTCCATGTGTAGGTTTATTTGGGAGATCACTTACAATGGCAAAGAGCAATGCAAGGAGGTGATTTCCACGCATGAGCAGCCAATTGGAAGAGGTAAAAAATTCAGTTTGCAAAGGCAGCCCAAAAAGTGCCATAAGAGGCACCCTATTCCATATGGCAAGGGTGATGTGGAGTGCATTGAGAAGGGCATGAGACCCCTCTTGGATTGGGCAAAGGCCCAAGTGGTGAACAGCCGGTTACAGGGTATGATTTTGGAAGAATTTTGGTTCTTTTTTCTTCTGGAAAATTCTGAAATTGTCTTGTTACATTCATGGCTAACATCATAGACAAAGGGCATATTTTGTGGCATAGTACAGCCAAGGAAGGGAACTGAAATTTTTGGTATAAGGTCTGAATTTTTTGTCACCAAAATTCCTGAGTTAAGGGAGATACTAAAGCCCCCTATTTGGAGTAAAAAAGTTGACAGTAGAAGCATACTACAGCCCTTGCCCAAAAAAAATAATGCACCAATCGAATCTGATTCTTTCAATCAGAGAAATCAGATGTGGGGACACTATTCCAGCCCCTTCACATGGGTAAGATGACTGTTTTTGTTTGCGTACTTACAGATGTACATGAATTTTGAAAGTATCAATGTTTGGGGGCATGATTTGCATGAGAAAGGGGCAAAGTTTGAGGCCATGGAGCAGCATAACATCTTGATTCATCTTGAGGCACTTTTCCAGCCATTACACATAAGCAAGATGACTGATTTTATTGTTTATTTACAGTTATCATTAAATTCTGGAAGTGTCCACGTTTTGGGGCACAAGTTGCATGAGAGAAAGGCATGGAACGGCACTACTTCTTGGTGCATGATGAGTATTCTCTTGACTCCTATTTTGTTTCCCACATGCATAAAAATGATGAGAAGGGGCAGCCAATGGTTGAACACATGAGGACATCATTGCAAGGTTACTTGCATAACCATGACATCCTCTCACAAGGTATGCTTTCAAATTGGCTCAAGTTTATTTTCTCTTTGCAAATAGCGGGGCTACCATTTTGGTTTGGTGAGAGATTGGCATGGCATATAGAAGACCCTAACAAGTTTTCGAATGTATACCATGAAAGCACACACTCCCTAGCCCACTTTCAAAGGAAAAATTTTATAAGGGGCGGCCTTATCACACATTTCAATTTGATTCATTTTGGCAGCCCTAGCTCTTTGTGCATAGTGTTTGAGCTCATAATGGCATTCTTGAAGAATATAGATATGGACTCATGGGAGGTCAACTTGATAAGGAATAAGTTGACGTGTGGGAATTGCACAGCTATACATTAGATATATGTGAAGAACCCTTGCTGAATTGGCCTTTAATTTTCAGTTTCGGGCTCTTAGGAATTCCGTCAAACAATTGTCTTGCAATTTCTGTACTTGCTGGTAAATGATTCTCTGTTTGTGTTTTCTTGTTTTTGAATGAAGAGATGATGTGTGAACTATTCTCTAACAATTCCAAATAGCCTCTATTGTAATTAAGATAAAATGCAAGTATTTTTCAGACCTATGCAATGATAAGACTGAAACTGATTGTAAATATGCAACTACAACATTTTGGGAATTTTGACAAACACTTCGTATGCATTCCCCAATCTGTCTTTTATGAAGTTCAAGTAGCTACAATGCAAATATATGAATTTACTTGACTCAAAAAGCTAGCTACAGCAGAAAGACGTTTTGTCATACAATTGGCAAGCACCCTCAATGTATTTGATATTGCGCTTATATGTTCCTCAAATCTGATTTCAATGACTTACAACTTCATATTGCCAATTCTCCTATGATATTGCATCTATGAAGACAATGCAACTAGTCACCCCCTTTCAAGAGGAAAACGACTTACAACAATGATAGAATGTAAACATGCAACTAGAAATTGGACTACAAGGAACCTGGAAATGCTGATCAAGACTGAAGATATGCTGTGGTGGTGTGCTTGCAAGAATCACCTCTATCTCCCAATCGCCTATGACAAGGTAGTGATGTTATCCTTTGAAGAAATCAACCTTTCTCCACACAAATGTAGCAATCACTGTAGAGCGGCACTATTCATGTCACTGTAGCAGCACTATTCACAACACTGTAGCGTGACACTATTCACAGCACTGTAGTAGCCAACAATAAAACTTATGATCTGCAAATTAATACCTCAAAACCCTTAGTTAATACTTCAGATTTAAGCACCAATGAAAGGACTGAAGTATCCCTTCCAATTTGCAACCCTTCGGAGGATATTTCACCACCTCAGTTATGCCAATCGATGGGAGGTATCGTTCCCAAAGATCACAATCAGAAATCTGCAGAAACCCTTGGCTCCACAAATGAACATATCAAGCAAATGTCAACACTAGATGATATGAAGCTTGGGTGACTCTCTTAATATACTTTTTTTCTCCTCATCCAGTCGGCCCATCTACAAGCTTCCTTATAATATTTTATTTGCACTTTTAATAATATTAAAATATGACTTTATAAATAATAAATTGAAATGGCCCCCTTTTTATGCCACATGACCCCTCAAGTCATAAAGTGCAAATATAACATTAAAATATAATATTAATTATTATTAAAGTGACTTTTAATAATAATTAAACATCATAACTTAGACTAAACACCTTATTTCTCCAAGCCAACTGAATACCGGAATCGACACTGCTGAAATATCCCATTCAGGCGCCCTGCTATAAATAGTAACCCTGATTGAATGAATTACTATAAATAGTAAGTATGAGAGAAAGAGTCCTGAAACCCTTGCAAAGGCTAACCCTAAAACTTACTGAACTCTGAATAAGAAATAAACCATCCACTAACTAGGTTTCTGTCGCAAAAGACCCTCTAACCATCTGAGTTAGCCTACGAGGGCCAGTGATAGGCTAAACCATCATAAAACAGGATCACGCTAAAAAGAGGACATCACAATATATAGCCCATATATCAGCAGGTATAGGTTTGTTGTTGGGAGGACCCTGTAATGTCTCCATTTTTGATCTATACCCTCGTGGCACCCTAATCCCATTCTTGTTTCCAATAGCTAAGGGTAGAGGAAGGAAAGGGAGCATTGTGGGCCACTTGTGAAGAGTTAATAATAAAAAAGGTTGTTTATATTTCTAATTTTGAGTTGAGTTATGAAAAAACACCTTATATTTCTATTTCATTTAAGTGGTGGGGTTTATAGGTCTTGGGCACTTAAAGCTTAAAGTGAAATTAAGAGGATCTTTTAATATTTAAAAAAGAAAGGTAACTCTTCTCTTTAATTTTGGGCGCTACATTTGGAGGAATGGCATATAAAGGCAAGTAAGGATTCATTTGAAGATTATGCATAATTGAATATTGGAATTATTGATCATGTCAAGCTTGGTTTCCACCTCTTGAAGATGAAAAACTTCAAGAAGTGTCTTAGGTTTGGAGATGAAAACCTCCATTCTTTTTACTTTGGCAACTCTATTCAAAGGTTGTGAGCTTCAAATTGCATGTGTTCATACAAGTGGATCTACAAAGGTGTTTTGAAACACCACCTGCTTTTAGAAATTTGAGTGAACTTAGGGTTTGAGAAAAATTCTAGAAACTAGGGTTTTCAGAATTTTAAAGCAAGTTTTGGTGGCCTTCCCATGAAAGGAAAATTTTGATAATATTTTTATTTGATAGTCACTACTTTTGTGGTCAATTTGAACTCTTATTTGCATCATAATTCCAAGTATTGAGGGAGTTATGAATTTTTGAAGTTTCAGTCTGTTTGTAAGAAATAATAAATATTGTGGACAACAAATTGTTTGGGAAACGCTGATTTGCAGGTTTCTATCTTGGGTCATTTGTGTTGGAGTGGTTTTGCAGGGTTTTTAGGGTCATTCAATTACCTTCCAAAGCTTGCCAAACAAGTCACCCAAGTGACAAAATTGAAAAAAATATTTTTGCAATTTTGGCACTTGAGCGACTTGTTTGGCAAGCTTCGGAAGGTAATTTGTTGAGAGAAACCAAGGGATAATTTCCAGATTTGTTCATTCTATTAATTTGAAGTGTGACGAACCATTTGGAGAGTATTTTGAGGCATTTAAGGGATGGAAGTACAGTTGTACTTTTAAAGAAAATTCAAAATATTTTTGTGAGGTATTTAGCAATTTGTCTTATTATTGGACCCCCAAAAAAGTACTCAATTCTCTAAATAATTTTTAGCTTCTTGTGGATTTATTTGGATGCTCTTTAGATTGAATATCATACATTTTTTTAGCTAAAGTTTGGGTAGTTATAGATTTTCAGCTTTTAGTTTGGTACTTGTTTTGGCTAGGGTTTGTTGGAAAAACCTCTTTTTTTGGTTGCCGTCCCAATTTGGGAACATTACAGTGGTATCAGAACCAATTTTTTAGCCAACTGTGGGATGGAGAGGCATATGTCAAACAATGACATGCACGAGGCTAGGTTGGAGAGGCTTATTCAAGCCCAAGATCAAATGATGGGAACTATGGCTACTTTCCTTCTAACATTGAAGGACATGAAAAGGGACCAACCCCTTGAAATGGAGGAACAACTCTTTGTACATTGGGATTTGATGGAGTACTATGATGAGTACTTGACATGCAAACCTCAACTCAAAAAGTTAATGAGCTTCAATGAATTTGTGGAATGGAAGCATGGTAGAGTAGGGTCTAAGAGGAGACAAAACAACCAAAGGTTATTCAGGATGATTTGAGGGAGACTGTACTCCCGACCTTTGATGGGGATCCTAGTACTTTAGTTAGGGCATGGATGGACAAGGTTATTGAGTACCTTGATTTGAGGGAGGTGAAAAAAAACTCTAATATTCATCATCCAACATTTGGAAGGGGATGCCCATAAGTGGTGGCATCAAGAAAGGATGACACAAAAGCCTAGCATGATGGGAACACATGAAGATTTGTTGAAAGAGATAAAAGAGAAGTTTGAAAGAAAGGAGGAACTAATCATGCCTATATGAACAAAAGCACATGATAAAATACTTCAATCAAAGGAAAGACAGCCATTGAAGCAAGTGTCAGAATTGGATTTCCAATTATACAAGGGGCAGCCACCTCATGAACTTGCCAATGTCCAAAAATCAATTAAACAAAGTCCCTCTATGAGGTACAAACAGCTGGGAATTAATTCAGAAAAATTGAAGAGATCATTAGCCAAAGAAGCTGATGTTGGAAGGCAGCCACCTAATGGAGAGACCTTAATGATTGAGCATCAAAAAGAGGCCATTAATGAACCCAAAGAAACAAGCAATCAGCTGAAGTTAAGAGCATAAAATTTAGAAGAGTCAAAGCCACACAATAAAAGCATAGGAGGGCAGCCATCTAAGGGAAAACAAGTTGAATTTGGAGGGTGAATGCATCAAAAAGATAGGGACACCCAACATGTGACAAAGGAAGAAGTGATTGCCACCCTATCAAGTGCCAATAGATGCCGCTTTTTTTGTGTTAGAGGAACCATTAATGGAAAAAGGGTTATCACATCAATGTACAATGGAGCCACTCATAATTTTATAAATGCCAAAATTGTTGCAAGACATAAGCTGCCCACTAAAGCAAATGAAGGATTTAAGGTGACTATTGGGGATGGCTCCTCCATCTCATGCATTTCCGGCTGATACACATTTGAAGGAGAATTTAATGTGATTGATCATGATGAGTTAGATGTGCTTGGAGCCCAATGGTTCCAATCCCTTGGCGAATAAACTCATAACTTGCACAAATCAGAACTGAAATTTATGACAGCCAACAAGGAAGTTGTTCGCCATGGTCTAAGCAATGGAACACCTATATCAGTGACTTCAAAAAGGATGGAACAAGCTTTCAATAAAGGGCATATTACTTGGGCAGCGGAACTATTCATGCATGATACAAGATCAGATTTGTGTTTGGGTAAGCAATGTAATGGTCATCTTGGTAAGTTCTCATTGATTCCTCCTCATGCTTGGTTCCTTCATTATCTTGTTTGCAAATTTTGTGCTATCACTAAGATTGAGGTGAAGGGCACTCAATGGGAAAGATAACCCTTCCAAGTGAATGGACATGACAAGTATCCACATGGATATGGGATCCAGGTGAGCGCTACAAAGGTAACATTGCTACTATGTCATGTTGGGCCAATATAAAGAAGGTTATAGACAAGGGTAATCATGGTTCCATGATCATAGTGACTGCTTTCCTTTGCATTTTCAGTTTGTTTCCCTTACGATTGTTTGTTCACATGGTATGTATTGATCCTAAGGTGTGCTCCTCACACCCCAACACCATAGAGGCGGTTCAAAGATATCTAAGTGAATTTCTAGCTGCACATATGATGTTTGAAGATATTGCAAAAAATTGTGAAAAAAAGCTAAGGCCTTACTTGATAATAGGACATGAAGAAGGGATAGCCCCACACATTGGTTCTTATGAAAGAATCAATAAAACAAAAAATTCAGATTTAAGAGAAGGGTAAACCACAAAAAAATAGCACTTTGGGACAGCCTAGAGTGGAAGATTGTGAGTATGTAATGTCTCAATTTCCACATCATGAATAAACAAGTCTTGAAGACCTTTAGTCTATTTTCCCGTAGACTAAAAAAGCCTTTTTTGGAGAATGTTATTTTATTAGTTATTTATTAATTGTCGAAATAGTGTTTTTTTATCATAAGACAATTATTAATTAATTAATAGAATATTTAAAAAGTGATTTTTACCACTAAAGTGCTTAAATAAATTAAATATTTATTTATTTACCTTAAAGTAATTTTAATTACTATTTTAATTAAGGCCAATAATTAATATATTATTCAGAAAATAGATGTTGGCATGGGAGCTAAAGTAAAAATAAGGAAAGGTGTTTTATCTTCTCAAAGTGGTTCACCATTTTTGGAAAGTTATAAATACATGGCGAAGGCTACAATGGAGGATATGCTGAATTTTGATAAATTGTTCTTTATGTTTGAAAAAAACTATTGGGATGCATGCCCAATAGAGGTTTGCTACCTTTAGTATTGATCAATCTAAAAAAAGTGTCTTTTGACACCATCTTTTGCTAAGGAGATCTTGTTCTTGCCCTAGAAGTGGGGCAATTTTCTTTGACGAGTTTGTGTGGATTTTTATGAGGGTTTCATGATTTTTTTCTTGCATATTAACCTTGTTAAATATTTATATTATTTTTGCAAGTGGAACAAACCACCTTGGAAGCTTGGATCTAGGGTTTGGAGGCTTCTTTTGGTCTATTTATTGTAAATTAAATATTATGATTTTATTTTCTAATTTTCTGCGTGTTGGTGTGAGGAATTGGAGGTGTTCATGGAGGGTTTGAAGTAGAAAATTAAATAATAATTTTCAAAATTATTATTTATTTATTTTGACAGGAAACTAGGGTTTTCAGAATTTCAGAGCAACTTTTGGTGACTTTCCCACGAAAGAAAAATTCTGAAATTATTTTTAATTGATAGCCACTATTTTTATGATCAGTTTGAGCTCTTGTCTGCATCATAATTCTAAATATTGAGGGAGTTATGAATTTTTAAAGTTTTCATCTGTTTATAGGAAATAAATATTTGTTGAGGGCAAATTTTTTACAAGGGTTTGAAGCGGAAAAAATATTTAGAACTGTATGTTTGGAATTAAATCAGATTTTTCAGCCGTCAAAAAGTGACGTTTGAGCTTCAAAAATTAAGCAAAAAGGTACTTGTTTTGTGCAATTTAATTTTTGGTTATTTTCTATCAATTTTCAATTATTTTGGAATAAGTTATTGGCTGGAATTTATCCATAAAACCCTACAATTTTGGTGTCTAGGGTTTATATGGCTTAACAAGGATTTTAAGAGCTTAGTTTGCAAACTAAGGTTTGTTGATTGCATTTTCAAAATTTTGGGATTTAGGAAAAAACCCT